>LR812531.1:56536309-56916309 GCA_903798195.1 Danio kyathit
TAATATTTGACTAGATATTTTGCAAGACACTAGTATTCAGCTTAAAGTGACAATTGAAGGCATAACTAGGTTAATTAGGCAGGTCATTGGACAACAGTGGTTTGTTCTGTAGCCAATCGAAGAACATTATTTCTCAAGTGGGCTAATAGTATTGACCAGCAGTTTATATACAGTTGAAGTCAAAATTATTTCCCCTCCTCTGGAAATGTAATTCTTTTTTTAAATATTTCCCAAGTGATGTTTAACAGAGCAAGGAAATTTTCACAGTACTTCCTATAATATTTTTTCCTTTTAGTTTGGCTGGAATAAAATAAGTTTTAAATTAAAATAAATAATAAGGTTAATATCATTAGTCTCTTTAAGAAACATTGATTTTCGATTGGCTACAAACCCACTGTTGTCCAATAACTTGCCTAGGTAACTTCATTAGCTTATTAATGTATTCATTCATTCATTCATTCATTCATTCCAAGCAGACTAAAATAAATTTTAGTTTTATTATTAGTTTTAGGCCCCGTTTACACTAATGCGTTTTGTTTTGAAACGGCGTTTTAGATCAAAAACGATCCGCGTCCACACTAGCGTTTCATCTAGCATTTCTAAACTTATCTCCGTCCACACTACTCCACCAAAAACGTATATCATGTGACCATTCGCGCACTCTGGGCATGCGCGTTCAAGTATAAACAGGAAGCATGTGTCTCGCTCGGCATTTGGTGATTGTTAGTCAACAAACGCTGGTGGAACGATGAACGCAAGCGATTATCGAGTGCTCGAACAACAGCTTGCCTCTTGCGAATATATGCAGCTGCTGTAGTAAAGGCAGAGTTTAACTGCTCAATAGTGCCTAAAACGGACAATAGTGCAAACAACGCTCCCATTTCTGTGTCAATGTTGTTGTTTAAGGTGAAGGCTGGTCTGCCGTCTTCCGGTAGCGTTATAGTCATGTGATAGGGGCTTGACAAATAAGGGAAGGATACGCAATGACCCAAAAGCCGCAATCAGGTAGCGAATCTCAGCAGCCACGCCTCCGTTTTCAGATGTCTCCGTTTTCCCCCATCCACACTGAGACGGAGCAGCAGCGTTTTAGAATGAAAACGACCTCTCCAGCGTTTTCAAAACGCTCCGTTTTGGGGGCTCGAAAACTCCGGCGTAGTGTGGACGGATGGCGTAACCGTAGCAAAACTTATGCGTTTTAAAACGAAAACGCATTAGTGTAAACGGGGCCTTAGTTGTTATCATTCATTCATTCATTTTCTTTTCGACTTGGTCCCTTTATTAATCTGGGGTCACCACAGCGGAATGAACCGCCAACTTATCCAGCACATGTTTTTTACGCAGTGGATGCCCTTCCAGCTCCAACCCATCTCCTGAAACATTTATACACACTCATTCACACACATACATTACGGACTGTATTACATGTCTTTGGACTGTGGGGGAAACCGGAGCACCCGGAGGAAACCCTCGCGAACACAGGGAGAACATGCAAACTCCACACAGAAACGGCAACTGACCCAGCGGAGGCTCGAACCAGCGACCTTCTTGCTGTGAGGCGACAGCACTACCTACTGCGCCACTGCGTCGCCTTAGTTGTCATTATTATTATTATTATTATTATTATTACTGCTACTATTATTCGTTAATTTAGTTTTTATTTAATTTTTCTCAAGAAAAATATATTTGTAAACATTTATTCATTTATTCATTTATTCATTCATTTTCTTTTCGGCTTATTCCCTTTATTCATCAGGGGCTACCATAGCAGATTGAACAGCCAACTTATCCAGCGTATGTTTTACACAGTTGTGAAATTTTCCATTACAAATATTAAACAATACTTTAAATTAAACTCCACACAGTCTTGTTTCCTAAAATAAAATGTTAAATTAAGTTTATTCTTAAAAAAAATATTGTAGTGATTTTCATTTAAATAATTAAATATATATAATAATTTAAATAATTTAATTTATTTAAATAATTCATTAATTTTCCTTTGGCTTGGTCCCTTATTTATCAGGGGCCACCACAGCAGATTGAACCGCCAACTATTCCAACATATGTTTTACACTGCCCCTATAGCGCATGTGTTTGGACTGTGGGGGAAACCGGAGCACCTGAAGGAAACCCACGTCAACACGGGGAGAACATGCAAACTCCACACAGAAATGCCAACTGACCCAGCCGGGACTCGAACCAGCAACCTTCTTGCTGTGAGACAACAATGCTAACGACTGAGCCACGTATTTATTTATTTATTTATTTATTATTATTAGTTATTTTAGTTTTAATTGAATTTTTCTCCACAAAAAATATATATATTTTATGTAAATATAAATATATATTTTCCATTAATTTTCTTTTGGGCTTAGACCCTTTATGAATCCGGGGTTGCCACAGCAGAATAAACCGCCAACTTATCCAGCATATGTTTTACGCAGCGGATGCCCTTCCAGCTGCAACCCATCACTGGGAAACACCCATGCAAACTCATTCACACTCATACGGACAATTTAGCTTACCCAATTCACCTATACCACATGTTTTTAGACTTATGGGGCACCCGGAGGAAACCCACGCCAACACAGGGAGAACATGCAAACTCCACACAGAACTCCCAACTGACCTAGCCGGGGCTCGAACCAGCAACCTTCTTGCTGTGAGGCAATTGTGCTATCCACTGCGCCACCGTGCTGCCCTAAATATATTAAATAAAAATAATAGAAAATAATGGGCGACACGGTGGCTCAGTAGTTAGCACTGTCACCTCACAGCAAGAAGGTCTCTGGTTCGAGTCCCGGCTGGGCCAGTTGGCATTTCTGTGTGAAGTTTGCATGTTCTCCCCGTGTTCGTGTGGGTTTCCTCTGGGTGCTCCAGTTTCCTCCACAGTCCAAACACATGCACTATAGGTAAACTGGATGAACTAAATTGGCAGTAGTGTTTGTGTGTGAATGAGAGTGTATGGGTGTTTCCCAGTACTGGGTTGCAGCTGGAAGGGCATCCGCTGTGTAAAACATATGCTGGATAAGTTGGCGGTTCATTCCGCTGTGGCAACTTCTGATGAAAAAAGGGACTAAGCTGAAGGAAAATGAATGAATGAATAATAGAAAATAATCAAACAATCAAAAAATATCACAGCAGGGCTAATAATTTAGTCCTCAGCTCTAACTGTCCATCTGTTTTGGATTCAGCTTCACAGATGAATGACAGTCTAAAATGCAAGCAGTCATTTAGCGCAGGGGAAAACTCAATCTGATAAGCAATTAAACAGCAGAGCTTTGAGGACCTCAGATCTGAGCTCTATTCAAATGAGATGCTAAAAGACTTCCTCCAGTGTTTAACATTCAAAGTCATCGCTACCGTAGCTTGACTTTGTGAAGAGTACAACTGCGCCTCTTTTACCATTCATCTCTTTCATTAAAAGCAAAGTTCATCCCCCCTAAAAAATGACATTTTGCATTATTTGTGCAGTTTCTCTGGTGGAAATTGCACACTTCAGACTCAAGCAGCAGCACTAGAGTTTCTTTTCTGTTTTGTCTCTGCTGAATCTTGAGGGTTTGCTTTTAAATGTAAAGAATGAGGCGCAGTAGGTAGTGCCTTCGCCTCACAGCAAGAAGGTCGCTGATTTGAGCATCGGCTGGGTCATTTGGTGTTTCTGTGTGGAGTTTGCATGTTTTCAGCCTGTTGGCGTGGGTTTCCTCCGGGTGCTCCGGTTTCCCCCACAAGTCCAAAGACATGTGGTACAGGTGAATTGGGTTGGCTAAATTGTCCGTAGTGTATGAGTGTGTATGGATGTTTTCCAAAGATGGGTTGCAGCTGGAAGGGCATCCGATGTGTAAAGCATATGCTGGATAAGTTGGCGGTTCATTCCGCTGTGGCGACCCCGGATTATTAAAGGGACTAAGCCGAAAAGAAAATGAATGAAGGCCAGCAGTTGGACACAAACACTAATGAAGAAGTGTAAGCTGTAAGTAATGAACAAACACATTCATCACCTAATCCAGGCTCTGCTCAAATGTTTGGCGTGATTAATGAGAACACATTGGCCATCCAAGATATGCTTTAAATCCTAACATAACAAGCCAGATATTCTTTGGAAAATGCAAGTGCTGCAAAACTAGATAATGCAGCTTATTAAAGTGATTGCTATATGGTGTTCTTGAGGTTGTCAGTTGGTGATTTACAAGTCAAAAGAGCATGCTGCCAATTAGTATGCTTTCCTTAAAGGAACAACTCACCCTAAAATCACAGCCTGCTTATCTAAAATGTTGACACTGATTCAACACAGGCTCATTGGGAAAATGTGCCCAGGGCTACATTTTTGAGAACTGAGAAATGTGTGCTTGCTGGTACATACAGTTGTGTTCAAAATTATTCAACCCCCTGATTTATTAGCCCCCCTGTTTATTTTTTTCCCTAATTTCTGTTTAACGGAGAGAAGATTTTTTTCAACACATTTCTAGTCATAATAGTTTTAATAACTCATTTCTAATAACTGATTTATTTTCTCTTTGTCATGATGACAGTAAATAATATTTGACTAGATATTTTTCAAGACACTTCTATACAGCTTAAAGTAACATTTAAAGGCTTAACTAGGGTAATTAGGGTAACTAGGCAGGTTAGGGTAATTAGGCAAGTTATTGTATAAAGATGGTTTGTTCTGTAGACTATCAAATAAAAAATGGTTCTTTAAAAATTAAAAACTGCTTTTATTCTAGCCAAAATAAAACAAATAAGACTTTCTCCAGAAGAAAAAACATTATCAGACATACTGTGAAAATTTCCTTGCTCTGTTAAACATCATTTAGGAAATATTAAAAAAAGGGAAAAAAAAAATCAAAGGGGGTTGAATAATTCTGATTGCAACTGTATGTCCAGAGGTGGGTAGAGTATCCAAAATCTATACTCAAGTAAAAGTACAAGTACTTGCGAAAATTTTTTACTCAAGTAAAAGTAAAAGTAACAATCCTAAAAGTTACTCAAGTAAAAGTAAAAAAGTATCTGATAAAAAAATTACTCAAGTAAATAGTTACTAGTTACTTTTCATTTTATATATATATATATATATATATATTAGACATGACAGGTTTGGAAAAGTCAATGTTTTAAAACCGCCAAATTTTCTGCTCTACCGTTCCAAAGGTATGTGTAAGATTTTTTATTTACGTTTTATTTCATTCATTCATTTTCTTGTCGGCTTTGTCCCTTGCGGGGTCGCCACAGCGGAATGAACCGCCAACTTATCCAGCACGATTTTACGCAGCGGATGCCCTTCCAGCCGCAACCCATCTCTGGAAACTTCCACACACACATTCACACTCATACACTATGGACAATTTAGCTTACCCAATTCACCTGTACTGCATGTCTTTGGACTGTGGGGGAAACCGGAGCACCCGGAGGAAACCCACGCGAACGCAGGGAGAACATGCAAACTCCACACAGAAACGCCAACTGACCCAGCCTAGCCGAGGTTCGAACCTGCGACCCAGCGACGTTCTTGCTGTGAGGCAACAGCACTACCTACTGCGCCACTGCGTTGCCCTACGTTTTATTTAATTATTTTTATTTTTTTAGGACAACAGTATCTCCAGCAGAAAAGATATCCAAAGACGCCGTTTTAAATTGTAAAGAAATCTGTGTTTTTGAAACTAATGAAGGCAGCAGAAGTCAGTGATTCATTTGAATTGTTCAGGCTGACATGTTTACTGTTCCAAAATATTTAAAATGTTTCTCAAAATAAAATATATTGTGTTCAAAGGGGGGAAAAGGTTTTGTTTTTTACCCAGACATTAAAAAAAACATATTTTAGAGAAGTAATCACAATACTGCAATGCTGTGATATTTAGGTTATCATACCGTCAGAATCTGATACCGAATATTTCCCAAATGATGTTTAACAGAGCAAGGAATTTTTCACAGTATTTCCTATATTTTTTCTTCTGGTGAAAGTCTTACTTGTTTTATATCAGCTAGAATAAAAGCAGTTTTTAATTGTTTTAAACTCATTTTAAGGTCAATATTATTAGCCCCTTTAAGCAATATTTCTTTTGATTGTCTACAGAACAAACCATCATTAATGATTTGCCTAAATACCCTAACTTGTTGAATTAACCTGGTTAAGCCTTTAAATGTCACAAAATATCTAGTATCTTAAAAAATATATAGTTAAATATTATTTACTGTCGTCATGGCAAAGATAAAAGAAATCAGTTATTAGAAACTAGTTATTAAAACTATAGAAATGTGTTGATAAAATCTTCTTTCTGTAATAATATATATATATATATATACCATTTTATGTTTAAAATAAATGTTATATTTTAATGGTTAACAGTGTGAATGACTAATATGTGCAGGGCTAATCAGTTATTCCATTAAACAGCAGTTTCTTTAGTTATCCCATAGTTACTATTAATAATGTTCAAATTGGGATAATGTTGACACTTACCACTACGTGTTTTTTTCAGGTTGGAGCTGTCATTCATGTACGTATATGTTGCGATGTCAGTTCGATGCGTGCATCGCATTATGAAACTGTTCTTGTTGACATCTTGGAGTAAAAACATAGACTGAACTTGAGGCCAGGTGATCTTAATTTTTTTCCATAATTCCAACATAGGCACGCGAGCTCTAACCGAAAGCGGGAGACACGTCTCTATAGCAACCTCACAACCTCTCCAATGCGGCGCCTCGCGATATTTGCGAACAAGTCATATACAGTTAAAGTCAGAATTATTAGCCCCCCCTTAAATTTTTTTTTCTTTTTTAAATATTTCCCAAATGGTGTTTAACAGAGCAAAGAAATTTCCACAGTATGTCTGATAATATTTTTTTCTTCTGGAGAAAGTCTTATTTGTTTTATTTCGGCTAGAATAAAAGCAGTTTTTAATTTTTTTAAACCATTTTAAGGACAAAATTATTAGCTCCTTTAAGCTAAATTTTTTTCGATAGTCTACAGAACAAACCATCGTTATACAATAACTTGCCTAATTACCCTAACCTGCCTAGTTAACCTAATTAACCTAGTGAAGCCTTTAAATGTCACTTTAATCTGTATAGAAGAGTCTTGAAAAATATCTTGTAAAATATTATTTACTGTCATCATGGCAAAGATAAAATAAATCAGTTATTAGAGATGAGTTACTAAAACTATTATGATTAGAAATGTGCTGAAAAAATCTTCTCTTCATTAAACAGAAATTGGGGAAAAAATAAAAAGGGGGGCTAATAATTCAGGGGGGCTAATAATTCTGACTTCAACTGTACATCATTTTTATTATCATTTGACAGTAATGGAGGAACGCCGCCAAATGTAGCGAAGTAAGAGTAATGATTTTTCTCAAATAATTTACTTGAGTAAGAATAAAAGTACACATATTTGAATGTACTCAGAAAGTATACATTACCCAATGATTTTTCTCAAGTAAATGTAACTCGTTACTGCCTACCTCTGCATAGGTCTGCATTTTGTGAGTAAAATGAATTCTACAGGGTGGTATTTACCTCCGTGCTTATCTTTTCCAACCTGACTGGTTTGCTTGGTAGCTCACAAAGAACAGTGTCAGACTTGGGATGAGGAGCAGACCGAGTTTGAATATGGTGAAGGACGGTTCCAGAAATCAAGTTAAATGACCTACACTGAAAAAATGATGGCTGCAGAATTGTTGCAAGCAATTTATACGTGTTGAGTTTAAACAAATTAAATTTAGTAGGCTAATTTGTATGTTTAAATTCAGCCCAAATAAATTGTTTACAACTCCTTACCTTGAACATTTTAAGTAAATCCAAGTAATCATCTTTGAATCCTTTTTTTTTGTGTACCTCCCAAAATAAATCAGTGCGACGTCATGGTGGAAGTACGCGGCCACGATGGCTTTTCTCTTCTAGTTTGCTTTTGTAAACACTATGGGTTGGGTTTAGGGAAGGTGGTGTGTGGGCCAGTCGATATCAAGCTGATAAATTATGCACAGAAATCTACACAGCAACCTCTGGTGGATTCACAAGAAATGGCACTTATGAGAAAACGTGCCGCAGTAACTTATTTGAGATTGTCAAAAATGCACACGGCGCCCTCTAGTGGATCTGTAAAAATAAAAACTGCAAGAAGGCATAGCATCTGGTACATATTTCTCAGTTCTCAAAAATGTAGCCCTGGGCACACATCTCCAATCATTTGGATTACGTAATCAGATTACTAAAAGTACTCGTGCAAACTACTTTACAAAATATTTGTATTCAGACAGTTTTGTTTTTATCGGATACATTATACATTTCTTTAGCACATTTTTAATTTAGGCGACACAGTGGCGCAGTAGGTAGTGCTGTCGCCTCACAGCAAGAAGGTCGCTGTTTCAGTTGCCGTTTCTGTGTGGAGTTTGCATGTTCTCCCCGCGTTCGCATGGGTTTCCTCTGGGTGCTATGGTTTCCTCCACAGTCCAAAGACATGCGGTACAGGTGAATTGGGTAGGCTAAATTTTCCGTAGTGTATGAGTGTGAATGAGTGTGTATGGATGTTTCCCAGAGATGGGTTGCAGCTGGAAGGGCATCCGCTGCGTAAAACATGTGCTGGATAAGTTGGCGGTTCATTCCGCTGTGGCGACCCTGGATTAATAAAGGGACTAAGCCGAAAAGAAAATGAATGAATGAATGAATGAACATTGTTAATTTAATCTAAAAGTAGTTTACAATATGACAAATGAAATTTGAAAAATTAAGACATCATTTGTAATCTTCGGTAACTGATTACAATTCAGTAATCCACGCAGCTCTGGATGTAGGCAATGCAAAATTAATACCATGGCTTCTGCCAATACACTGAATGACCTAAGATTAAAAGAATTAACAGTACAATTACATTTATGAGTGAACTATCTTTTTAAGTATGTGCAAACTAGTATTTTTTTAAATGTTATGTGTGGACATGCAAATGACCTATCATGCATTTAAATATTTCATGAAATACTACGATAAATATCTAATTAAATATGCACAAATTTGCAAAAATTTTTAATTAAAGTGCTTGTTTCTAACCTAATTGTCATCGTCCCACATTTTAAAGGTGCTGTATGTAAGTTTTTGATTCTTCTTAAGCATAAAAAAACCATAATATGTTTGCAGATATTTAGGAAACATGCTAAGTGAACATACTTGTTTATCTGAAAAACAATGCTGAAGTCAGATATTCTGCTTTGAAAATGTCCCTTGCGTGCCGGAACATCTGTTTTGTTTTGGTTACTTAACCCGCCCAATGCCAGTTTAGCCAGTTATATTCCAGCACTCTGGGTTTCCTTTGTGGAAAACAGCATATATGATTCATTGAGTCAGGAATGCTCTTAAAGCATGTGTCCGTGACCTCCGGTGGACAGTAGCAGACTCTGAGATGACACGCAGATTCAGAGTTCCACATGAGGAGGTTATTAATTAGCAAATAATATAAATATGACGAATGTAAACATTAGGTGAGCAGGTTACATTGTAACTCCGTGTCCTAACAACACGCTACGTGACGAGATTTGCAGTGATAAGCAATTTGGCTGTTCGCATCAGACGAAATGACAGAAATTTAAATACAGCCATTCAGAAGCGCAGAATAGTGCACTCACTGCACTCCAGTGAAATGGTAAGGTTTATAATCTAATTCAGTACCGCCGCTCCCTATATGCAGAGTACGCAGATTGCGTAGGGCACCAACTCCGGAGGGGGGCACCAAAAATATATATTAAAATTTGTTTAGTAATATTAACATAAACTAAGTGTAAATAAAAATAGATTGATAATATGTTGATACATACATTTTAAAAATTCATTTTATGACGAATGCAAAAAAAACATGTGTGACATCATTTATTTTCGTGTACGCGCGTAGCCACGGCCTGGCCCACTTATCTCTGCAGCTCTATGTCTCTATGCAGCTCTAAAGACAACAGTTTTTCTTTAAATGACTAATTTCTTCTGTATTGTACATGGAGGTTCAATGCTGAAATTTGTCAGAAAAGATGATGAGGTGGCATCCAGCACTGCTCTAGCAGCCTGATCTCACGAGGAAACGTAAGTATTTTACGTTTTGTCAGTTTAGTGGCTAATTCGTACGAATTCGTACGAGTTCAGTCGTACAAAAATGTACGATTTTAAAAAGGAGGCGTGGCACCCAACCCCACCCCTAACCCCAACCGTCATTGGGTGATGGGCAAATCGTACTAATTTGTACGAATTCATACGAATTAGCCACTGATCAAAAAGTTACGAACTGGCCGTGAGATAGCGTTGGCTCTAGAGGCACCAGCAACTGCACAGGTACAGACACAGGATGCAGCCCTGAGGACTGTCCATCTCTACAGGTACAGGTACATTTTTATGTAAACTATTATTTTATCATGTAAATATTTGAATGTTTAAGTATAATTTTGAGTGTTTATATGCACATTTATGTATACAAATAAATAAATAAATAAATAAATAAATACATGTTTAAATACATATGTTTGTGTGTTTTTGTTCCTCTGTGGGGGCACCACAGTAAAATGTCGCATAGGGTACCTTTTTGGCCCCTGATCTAATTAATACATCTTAAACCTCTTTAACATTATCAAATGTAGATGCTGAATCACTGATATGTGTTGGCTTCCACTGAGTCACAGTTCTGAAGTTCAATCTCAAACACATTTTATTTTCAAGATCTGAGGTGAACTATCTGCTGCTGCTTTCAGTATATGGCAATAAATGTCATGTGAAACGGCATTCAAATCACATTGTTTGCATTAACACTGAATAAAGCACGTGAGGTGTGCCTGAGCTGATCACTGTCAGTTTTCTGTTGTTCAGCTGCAAGAAATAAAAGCCGTTTCTAATATACCAATTTCTGGTTTTGGTTAGAAGAAAAACTCCTTTTAATATGGGAAATATTACTTTTACCGCTTGCCATTGCTTTTATTCAAAAGAGGTTTAAATCAGCCTATAGGCTCGATAGTCAGGCACGCTCCTGTTGGTGTTGTCAATCTGGCAACCTGCGCTTGCGTGTGTTTTGAACCAGGAGTGCAATACCTAGTTCAATCACTGGCTGTATACTGCACCTTTAAATTATTCTCATTTTGTATAACCCTGAACTTATCTTGGCAAAGTAATATAATATTGCACTCTACTCACACACCTGGACAATAAAAACACTTATGCACGAATGCTGTTTGTTGACTTCAGTGCAGCATTCAACACTGTCATACCCTCTAAGTTAATGATCAAACTTAGAGACCTGGATATCGACATGTCTCTTTGCAACTGGGTTATGGACTTTCTGACTAACTAACCTCAGGCCTGTGAACAGATCCAACACCATCATCAAATTTGCAGATGACACCACAGTGATTGGTCTAATCAGCAACAATGATGAGACTGCCTACAGGGAGGAGATACAGCATCTGGCCACTTGGTGCACCGACAATAATCTGCTCCTTAACACCAACAAGACCAAGGAGCTCATTGTGGACTTCAGGAAGGGACGAACAGGCTCACATGATCCCATCCACATCAATGGGATGGCCGTCGAGTCTGTCTCATCCTTCAAGTTCCTGGGGAACCACATCTCAAATAACCTTTCCTGGACCACCAACACCTCCAGCCTGGTCAAAAAGGCTCACCAGCGTCTATTTTTCTTAAGGCAACTTAAGAAGAACCAGCTGTCATCAGCCGTCTTGGTGAACTTCTACCGCTGCACAATAGAAAGCATCCTGACTAACTGTGTCACAGTCTGGTATGGAAGCTGCTCTGTTGCTGAGGTGGTGACTTAATCCAATATAAAAATGTACTTTGAATGAACGACAGCAGTTTCAGCTTTCTTCAGTGCGGCTCATCATTACGGTAAAATTTTGCATGACCTTGTTTTCACCCTCTCCTAACCTTCACAATTAAACAAGCAAATCTTTCATTATGCCTTTGAAGAATCTAAAGGTGAGCAACATGTGAAATGCAAATCAGCAGCTACATTATTCAGGTTCACTTTTGCATCCGATTTACATCAAACTGCTCCGAAGCAAAAGCTCCGTCTCACTGTGACAGATTCATAAATCATTTATTTCCAGTAAGCTGAAATGATCAGGAGTCTTGCTGAACACCTCAGAAGGTCTGCAGAGACTCTGTTCTATTGTTTATGAACACAAGTATTAAAAAAAACCCCATAGTATTGTGATAGGGCGACGCAGTGGCGCAGTAGGTAGTGCTGTCCCCTCACAGCAAGAAGGTCGCTGATTCGAGCCTCAGCTGAATCAGTTGGCGTTTCTGAGTGGAGTTTGCATGTTCTCCCCGTGTTTGCGTGGGTTTTCTCCGGGTGCTCCGGTTTCCCCTGCAGTCCAAAGACATGCGGTACAGGTGAGTTGGGTAGGCTAAATTGTCCGTAGTGTATGAGTGTGAATGAGAGTGTATGGATGTTTCCCAAAGATGGGTTGCGGCTGGAAGGGCATCCGCTGCGTAAAACATGTGCTGGAAAAGTTGGCGGTTCATTCCGCTGTGGCGACCCCAGATAAATAAAGGGACTAAGCCGAAAAGAAAATGAATGAATGAATGAGTATTGCGATAATTCAATGCAATCTCACAGTGATTCATACAGCCTGATCTCACGAGGAAACGTAAGTATTTTACGTTTTGTCAGTTTAGTGGCTAATTCGTACGAATTTGTACGAGTTCAGTCGTACGAAAATGTACGATTTTAAAAAGGAGGCGTGGCACCTAACCCCACCCCTAACCCCAACCGTCATTGGGTGATGGGCAAATCGTACAAATTTGTACGAATTAGATCGTACGAATTCATACGAATTAGCCACTAAATTAAAAAGTTACGAATTGCCGTGAGATTACGTTGGATTCATAATATTTTGATTTAGTGGCTATTGCATATTATTTGTACAATCCAGCCTGATCTCACGAGGAAACGTAAGTATTTTACGTTTTGTCAGTTTAGTGGCTAATTCGTACGAATTCGTACGAGTTCAGTCGTACGAAAATGTAAGATTTTAAAAAGGAGGTGTGGCACCCAACCCCACCCCTAACCCCAACCGTCATTGGGTGATGGGCAAATCGTACTAATTTGTACGAATTAGATTGTACGAATTCATACGAATTAGCCACTAATCAAAAAGTTACGAATTGCCGTGAGATAGCATTGTACAATCTCATTCATACGTTTTAGCATGATTTGCTCAAAACATTGTACATTTTCATATGAATGAAATTATTTGAATTTGTACAAATTAGTCATTTTTATGACTAACAGTTATGAGAAGTTATGTTTCCTCATGAGATTCGGCTGGATAATGCAATTAATATATGACTACACTACAAAAAAATATCTGTTAATCAAATTACATTTACATTTTCATGCAAATGAAATCATATGAACTTGACTTTTATTGATATTTTAATGATTTGAAATAATATATTGTATAAGAAGGGTGACGTGGTGATGCAGTCGGTAGTGCTGTCGCCTCACAGCAAGAAGTTCGCTGGTTCAAGCCTCGGCTGGATCAGTTGACATTTCTGTGTGGAGTTTGCATGTTCTCCTCGCGTTCGCTTGGGTTTCCTCCGGGTGCTCCGGTTTCCCCCATAGTCCAACGACATGCGGTACAAGTGATTTGGGTAAGCTAAATTGTCCGTAGTGAATGAGTGTGAAGGGATGTTACCCAGTGATGGGTTGTGGCCGAAAGGGCATCCGCTGCGTAAAAATGTGCTGGATAAGTTGGCGGTTCATTCCGCTGTGGTGACCCCAGATTAATAAAGGGACAAAGCCAAAAAGAAAATGAATGAATGAATATTGTATAAGAAATTCATTCATTCATTTTCTTTTCGATTAGTCCCTTATTTTTCAGGGGTCGCCACAGTGAAATGAACTGCAATATTGGATAAAGTTTACACAGAAAAAGTACACTGTAAAGCTTATCTGTCAATTTTCAGTTTTCCGTATTTTGTGATTTATGATTTATTTATTTTTTTTCCCCATTTATTTATGCTTTTGAATTACATTATGAGACCTTGATCTTTCTTCCAACAACTTTTAACCTTGAATAGTAAAAAAAAAAAGTGACTTTTATTAACAGTTTTAATATTTAAAACTTAAAAAGTGATATATTGCCTGGGTTGGTGCTGTTTATTTGTTACAGCCAGGCCAGGTTCTCCCCACTCACATTCACCCGAAGCACCCTGCTCACAGTCACCACAATCATCCAGATCACTATCACCCCCGCACCTGCACGTCATCCCCAATCATCACTCCAGCCTCATAAAACCCTGCACTGTCCGGCCTCGTCGCATCCAAAAGGATGAACTCTCACAATCAGTGATACCGTTAGCAACTAGTTATACATACCTGTCTGATCCTGTTTATCTCCAGTGTCTGCGTCTCTCCTCCTTCCTAGTGTGATTCCCTCCTGGCTCCCTCCTGGTTGTGTGTTTCCCGATATCTTCCGTGTTCATCTCCATCATCAGTCTCCGGTTTATTCCATCCTGGTCCACTGCTCATCCTTATCAAGATAAAGACATCAGCTGTTTACCATATTACCTGTTCTCATCTGTTTACAATAAACTGTCATTCATACTCACAGTTCTGGTCTCTTTCTGTGACAATATTACACTACAAAAACCTTGATATAAACAGTACGCTTTCTGTTATTTTACAGACTTGTTTCTCTGTTTACTCTATATACTGTATGTTATACATTATATTATTTCAAACTACTGTAATGTGAATAAAAGTCATTTTCTTAAACTGTAGAGTAACCTAGGAGGCTAACCGGTTTCAAGGTTTACTGCAGTTTGAAAAAGTCAAGGTTTTAAAACCGCTAAAGTTTTCTGTTATACCATTCCTAAGGTATATGTAACAGTTTTTTAATGTGCTTTTTGATGTGTTGTTAAGAAATCAGTGTTTTTGAAACTAATGAAAAGAGCAAAAGTAAATGATTTATTTTAATTATTTAGCCTGACATGTTTACTGCTCCAAAATATTAAAAATGTTTCCTAAAATAAAATGTATTTTGTTCAAAGGTTTTTTTTACCCAGATATTTAAAAGAACTTATTTTAGAGCAGTAATCACAAAACCGTGAAACCGTGATATTTTTATCTGAGGTTATCATACCGTCAGAAAGGTATACCGCTCCATGCCTACTGTAGAGTTGAATTTTCATCATCAAAAGTCGACAGAACAGAGATCAACATCCCATAATGCAATTCACAACCGCAAATAAACTGAAAAAATATGACAAAAATACAAGTAGTCATGACAAGTAGTTTGTCATATTTTTTCAGTTTAAATTAAGTTACATTAAGTTATGCAAAGCTTATCTTAATATTTTAGACAGTTTGATTTACGGTAGTAAGCTGAGATCGCTAGAAAAGTTCATTTGGGGCAACTAAGAAAATGTGTGTTCTTGAAGTTTATTAGTTTATTATTATTAGTTGTTGTACCATACATTATAACAGCAACCCAGACAATATATGACTTTAAACTAAAATTATTAACAACTACTAAAGATGTTAATAAATATCACTTTTTTTAACATCAAAAGTCAACCCAGGCTCATTCTGATTATGTACCACTATATACATTTCTGGAGAGCACCAAATATGTTCCAGAAGCTACGTTTTATTGCAGTTTTTGTTTTTGCAAATCCACCAGAGGTCGCTGTGTATGCTTTTTCAGATCTCAAATGTCTCTTGCGAGTGTCATTCGCACCTTCTGTTCTCACGTAAATCCACTAGAGGCCGCTGTCGACTGACTGATTGACCAATAAACTGACCAACTCTCCTCCTTCCCCAAACCCAACTAATAGTGTTTTCAAAAGCACTGACTGACCAGCGCCCACCCACTTCCCTTAACCCAACCAACAGTTTTAAAATGCAATCGAGAAAAATAAGAGCCCTCGTCTAATTTTTTACCACGTTTTCAGATTTTACCACATTCTCACCCTGTTATTTACTTGTTTATTTTATATTTTGACTTTTTTTGTGTCTTACCCGCTTTCTGGAACTGTTCTTCGCCCGACTCGAACTTCGTCGTCGTGGTCAACTCCTCTCTGCGTCTCAAGTCCTCCGACGTACATGGCGAGCTTCTGAACAAACTGGTAACAGCCGGAAAGCCTTCCATACGGAGGTAAGCGGTTAGCTGCTAAGCGTGAAAAGGAATGGCATTATACCGCCCCGTAGCGTTCATTTTAAAGATGAAATGCAGCCATACATACCTCTGGATACATAATTTGTGATCTCCAGAAATGTATATAGGGCTACGTTTTCAGAATGAGCACATGTTGCAAAAAGTTGTCAGAGGAAAGTTTAAGATCACATAATGCAATTCAAAACGTAAATAAACCCTTTATTAATCTGGGGTCGCCACAGCGGAATGAACCGCCAACTTATCCAGCACATGTTCTACGCAGCGGATGCCTTTCTGGCTGCAACCCATCTTTGGGAAACATCCATACACACTCATACACTACGGACAATTTAGCTTACCCAATTAACCTGTCCTGCATGTCTTTAGACTGTGAGGGAAACCCACACGAACGCAGGGAGAACATGCAAACTCCACACAGAAACGCCAACTGACCCAGCCGAGGCTCGAACCAGCGACCTTCTTGCTGTGAGGCGACAGCACTACCTACTGCGCCACTGCGTCTACACAAACTCATCACATCTAATTAAGCTCATCTACTGTATGACAAGCCAGAAAAGAGAGGGATTTTCACCCCTGGCCTTTTCTCACACGTGTTTCATGTCAAGACTGGATGTGAAGAGTTCTGTCATCTGTCAGCGTCATTCTGAGACGAACGCAGCATTTACAGTACAGTACAGCTTGCTCTTTCAGTCTCGCTCAGCTGCAGAGGACAATCTGTACATGCGAGAGCATCTTCATTGCTTAAAATCCATTAAACCTTTTCAGAGGCTCCGAAAAGAGCTTTTTTATTGTATTATTTATGTGAATAAGGCAACACCTTATTTAAAGAAGGTGTTCATAAGACTGTCATTAAACATTTATAATTGTGATATGAATATGAATGAGATTTTATGCATGCTTATGATGACTGTGGTTAGCAACATAAGCTCATTCTGAAAACGTAGCCCTATATACATTTCTGGAGATCGCGAATTATGTAGCCAGAGGAACATATGGCTGCATTTCGTTTTGTTATGTTCCACGTATGTTTTGTGTACTCTGTCCTGTCCCAGGTGTGCGACTATTGGTCGAGAAGGCTGTCAATCATCATTATGACACCACCTGGCGGACCAATCAGGAGCTGGTCCGCCACGTTTAAAAGGCTTTCGCTTGCGCTGTTAAGGAGGAGCACTTGACTCGCCACCAAACTCCTCACTTGTGTCGACCAGCCTCTTCATTTGTGTTCGTATTATTTTTGTTGCTGCTTAGTTTGTCTCTCGTTTAAGTGCTTTATTAATTAGAAAAATTTGTGCAGCTCAATTGACCTGATGGGCGATGCAGTAGGTAGTGCTGTCGCCTCACAGCAAGAAGGTCACTGGTTCGAGCCTCGGCTGGGTCAGCTGGCGTTTATGTGTGGAGTTTGCATGTTCTCCCCGGGTTTGCTTGGATTACCTCCGGGCGTTTCAGTTTCCCCCACAGTCCAAAGACATGCAGTACAGGTGCATTGGGTAGGCTAAATTGTCTGTAGTGTATGAGTGTGAGTGAGTTTGTGTGTGTGGATGTTTCCCAGAGATGGGTTGTGGCTGGAAGGGCATCCGCTGCATAAAAAAAAAACGTGCTGGATAAGTTGGCAGTTCATTACGCTGTGGCGACCCCGGATTAATGGAGGTACTAAGCCGAAAAGGAAATTATTCAATGAATGAATATTCTGTCCTGCCCCAGGCGTGCAACTATTGGTTGAGAAGGCTGTCAATCATCATTATGACACCACCTGGCGGACCAATCAGGAGCTGGTCCACCACGTTTAAAAGGCTTTCGCTTGCGCTGTTAAGGAGGAGCACTTGACTCGCCACCAAACTCCTCACTTGTGTCGACCAGACTCTTCATTTGTGTTTGTATTATTTTTGTTGCTGCTTAGTTTGTCTCTCGTTTAAGTGCTTTATTAATTAGAAAAATTTGTGCAGCTTAATTGACCTGATGGGCGATGCAGTAGGTAGTGCTGTCGCCTCACAGCAAGAAGGTCACTGGTTCGAGCCTCGGCTGGGTCAGCTGGCGTTTATGTGTGGAGTTTGCATGTTCTCCCCGCGTTTGCGTGGATTATCTCCGGGTGTTTCGGTTTCCCCCACAGTCCAAAGACATGCGGTACAGGTGCATTGGGTAGGCTAAATTGTCCGTAGTGTATGAGTGTGAGTGAGTGAGTGTGCGTGTGTGGATGTTTCCCAGAGATGGGTTGCGGCTGGAAGGGCATCCGCTGCATAAAAAAAAAAACGTGCTGGATAAGTTGGCAGTTCATTCCGCTGTGGCGACCCCGGATTAATGGAGGGACTAAGCCAAAAAGAAA
Source organism: Danio kyathit (assembly GCA_903798195.1). Lineage (NCBI taxonomy): Eukaryota > Metazoa > Chordata > Actinopteri > Cypriniformes > Danionidae > Danio > Danio kyathit. Next base: position 56,554,784 of record LR812531.1, read on the forward strand.
ATCATTGAATGAATGAATACTCTGTCCTGTCCCAGGTGTGCGACTATTGGTCGAGAAGGCTGTCAATCATCATTATAACACCACCTGGCGGACCAATCAGGAGCTGGTCCGCCACGTTTAAAAGGCTTTCGCTTGCGCTGTTAAGGAGGAGCACTTGACTCGCCACCAAACTCCTCACTTGTGTCGACCAGCTTCTTCATTTGTGTTCGTATTATTTTTGTTGCTGCTTAGTTTGTCTCTCGTTTAAGTGCTTTATTAATTAGAAAAATTTGTGCAGCTCAATTTACCTGATGGGCACAGTAGGTAGTGCTGTCGCCTCACAGCAAGAAGGTCACTGGTTCGAGCCTCGGCTGGGTCAGTTGGCGTTTCTGTGTGGAGTTTGCATGTTCTCCCTGCATTCGCGTGGGTTTCCTCCGGGTGCTCCGGTTTCCCCCACAGTCCAAACACATGCAGTATAGATGAATTGGGTAAGGTAAATTGTCCGTAGTGGCTGAGTGTGTGTGGATGTTTCCCAGGGATGGGTTGCGGGTGGTAGGGCATCCGCTGCGTAGAAACGTGCTGGATAGGTTGGCGGTTCATTCCGCTGTGGCGACCCCGTATTGATGAAGGGACTAAGCCGAAAAGAAAATGAATGAATGAATGAATGTTCAATTTCCAGATTTCATGTATAATAATCAAAAGCAATTTTCAGTTAATTTTATTTCCGTTCAAAAATTTGCTTCCATAAATTCAGTGGATCAAATTCGGCTGTTAAAATTTGACATTGCATCCGGGAGCTGCAGGAAATATCCTGTTTTACTCATAATCATTTTATTACTCATAATGTCCAAGACATCTATGTTAAAATTAAATGCTACTTTTGTGCTGTTATTAGCTTTTTTTCCTCACCTATTTACTGGTTTAAAAACCTTAAATTGGTCCTCCTGCTAATGAAAAAGCAGCTGGAGTTTGTCAATCTACAATCTATTGCTTTTTCTGCAGTTCCCGGATGTAATGTTGAATTTTAAGAGCCGAATTTGAATGACTGAATTTATGGAAGCGAATTTATAAACTGAAGTAAAATGAACTGAAAATTGCCTTTTGAATATTATACTTGGTATTTTTTATCAGTGTTGAATATTTTGTAAGTGAAATCTGGAAGTTTCCCAGAGATGGGTTGCAGCTGGAAGGGCATCCGCTGCGTAAAACATGTGCTGGATAAGTTGGCGGTTCATTCCGCTGTGGCGACCCCAGATTAATAAAGGGACTAAGCTGAAAAGAAAATGAATGAATGAATCTGGAAATTGAATATGATTTATTGAATTTTTAAGTATGAAAACGTGTTTGAAATATTTTTAGTTGAAATATTCACAGCTGAAATAAACATCTATGTAAATTACAGGCCCTAAAATACAAACTCTGGCAATTCAAGACACTAAAATGCAAGCAGTTGTTAATTCAATGTATTATTTTTTTCAGTTTGTGCTATTCGACAAGCTTTTTATTTCAATACTTTTGGCATTGTTTTTATTCCATATGAATGAGAGTGTATGGGTGTTTCCCAGTGATGGGTTGCAGCTGGAAGGGCATCCGCTGCGTAAAACATATGCTGGATAAGTTGGCGGTTCATTCCGCTGTGGCGACCCGTGATTAATAAAGGGACAAAGCCGAAAAGAAAATGAATGAATGAATAATTGAGTGCTTGACACATAATCCCACAGTTGTCATATGCATATATAAAATCTCCTTCATATCCATGACATGGCCTGTATCTTGATTTTAAAGGTGTAACGACAGTCTTAAAGTGCTACCGTGAAAAATTCCTTAAGCAAAACTAGGAGATGAAGAAATAACTCTTGCTAATGCACAAGGGCAAGGACAGCATCACCGCTGCGGCACGGGTTACAGCAACAAATGTGTTTCCCCTCATTCCAGAAAGAGGGAGCTTTTTGTCAGAGTATGGAAATGAAAAGTCATCCTGTGTGCTGTCGAAAACAAAACGGATGGAGATTAAAAACAGAAAGCGCTATGGAGAAAATGAAAGGATGACACATCGATCATCTGCATTCAGCTGATCGTCACTGGAGGGAGAAACATTTCACTGAGGAATTATTTCCCAAACCACTTTCCATCAGGAGATCTTGTTGGACACTTTAGAGTGGTTGAAGAAGTCGGCTCCACTACATGACTTCAAATTAATGGAAAACAGCTACCCTAGCAACCACATAGCAACAACTTAACAAATACCAGGGCACTCTAGTGGCCAGTTAGCAACCAGTGAAAACGCCTAGGCAGAAATTTTGTAGAAACTTTGAAAAGTCCAAGGACACTTCAGGAATTGCTTTACAACAGAGTAGTGACCGGAATCCGCAGGCAACTGCATAGCAACAACCTAGCAACTACAAAGCAATCACTAGGAATGTCCTAGCAACAACATACAGCCTAGCACACCATAGCAACAAGCCAGAATATTCTAGCAACTGCACAGAAGAATGATGGTATCTGCCTAGTAACCAGAATCCCCAGGCAACTGCATAGCAACACCCTAGCAACTAAGCAATCACTAAGAACAGCCTAGCAACAACTTACATCCTAGCACACCATAGCAACAAGACAGAATATTCTTGCAACTGCTCAGAAAACCCCTAGTATCTGCCTAGTAACCAGAATCCCCAGGCAACTACCTGCATAGCAACAACCTAGCAACAAAGCAATCACTAAGAACACCCTAGCCCACCTTAGCAACAACCCAGAACATCCTAGCAAATGCACAGAAAAACCCTAGTATCTGCCTAGTAACCAGAATCCCCAGGCAACTGCACAGCAACACCCTAGCAACTGCAAATCAATCACTAAGAACACCCTAGCAACAACATACACCCTAGCCCACCATAGCAACAACCCAGAACATCCTATAAACTGCACAGAAAAACCCTAGCATCTGCCTAGTAAGCAGAATCCCCAGGCAACTGCCTGCATAGCAGCAACCTAGCAACGAAGCAATCACTAAGAACACATTAGCAACAACATACAACTAAACCCACCATGCCAACAAGCCAGAATATTATAGCAACTGCAAAGAAAGCCCCTAGCATCTACCTAGTAACCAAAGTCCCCATGCAACTGCATAGCAACACTCTAGCAACTACAAAGCAAACACTAGGAACATCTTAGCAACAACATACACCCTAGCCCACCTTAGCAACAGCCCAAAACGTCTTAGCAAATGCACAGAAAAACCCTAGTTTCTGCCTAGTAATCTGAATCCACAAGGAACTACATAGCAACAACCTAGCAACTACAAAACAATCACTAAGAACACCCTAGTAACAACATACACCCTAGCCCACCATAGCAACAAGCCAGAACATCATATAAACTGCACAGAAAACCCTAGTATATGCCTAGTAATTTGAATCCACAGGCAAATGCATAGCAACAACCTAGCAACCACAAAACAATCACTAAGAACACCCTAGCAACAACATACACCCTAGCCCACCATAGCAACAAGCCAGAACATCCCATGAACTGCACAGAAAACCCTAGTATCTGCCTAGTAACTGGATGCAGATACTGTATATGTTATCTGTGGTTGCTAGGGTGTTGCTCTACAGTTTTTAGAATGTTCTAAGTTAAGATGTTGCTAGATTGTCATGGGATTTTCTGTAGTGTGTTTGTACTGGAATTTGCAAGGGGTGCTTTGCTACAGTGTTACTATTCAAATATGGTCATTGTGGTTGCTCTGCAGTTGCTAGGGTGTTGCTAGGGATCTGGTTGCTATGTTTTTAGGGTGTTGTTATGCTATGTAAAATATTTTTTGTGCAGTTGATAGGATGTTCTGGCTTGTTGCTATGTTGTTGCTAAGGTGTTCTTAGTGATTGATTTGTAGTTGTTATGTTGTTGCTATGCAGTTGCCTGGGGATTCTGCTTACTAGGCAGATACTTGGAGTTTTCTGTGCAGTTGCTAGAACATTCTGGCTTGTTGCTATGGTGGGCTAGGGTGTATGCTGTTGCTAGGGTGTTCTTAGTGATTTCTTTGTACTTGCTAGGGTGTTGCCATGCAGTTTCTTGGGCATTCTGGTTACTAGGCAGATACTAGGGCTTCTGTGCAGTTGATGGGATGTTCTGGCTTGTTGCTATGTTGGGATAAGGTGTATGTTGTTGCTAGGGTGTTCTTAGTGATTTTTTTTGTAGTTGCTAAGTTGTTGCTATGCAATTTCCTGGGGATTCTGGTTACTTGGCAGATAATAGGGATTTTTCTGTGCAGTTGCTAGGATGTTCTGGCTTGTTGCTAGGGTGTTCCTAGTGATTGTTTTGTAGTTGCTAGATTGTTGCTATGCAGTTGCCTGGGTATTCTGATTACTAGGCAGATACTAGGGTTTTTTCTGTGCAGTTGCTAGGATGTTCTGGCTTGTTGCTATAGTGGGCTAGGGTGTATGTTGTTGCTAGGGTGTTTCTAGTGATTGTTTTGTAGCTGCTAGGTTGTTGCTATGCAGTTGCCTGGGTATTCTGGTTACTAGGCAGATACTAGGATTTTTTTCTGTGCATTTGCTAGGATGTTCTGGCTTGTTGCTATGTTGGGCTAGGGTGTATGTTGTTGCTAGGGTGTTCTTAGTGATTACTTTGTAGTTGCTATGGTGTTGCTATGCAGTTGCCTGGGGATTCTGGTTTCTAGGCAGATACTAGGGGTTTTTTTCTGTGCAGTTGCTAGGATGTTCTGGCTTGTTGCTATGTTGGGCTAGGGTGTATGTTGTTGCTAGGGTGTTCTTAGTGATTATGTTGTAGTTGCTAGGGTGTTGCTATGCAGTTTCTTGGGCATTCTGGTTACTAGGCAGATAGTAGGGTTTTTCTGTGTAGTTGCTATAATATTCTGGCTTGTTAGCATGGTTGGTTTAGGTGTATGTTGTTAGGCTGTTCTTAGTGATTGCTTTATTACTAGGGTGTTTCTATGCAGTTGCCTGTAGATTCAGGTTACTTTATCTGGTAAACTGCAGTTTTAAAGCAGTTATATTTGCAAGCTTTATAAAATAATTTGATTATATGCTGTATCGTTATTTCTGCAATACTATTTCTAATGCAGGTCTGAAGCGTGCTGTGCTGTATATTATTGAGCAGCAGTGTTCACTGTGAGTTTGAGCAGAAGCAGCGCATATGTTTACCCATTTGATCCTGTTGTTTTGCACTAAACGCTCCATCTGGGATCAGTAAAACACCTGTCTAATGGACTCCTGCCAGAAACCTATTTGTGAGGACAGATGTTTGCAAATGTTTTTCATCACTATCATCAAATCACCTATAGCCACATGTGAAACAGACCAAGGAAGACGGAAATATCCCATGAGTGTGAAGACAAACTCCTTCAGAAATGACAGATGGCAAGACGGTAAACTTTTCTGCCACCAGTCATTATTCTGCAAAAATAACCTGGTCAGCTCTGGTTTGGTGGTGCTAAGGGCTGTGTGTTGGCAGCAGGATGCCAATCAGACTCGAGATACATCATCATTACATGCATCACTTCCTGTTATCACTGACCCAGAATAGCTCATCAGCCAATCAGATCTTCTGATTTTCCCTCTGATCAGCAGCCAATGATTGGACGGCTCTTTCTCAGAAAGGCTCCCTCTGAGATCAGTTTGTGTCCTCTCATGACTTGCTACAGTTATTATTAGAGGACACACTGACCTTATTTAAAGGGATAGCACTACCAACCATGTATAACACTTCCAAAAATGGCTGCCATTTTTATTTATATAGTTGAAGTCAGAATTATTAGCCCCCCTGTTTATTTTTTTCCCCAATTTCTGTTTAACGGAGAGAAGATTTTTTCAACACATTTCTAAACATAATAGTTTTAATAACTCATCTCTAATAACTGATTTATTTTATCTTTGCCATGATGACAGTAAATAATATTTTAGTAGATATTTTTAAAGACACTTCTATACAGCTTAAAGGGACATTTAAAGGCTTAATTAGGTTAATTAGGTTAACTAGGCAGGTTAGGGTAATTAGGCAAGTTATTGTATAACGATGTTTTTTTCTGTAGGCTAACGGAAAAAAAAAATAGCTTAAAGGGGCTACTAATTTTGTCCTTAAAATGGTGTTTAAAAATGTAAGAATTGCTTTTATTCAAGCTGAAATAAAACAAATAAGACTTTCTCCAGAAGAAAAACTATTATCAGACATACTGTGAACATTTCCTTGCTCTGTTAAAGTGGGAAATATTTTAAAAAGAAAAAAAATCAAAGGGGGGCTAATAATTCTGACTTTAACTGTATATTTTAGTCATCTCTAAATAGTGAGTTTGTTGATATTTCATACAATAGATATTGTTGAAGAAAGATGCTGATTTATTCACGCCAAAATAACTTTTAAAGCATACCTATTATGCTCGTTTTACAAGATATAAAATAAGTCTTTGATGTCCCTAGAGCAGTGATCATCAACTGGCGGCCCGTGGGCCGTGTCCGGCCCGCTGAGCCGTTCAATCCGGCCCGCGACTGGATTCCAAAATTATGAGGATCTAAAAGAAAATAGTGGTCCACACTAGGGCTGTGCAATTAATCGAAATCTAATATGCTGCGATATGACATGTATATTATTTAACTTCCCACACTCAGAGCAAACGCATGACTGACGTCTGTGTGTGACAGTCGTCTGTGTGTGACAGCCTTCCTAGCCAATCGAGTGAGCACACTTTCGTACTGTCCAATCAGAATTGCGCAACTGAACTATGTGAAACGCCCACAATAACAAACAGGAATGCGCGAACGGCTACATGAGGAGCGTCTTGCTAAAAGATTTAGCATGGACGGAGGGGACGCGGAGGAGGACCAACTGTTGAAATGTCTCCACCAATATTTTAATTCACTTAAAAAAAAAATCACGCTGTCAATATTAACCTAGACATGTTAACCTAGAAAGGCTGTGCCTTTCCTTGCTGTCATGTGAGAGGCTGTAGTTGCGTTCAGGAAAGCAGCGCCTAAACAGCGCAGGTGAATTCCCCGTGCAAGAATGAGGTGTGTGAGGTCTGTGACACACACAGGTGAGGATGGCGGCAGCAAAAAAGGACATAAAGAACTTTTTTCAACGAACACATAAGTCACATAAACTCGAGTTTGCTACTGAATGAGTCCATCATGATAATGGCGTCAATGCTCGTGTTTCTGTCGTTATAGCAGGCTGATAAAGTCTGTGAATAATATGCCCTGAAAACTAACTGCAGAATAAACAGCTAAATGTAAAAGTATATGATCCCTGCCTGCCAGTTCTCCTGATCTTTCAGAGAAACGGGTGCAATTTCGGTTGAAACAGTTTGTCAGAAAAACTCCAGCCTGTGCTCCATCTTATATTAATACTTATATATGAGACATGTTTCATTTGCACTACGGCTAAAAAAAAGTCTTTATTAAACTTTCTCTTTATCAGTTAATAAACATTATTTTAAAATTACACTGTCAGGCCTGTAGCCAGCTTTTTGAATGGGTTATTATTAGAGTTATTCGCCTGATTTACTATTTAATTATGAGGTATAAATCTTACATTTTAGTGACATTTTAAGAACTCATTTTTGCTGCATTATCTTGTCGGATGGTTATCATAAACACACTTTTTGATGTACCAAAATATATTTTAAACCATTTTGTCAAATTGCTTATCACACTATTTTACTATTTTAAGTGTTTATTTACAAATGTGCATTTAAACTGTAAGTTTAATATTACAGTTTTATAAAAATAATGAAAATTTATAATAAACAAATGAAAATATACTTTTAATATACAAATTTATTATCTTTCATTACACACACACACACACACACACACACACACACACACACACACACACACACACACACATACACACACACACATATATATATATAAGTACAATTTCAGAGATGTTTGCTAATATAAGTTAATATCTTTTAAGCTCCTTTTTAAACTAATACTCACTGCATTTTAGCAGTAAGAAGCTAAAATACAGATTATTGAATTATTTCAAAAAAAAAAAAAAAAAAATCGTAAAAGTATAAGATTTAAAAAGTATAAACATTAAACACAATGTTAAGCCAAAATGAGATTTTTATTTGATTTTCTTTTTTGGGGTCTGGCCCCCAAGGAGACTGTCTCGTAAAATTCTAGCCCCGTCTGAAAAATATAGTTGATGACTCCTGCCCTAGAGTGTGTATGTGAGGTTTCAGCTCAAAATACCACATGATGTTTTATAGCTCTTTGAAGTTCTAGTCTTTGATCCTAATTGTGCAGTTTTAATGACTGTCGCTTTAAATTCAAATGAGATTGTGCTTTTTTTCAAAAGAGGGTGGAGCTACGAATGCCTGTGTATCAGCATAGTGGCAGATTCAAAATTCATCATCATTTCTCTGGACTCTTACCTGAGCTGAAGAGGTAGATCTACGCTCCTCCAATGTTGTATATGTCTTGACTCCACATAAATATTCATACAGCGTTGATGGTGGCGGATTCAGTCTGCACAAACACAAACACACACACACACACACACACACACACACACACGCACACACACACACACACACACACACACACACACACACACACACACACACACACACACACACACACACACACACACACACACCATCCATCCATTTATCAAACACATGCAAATCTCTCCACTATCTTGAACTGATGAAAACTCACGCCAGTCCAGACCTCAAAGCTTTTCTGAAACATGGAAACATACAAACCATATAGCTAACAGCAAATGTTTACAAAAAGGCACTTATAATTAATCAATCAATCAATCAATCAATCAATCAATCAATCAATCAATCAATCAATCAATCAATCAATCAAGGAATCAATCAATCAATCAATAAACAATTGACTGATTGATTAACAGCTATTTTGATTGATTAATTATTTGATTTACCTTTAGAGTACACATGTGTGTGTAGGAGTGTGTTTGAGTGAGTATATGTGCGTGTGTGAGAGAGAGACAGAGAGAGTGCATTTTTGTGTATGTGAGTGATGAATGACCCAGCGTTTGCATTTGTGTCTTTGTGTGTGTATGTGTGTGATTATGTGTTTGCATATACTTTGGCTGGCCACAATATTAGGTACACCTGTCCAACTGCTCATTAACGCAAATTTCTAATCAGCCAATCACATGACAGCAACTCAATGCATTTAGGCATGTAGACATGGTCAAGACGATCTGCTGCAGTTCAAACCAAGCATCAGAATGGAGAAAGGTGATTTAAGTGACTTTGAACGTGGCATGGTTGTTGGTGCCAGACGGGCTGGTCTGAGTATTTCAGAAACTGCTGATCTACTGGGATTTTCACGCACAACCATCTCTAGGGTTTACAGAGAATGATCCGAAAAAGAGAAAATATCCAGTGAGCGGCAGTTCTGTGGGCACAAATGCCTTGTTGATGTCAGAGATCGAAGGAGAATGGCCAGACTGGTTCCAGCTGATAGAAAGGCAACAGTAACTCAAATAATCACTCGTTACAACTGAGGTCTGCAGAGGAGCATCTCTGAACACACAACACGTCCAACCTTGAGGTGAATGGGCTACAGCAGCAGAAGACCACACCGGGTGCCACTCCTGTCAGCTGAGAACAGGAAACTGAGGCTACAATTCACACAGGCTCACCAAACTTAGACAATAGAAGATTGGAGAAACGTTGCCTGGTCTGATGAGTCTTGATTTCTGCTGCCACATTCGGATGGTCGGGTCAGAATTTGGCGTCAACAACATGAAAACATGGATCCATCCTGCCTTGTATCAATGGTTCAGGCTAGTGGTGTAATGTTGTGGGGGATATTTTCTTGGCACACTTTGGGTCCATTAGGACCAATTGAGCATTGTGTCAATGCCACAGCCTACCTGAGTATTGTTGCTGACCATGTCCATCCCTTTATGACCACAGTGTACCCATCTTCTGAGCTACTTCCAGCAGGATAACGCACCATGTCATAAAGCGTGAATCATCTCAGACTGGCTTCTTGAACATGACAATGAGTTCACTGTACTCAAATGGCCTCCACTGTGACCAGATCTCAATCCAATAGAGCACCTTAGGGATGTGGTGCAACAGGAGATTCGCCTCATGGATGTGCAGCCGACAAATCTGCAGCAACTGTGTGATGCTATCATGTCAATATGGAGCAAAATCTCTGAGGAATATTTCCAGTACCTTGTTGAATCTATGCCACGAAGGATTAAGGCAGTTCTGAAGGTAAAAGTTGGTCTAATTCGATACTACTAAGGTGTACCTAATAAAGTGGCCGGTGAGTGTATGTTGATGAAGACTCTGACTACTATGAGAACAAGTGCATGTGTTGAATGTGTATCTGTGTGTGTGTGTTTGAATAGTGAATTAGCATACAGATTGGCTCTTTCAGTGCTCTATTATCCGCTCAGGACTCATTATCATGGCAGATTCCGCTGTGAAAGCAGACAAATATACATTTACATTCACTGACACAGACATTAAATACACTAAATAGATGCAGTAAAGAAGGTTACATTTGCAATTACCTTGAAATCGGGGTGACGCATCATTGAATTGATTTCCTGCAGCTGTATTTATCTCATTCATCATCACAACAGCTCTGTCTGTGTGAGTGTTGTACAATAGTGCAGAAACGCTGAGGCAGCACAAACTCACACTGCTTTTATTTTATTCACAGATCGCCTCATTTCTCAAGTGTTTCTCTGCTCTTTAAGGCCTTTCACACTGCGCTTAACTGTAAACAAGCAAATAAAGAATTAATGGTGTAATGTAAATGATTTAGTTCAACAATTTATAAGCATAAATATTATTAAATTACTAGTAACACTTTATAATAACAGGCGACACGGTGGCTCAGTGGTTAGCGCTGTCGCCTCACAGCAAGAAGGTCGCTGGTTCAAGTCCCGGCTGGGACAGAAGGAATTTCTGTGTGGAGTTTGCATGTTCTCCCCGTGTTGGCGTGGGTTTCCTCCAGGTACTCCAGTTTTCCCCACAGTCCAAACACATGCGCTATAGGTGAATTGGGTGAAATTGTCCGTAGTGTATGTGTGTGAATGAGAGTGTAAAGGTGTTTCACAGTACTGGCTTGCAGCTGGAAGGGCATCTGCTGTGTACATATGTTGGATAAGTTGGCGGTTCATCCCGCTGAGGCGACCCCTGATTAATAAAGGGACTAAGCCGAAAAGAAAATGAATTTACATTATGTGATTTTTATTATTAGTTCACAAACACACAGCAATTTGGTTTAGTCAATTTACTTATTACTAGGACCAGGCAGAATCTGCGGACATTTTTTGCTATTTCTGCTGAGAATTAAAAAAATCTGTGGATTTATGTGGAATAAGTTCAAGAGAATCATAACTAAAAACTTCATATATAAAATCAACAGAAAATACATACAACTTTTGTTTAATGTTCACAATGCAAATCCAATTAGATCCACTTATTTGGTAAACAAAGCGAGTCTCTCGTATATCTATAAAATACTACTGTACAAACTGTATTGTAAATAAATCATATGAACATTTTAATATTACTATTATTATATCACAATAATATTAGTGAAATGAATTTAAAACTGAATAAATATAAATTTACACACATTTACACAAGTAAAATCATAGACTCAATGATGGGCTAAAAATCTGCGGACTTCTGCACACACAGATTCTGTGTGAGCCTACCAATAACAGACACTTTAACGCAAATTATTAGAAATAAAATATTAGTAAATAATAAAAACTTAATAGAAATATAGCTAAAGCTAAAATGATTATCCCTTCTGGGTAATATTTTATCTTTTTAAAATAATTCCAAAGTGATGTTTAATGGAGCAAGGACATTTATTTTGACAGTATTTCCTATTATATATTTTTTTCTTTTGGATGAAGTTTTATTTGATTTTAGATTTGATTCAGAAATAAAGGTACAGGAGCTGTCATTGGGGCAGTACCTTTTTAAAAGATACATATTTGTACCCAAAGAAACCACATTAGTACCTCAAAGGGACATATTAGTACCCAAATGTACCTAATAAGTACCTTTGAGGTACAATAATGGACCCTTCAGTTACAAATTTGTACTTTTTGAAAAGGTACTGCCCCAGTGACAGCTCCTGTACCTTTATTTCTGAGAGTGTATATATTTGAAGTCAGAATTATTAGCCCCATTTTTATTTATAATTTTTTTTAAATATTTCCTAAATGATGTTTAACAGAGAAAGGAAATTTTCAAAGTATGTCTGATAATATTTTTTCTTCTTGAGAAAGTCTTATTTGTTTTATTTCGGCTAGAATAAAAGCAGTTTTTAATTTTTTAAAAGCCATTTTAAGGTCAATATTATTAGCCCCTTTAAGCTATATTTTTCCCCGATAGTCTACAGAACAAACCATCATTATACAATAACTTGCCTAATTACCCTAACCTGCCTAGTTAACCTAGTTAACCTAGTTAAGCCTATACATGTCACTTTAAGCTGTATAGAAGTGTCTTGAAAAATATCTAGTCAAATATTATTTACTGTCATCATGACAAAGATAAAATAAATCAGTTATTAGAAATGAGTTATTAAAACTATTATGATTAGAAATGTGTTGAAAAAAATCTTCTCTCCGTTAAACAGAAATTGGGGGAAAAAATAAACAGCGGGGCTAATAATTCAGGGTGGCTTGTCCTGATTAACCTAACCTAGTTAACTTAATTAACCTAGTTTAATGACGACTTAATTAACTGACTTTAAATGGCAATTTAAGCTGGATACTAATATCTTGCAAAACAACTAGGAAAATATTATGTTTTGTCATTATTTGTCACCAAAGTCAAAATAAATTATTAGAAATTAGTAGAGACAAACAGAATCTGCGAACATTTTTTGCTATTTCTGCGCAGAATTTTGTAAAAAAATCTGTGGCTTTATGTGGAATGATTTTCGGGAGTAGCATGACTAAAAATGTAATATATTAAATTAAAAAGTAATGCATTTTAACTTTTATTTAATGTTTTATTTAATGCAAATCCAATTAGATCCTCTTATTTGGTAAACAAAGCAAGTCTCTTATATAATGTATCTTTTTATATATTAATTAATATAATATAATTAAATCAATTAAATATTTTAATTTATATAATATAATTAATTAAATAAAATATATTAATTTATATAATATAATTAATGATGGGCTGAAAATCTGCGGAAATCTGCTTTGGTCGGTGGGAGAAAATCAAGGAACCTGGGGGAAACCCACACGAGCACGGGGAGAACATGTAAACGTAGAAACGTCGACTGGCCTAGTAAGAATTAGAACCAATGATGTTCTTGCTGTGAAGCAACAGTGCTAACCATGGGCCGACGTGCTGCCCAATCTAAGAAGAAGGGGGAGGAATGGGGGAGGAAGGGGGGATTCTTCAAGATGAAGATGTCTGTGCTAGGAAGACTATAGCTATTATTTCTAGATTCATTGACTTAGGAATCGTCTGATTGGAGAATCATGTGATAGCCATACATGTCAATCCTCCCGTTTTTCCCGGGATTCTTCCGTATTCTACAGTTCTATCCCGCTATCATCCCGTAAAGGTATTTTCCCATATTTCTTCCGTGTTTTCAGTCTTTCTCTGAAGGGTGGCAATGAACATTAAATAGCCGATCCTCCCTATAAGCAACCCATACCGCTGAACCACCAGGGGCCGCCCCATGCTCCTAAATGTGAGTCTGTTCTGTGCTTTTGTTTTATTTAGGCATGAAAACACTTTGAAATAAATATAAAAATGGAGGGATTTCTTCCTTTTCATTACTGGTGCGGTCGCCCCTGCCATGCAATCCTCAAAACAGACATGTAGCGCAGTGGTGTAGTCCTTGCTATACGCACATATACTCAGTATGCTTACTTTTTTCCATGAGCTGTTTGGGTATTACCACTTTTGAGGATCAATAATTGCGTATACCCTCGGTATACTCACTTGTTTTTCTGATTAAACTTCCCTAATTTATGTGTATTCATGTCCCCTTTAACTGTATACCAAAGGTTTTTTTAACTCGCATCTTAATTTCTTGCATTTTTGTTGCAACTGGTGCATTTTTGTTTAACGTGCGCTATTCACCGCCCCTGATGACCGCAGCAGCTGTGAGAAAATTTCGTAAGAGTATTTCGAGGACCACGACAAGTCAACTGAATGATGTCTCGCTGAAACGTTCAGGTAAATTTATGAAACAGCATGGGTGTCGCTTTAGCCCTCCTATATTTTTATTCAGCACCCTTAAAGGTTTTTTGATCGCCTCAGTGCCCTTTAATTTTGATATGAAAACAGTGGCAGACTTCCGCCGCTCCGTTTTCAGCTCATTTTTCATTCAATCAGCAAACCACATTTGTTCATGGCGAGAGAAATCCTAAAATCGCCACAGTAAAACAATATTTCACATGTCTTAATCGAGCCTGCCGCTACAGGGAACGACAGTATATATAAAACTCTAAAAACGATGAGGCAAAGACTACTCATAAACCGCGTAACAATATGCGATTTAAAAGGGTAACTAATAGTATATAATAGCGACAACAGAAGACCGACTCCTAATAGTTTGGTTTAAAACAAGCATGCACGAATGTGACATTTAAAAATAATGGCTGATTGATGTTTAAAGGAACCTATTAAATGTAAAGTAATAAGCCAGTGAAGAAAGTAAGTTAAAAAGCCGTCTTTCCATGTCAACTAAATTGTTGTAACTATCTTGATTGACTCTTTTTTTATATATTAAAATCATTAAATAAGCTACTGTACTGTCCACTATACAGCCAATCTCCGAGTCTGCTTGGGGGGGGGGGGGGGGGGTGGATTGGGTGAAGGGCACTATTAGCTAAACATAAATCATTAAATAGGATTAGACTATCAGCATCTCCCTTTAAAACGAACAAATTTGTTTGAATATTTTTCTTTTTAAATGGATAGTTTACGCAAAAAATGAAAATTGTCATCATTTACTCAACCTTTACTTGTTCCAAACCAGTTTGTCTTTTTTCCTTCTGTTGAACACAAAAGAAGATATTTTGAATAAAGCTGGAAATCTGTAACCATTGACTTACATTGACATAGCATTTGTTTTTCCTTTTGTGGAAGTTAATGGTTACAGGTAACTGATGTAACAAAAAAAAAGAAAAAAAGAAAACATTTATATATACAGTATATAGCTAATGAATCAAAGAAGCATTGACTTTCGTCGTTTTTTTGCCTACTTTCATTTAAAATTTGGGTGGGGTGTAATAGTACACCACCTTTTTTTTGGGACTACACCACTGATGTAGCGGTGCATGACTGTCAGCTGATGCGCTCCATAGTGATAAAAAGGGGTCTACGCTGTTTCCCAAACGGATTCTGTGCACGCGATTTGAAGTGGAGCAAAAGGTTTTGGGTGCGTGTTTGAACAGACATGTACACATAATTAATAATAATAGCATCTAAAGATGTTGATCTTGGTGGGGTTTTTTTCAAACACAACTAATTTTGGCTTAAATGAGCATAAAAAGTTAGGAAAGCAATCGAATGCTTTCATTATAATGTTAGATCTGTGAATTTTTAAAGTGACACCTCTGTTATTTAATGTAATCAAACGAAAAACCCAAATAAATGAGATTCATTTGCTGCTCTTTAATCAGAATGTGTAAAGTTATACAGTGAAGAAAAGATTAATGAGGTTTGATAACTTGAATCTATTTCTTTATATTAATTTTAATAAGCTGAACTGTTTGCTATTTTATTTGCTGCTCATGTATACTATTTCATTTTTCTTTTGTAGAGAAGTGGTAGCAGTGGGTAGCACGTTCACCTCACAGCAAGAAGGTCGCTGGTTCGAGCCTGGGCTGGGTCAGTTGGCGTTTCTGTGTAGAGTTTGCATGTTCTTCCCGTGTTGACGTGGGTTTCCTCCGGGTGCTCCGGTTTCCCCCAAAGGTCCAAAAACATGCGGTACAGGTGAATTGGGAAGGCTAAATTTTCCGTAGTGTATGAGTGTGTTTGGATGTTTCCCAGTGATGGGTTACGGCTGGAAGGGCATCCTTTATTTTCACATCCCAATGTTGACAGGTATGGTGAAAGCTGATGTGAGTCCAGCTGTGGTCGATCATAAGCATGTGATCCTCTCAAATCTAGTTTATAATTAAACTTCACTAAATGAAGAAAGAAGTCCCCTTCATCACGGCCAGAGTAAATGAACACAACATCCATTTTTTTTGCGTACTGTCTCTTTAAGTGTTCAGAATGCACTGCGCAGCACTGGACATTTTGGACATGGAGCGCTGACCTGTCATTTATCCTCATTGTCAGTTAACACACACACAAACACACACACACACACACTCCAGCTGGAGAAACACACTCATGTTCCGAACTCATGCAGATGCTTCAGGGAGGAAACAATACCAGGCTTTTACTGAGCAGTTTCAGGTTTGGAAATAGCAGAAACTGACACCCCTGATTTATGTTTGACCACAGATGGAGAAATGTGATGCTCCACTCAATCTGCACTGAGATTCACGTGTTTGTTAAAGGCAGTGATGTTATTGTCTTTACGGTCATTTTTAACATGTAAAATTTGAACACTGATTCAAAATCACATTTAACTTAACAGGTAAATAATGAATTAAATAAATAAATAAAAACACACACACACAAAACACAAGTAATAATTACAAAACATAATGCACACACACGCACAAAGCACACACAAATCAGAAAACATGTTTCCTGACACACACACACACACACACACAAAACACACACTGAAATCTGACAAATGTCTTTCACATATATTCAGGTTAGCATGTGTACGTAATATGAAACCTTCACATATCTTTTGCGAGTTTGTTATTTGAGATGTAGAACACACGGAAAGTGTCCGCATACAGAGATACTGCAGCGCTGCTGAAGATTGTGGCTGTTTACAGCGGTTTGACTGATAAATATGAATTTGTATCTAAATTGTTAATGGTGGCAAACAGCATTTCCCGTTGTTTACATCTTTGTTTACATCCTCGCTACAACATACTCTTAATGGTAGACACTGTGCATGTAATAGATCAATTTTAACAAATAAAAACACTTACAGGTTGAGGCTCACAATCCACAGCTTCGTCTGTTGGAGGAGTATTTAGCCGAATCCAGCACTGAACTGCGAGAGATTCTGGAAGCTGTCCTTTGTCAAATGCTAGAGCTCTATATTTTTATAATCCTCTGAAACATAATTAAATTAAATTGTAAGCTCTTCTCTCTTTGGGTCGTGTCCTTTGGAAGTCCAAATACAGAAACTGATGAAGCTCTGTGGAAATAGCAGCATTCGGGCGCCATTTTAGCTTTCTCTTCTATAGCAGCACCTCTGGCCACGCCCCTTCGCTGCGTGGGGTGTATGCGCATAACCTGGAGGGTTTGTGATCTCACTAACCCTGATGTATTTTTTTGTAGTCCCCAAACTTCGTTCGCTGTAGGTTTTGCTAAGCTAACTCTGTAAAAGCCCATGTCTCCCTTTGCATTGAACTTTGAGCGTCTCACATTCAGAGATGTTGTTTATATTCACACCGCTACATTCAATTCAATTCAATTCATCTTTATTTGTATAGCTCTTATACAATGTAGATTGTGTCAAAGCAGCTTCACATAGAAGATTATAGTGAATTGAAACTGTGTCAGTTCAGTTTTCAGTGTTTAAGTTCAGTTCAGTTCAGTTTAGCTCAGTTCAGTGTGGTTTAATATTAATTCAAGAGTTCACACTTAGATATTGCTTAACGCTATAAGCAGGTTTGGCATGCTGTCCCGGGAGAGAACCCTGAGCTCGGAGATAATTGAGCCCAGGGCTCCCGCCTGGTCAATTGAGCATGTACGGGGAGTAGAAGATCAGGTAGTTCTCGAGAGCTCCCCGTGGTAAAGAAAGAAAGGTGGAGAAGGGGTGGATGGGGGGGTTCTTCGGAAAACGAAGATAAGGGAGTAATATTTGCTATGCTACTTATAGTGAGTTTGGAATAATCTGATTGGCTAACTAATGATTGTAGATGAGAGACCAGCTGCGGTCAATTATATCACGTGCTCCTCTCGAAATTAGTTTGTGAAACTTCACCTACTGAGAGTCCAAACACTGAAGAGCAAATCCATCGATGCGCAGCTCTACAGATCCCGAACCATGCAAGCCAGTGGCGACAGCGGCGAGGAAAAAACTTCACCAATTGGCGAAAGTGAAGATTTTAAAAACCTCGAGAGAAACCAGGCTCAGTTGGGCATTTCTCCTATGGCCAAACGTCTTGTGCAGAGCTGCAGTCTAGGCGCAGGAAGCTGGACCTCAGCGAAGACTCGTCTGTCCCTGGGGCATCGCAGGAATCAGTCTCATGCTCTCCACTCCACCATGGCACCACAGCAGCTGCTCAGGACTCGGTCTGGTCTAGGATGATGAAAACTTTGGGATCATCTCATCGCTGGTCTTGGATCGCATCGCATCATTACACATCAACTAAAGTTTCAAATATGATATCGCAGTGGACATAATGGTGCAAACCCCCTGCTGCACGTCAGCTGCCTCTAATACATGCAGCACAAGGACTTTCATGCACATTTATGAGCGTCAAAAGTGGTGGATCTGTTCAGCAAAGGATTTTCATTCGAAAGACTGGTGCTAGCTTATCTGAAGTACATCACTGGACCTTTGCTGGACCCCCTGCAGTTTGCCTATAGAGCAAACCGGTCTGTGGATGATGCAGTCAACATGGGACTGCATTATACCCTACAACATCTGGACAAACCAGGGAACTACGCAAGGATACTGTTTGTGGACTTCAGTTCTGCCTTTAACACCATCGTCCCATCACTGCTCGACAACAAACTGACCCAGCTGTCTGTCCCCAGCTCTGCCTGTCAATGGATCACCAGCTTTCTGACAGATAGACAACAGCTAGTCAGAATGGGCAAAATCACATCCGACAGCCGCACCATCTGCACTGGTGCCTCCCAGGGATGTGTTCTCTCCCCACTGCTCTTCTCCCTGTACAGCAATGACTGCACCGCAAAAGACCCCTCCATTAAGCTCTTGAAGTTTGCTGATGACGCTACTGTTATCGGCCTCATCCGGAACGGTGACGAGTCTGCATACAGACAGGAGGTGGAGCGACTGGCTTTATGGTGCAGATACAACAACCTGATGCTGAACACGCTCAACAGTGGAGATGATAGTGGACTTTAGGAGAAACCCCCCTGCACTCCCCCCACTCACCATCATGAACAGCACTGTGGCTGCAGTAGAGTCATTCAGGTTCCTGGGCACCACTGTCTCTCAGGATCTGAAGTGGGACATTCACATAGACTCTATTGTGCAGAAAGCCCAGCAGAGACTGTACTTCCTTCGTCAGCTGAGGAAGTTCAACCTGCCACAGGAGCTGCTCGTACAGTTCTACTCAGCTGTCATCCAATCCATCCTCTGCACTTCAATCACCGTCTGGTTCAGCTCAGCTGCCAAAACTGACCTCCGTAGACTACAGCGAATAGTCCGGACTGCTGAACGAATCACTGGCACTGCCCTTCCTACACTTCAAGAACTGTACTCTTCCAGAGTGAGTAAAAGGGCTCGCAAAACCACTCTGGATGCCTCACACCCAGCACACTATCTGTTCGAACTGTTGCCATCTGGTCGACGCTACAGAGCACCAAGCACAAAAACAGCGCGACACAGGAAAAGTTTCTTTCCTCAGGCCATCTACCTCATGAACAGTTAAATATTCTCCTACTGTGCAATTAATGTGCAATACTTTCTCATACGCACTTGTACACAGCACCTTATAACAATATACAATGCAATACTTTCTCACACGCATTTGTACACAGCACCTTACAACCTGTATATTTATAACAAATGTGTACATACAATTCAACATCCAGATCTTTTTGACTAACTGCATCTCTGTTTAATGTTTATCGCCTTTTTCTTTTTCTCATATTTAATTTTGTGTTGTCACTTGTCACTTTATGTACACTGGAAGCTTCTGTTGCCAAAACAAATTCCTTGTGTGTGTGAAGCACACTTGGCAATAAAACTGATTCTGATTCTGAATCTGATTTGACTGTGTGTCATTGTACAGTATATCAAATGACTTAAAGTAATAGAAAACAATATAACTAAAGCAATCTAAAGTAGATTTGCATTACAGTAAACACTGACCGGCCACTTTATTAGGCTGGTCTGAGTATTTCAGAAACTGATGATCTACTGGGTTTTCACGCACAACCATCTCTAGAGTTTACAGAGAATGGTCTGAAAAAGAGAAAATATCCAGTGAGCGGCACAAATGAGTGGGCACAAATGCCTTGTTGATGCCAGAGGTCAGAGGAGAATGGCCAGACTGGTTCCAGCTGATAGAAAGGCAACAGTTACTCAAATAACCACTCGTTACAACCGAGGTCTGCAGAAGAGCATCTCTGAACGCTATTTTGTCCAATAACCACATCAAATTACGTTTATATTTGGTTAATGTTAGGCAGAGGTGTAAAGAGTACCTGAAAACCCTACTTGAGTAAAAGTACAGATACCTTACTGTAGAAATTACTCCATTACAAGTTACAAGTCACCAATTCAAATAAGACTTGAGTAAAAGTATTAAAGTATCCGATTTTAAAAGAACTTAAGTATTTTACTCATACTGAATGTAATAAAACACAAACTCACAGCTAAATGCACTTGATGCAAAATGTATAATTTTAGTGATACATTTATTCACATTGCACAAAAAAAAAATTAAGCTGAAATATAGTCATGTCGCAGTGGTTTTTGCCATATCAGTAACTGCATTAATTTTTGGTAACATTATACTTACAATACCGACTAAATTCACATTAAATAGACTCTTACCTCAATGTGTTTTTTTAAATTTGAAGATAAATTCTTAAAAGCACTTATTTTCGTGGTTCGTGGCAAACAAAGTAGACACTGCATCCTGTAAGAGCCATTCTGTATATCGCCAAATGAAAACATTTCTTTCAGATAAGGCCATGGATGATCATCAGAGCTGGCAATGCTTGATGTGCCGGCTTCAGCTTCATCACTGGCTGCAGCCATGTCGCTAATTAAACACCTGGTATTAGGCAAGCTGCTAATTCACATTTACGTGATTTAGCCCATAAATAGCATACAGTACCTTCAGCACCCTGCAGATGGCGATATCGCCTCATCCGCCCAACAAATTAGCCGTGGTTGATAAAGATGCCGACTTGTCATGCACAATCACTATGTAATAAGTAACGGTAAGCGTCCGTTCAAATGTAGTGGAGTAAAGAGTACATATATTCAATCAAAAATGTAGTCGAGTAGAGAGTAAAAGTTGCTTATATTTTTGATACTCAGTACAAGTACAAAGTAGCCAAAAAAATACTTAAGTAAAGTAACGAAGTCCATTTACTCAAGTACTTTACACCACTGATGTTAGGTTGTGTTGGAAAGTGACCAAAATTCAACGTCTGATAGATGTCATAGTGTTAACGTCCACACAATTTCAAGGTGTAACATGACTAGATGTTGATATTTGGTTAATTTTAGATTGATTTTAGGTTGGACATTGACGTCGGCCTGATGTTGGGTTCTGATGTCAACCTGATTTTCATTTCCAAACAAAATCCAACGTCCCCATGATGTTGGGGTATGTTGGGGTACAACGTCAATATGACGTCATGTTGACGTCCTGTGCCTGCAGGGCGGGCTCGAAAGATAAAATTGCAATGTGAGTGCAGGCAGAGGGGGACAAGGGAGGGGGACAGTTGCACCTAGCTATGGTGAGCACACCCTAAATGTCACTATGGAGAAAAATCCTCAATATTTAATCAAAAGCCTTTGTTTCTTGTTGACTGGAGAAAGAAAGCAATTAATATTTTGCATGACAAGCAGGCAGTGGTGTAAAGTACTTGAGTAAATGGACTTCGTTACTTTACTTAAGTATTTTTTTGGCTACTTTGTACTTGTACCGAGTATCAAAATTATAAGCAACTTTTACTCTCTACTTGACTACATTTTTGATTGAATATATGTACTCTTTACTCCACTACATTTGAACGGATGCTTACCGTTACTTATTACATTGTGAATGTGCGCGACATGTCGGCATCTTTATCTACCATTTGTTGGGCGAACGAGGCGATATCGCCATCTGCAGGGTGCTGAAGGTACTGTATGCTATTTATGAGCTAAATCATGTGAACGTCGTGCACGAAAGTGGGGAGCGGGGGGTGGGAGGTGTTGGTGCAGTGGATGGCGGAGGGGTATCTGAAAAACTGAAAGTGAACAGTGGACGGTGGATCGGTAAAATGAGGTGCTGTATCCGGATCCGGCGTGTTCCGGCACAAATTAAGGCCTGGGTAAGAGTCTTTTTAATGTGAATTTAGTAAAATTATGTCTGACTTTGCAATGGTATTGTAAGCATAATGTAACCAAAAGTTAATACAGTTACTGATATGGCAAAAACCACTGCGACATGATATGACTATACTTTAGCTTAATTTATTTTTTTTTGTGCAACATGAATAAATGTATCACTGAAATGATACATTTTGCATCAGGTGCATTTAGCTGTGAGTTTGTGATGTATTTTTCATAGAATTTATATGTAGTTTACTAAGTTGAAAAATAACACTGCTCCTCTTTGTTTAATTTTAATACAGATAAAATATCCTGATCAATAGAAAAACTACTCAAAATAAAAATAAAAAATATTGCCCCCCTCTGAGACTGAGAGGTGAATCTGATTTTTTTACTACGTTTTACTACTTTTTATTTATTTATTTATTTTTTTTTTTGATAAATTGTTTGTGCCTTTTTTGAACATTTGAGTTTGACTGAGACTTTTTGTTCTATTTTTTTAATAAATTTTGTTCTGCCATTTTGAAACATTGAGGTGTTAAATTTAATTTGTATATTAGGAAAATTAAACCTTTCTTGGTGTTCTTTGAGCCTACATTCAGTATGAGTAAAATACTCAAGTTCTTTTAAAATCGGATACTTTAGTACTTTTACTCAAGTCTTATTGGTATTAGTGACTTATAACTTGTAATGGAGTAATTTTTACAGTAAGGTATCTGTACTTTTACTCAAGTATGGTTTTCAGGTACTCTTTACACCTCTGCAAGCAGGTGAGTAAACGATCAGCAAATGCTTTACCTCTGCTAGGAGTGGAGAGCATGAGACTGATTCCTAAAAGACCCCAATGACAGATGAGTCTTCGCATTGATCCCGTGGGCCAGCATGATCACCCGCCAGTGACCTGAAGCTTCTCCACGATAGACGTCCAGCGATCTCCAGCCTCCGGCACCTAGACTGCAGCTCTGCACGAGAAGTTTGGCCAGAAAAGAAGTGGTCGTGCCCAACTGAGCCTGGTTTCTCTCTAGGTTTTTTCCTTCACTTTCGTCAATTGGTAAAGTTTTGTTCCTCGCCGCTGTCACCACTGGCTTGCATGGTTTGGGACTTGTGGAGCTGCGCATTCATGGATTTGCTCTTCAGTGTTTGGACTCCAGTGGTGTAAAGTACTTGAGTAAATGGACTTCGTTACTTTACTTAAGTATTTTTTTGGCTACTTTGTACTTGTACTAAGTATCAAAAATATAAGCAACTTTTACTCTCTACAAGACTACATTTTTGATTGAATATATCTACTCTTTACTCCACTACATTTGAACGGACCGTTACTCATTACATTGTGATTGTGCGCGACAAGTCGGCATCTTTATCAACCACGGCTAATTTGTTGGGCAGATGAGGCGATATCGCATTCATAAAGATGAATTGATTTGCCTTGTCCTGCTGTGAGCTGAAGTTTTCATTCCCAGTTGACCTGTTGACCAGCAGGCTGACATTATTCTGCTGGTGTACGGCTGTGTGTAAACCCTGGAGACTTGTCAACACACTTCTGCCTTACTTTGTGTTTGTGTGTGTGTGAGAATCACAATCTCACTCAGAGCAGAAACACTGTTTGTTCAGCGCTGACAGGAGATTCCGCAGCCAAAACACAGATTCAGTCTCAATCAACATCACTGAGAGATTCAGACACACACACACACACACACACACACACACACACACACACACACACACACACACACAATGGCAGAAAACACAACACTTTCTGACATACTATACAAACACATTCAAGAGTTCACACTTAGCTGATGATTGGTAATAAAGCGTGTTTGGCATGCTGTCCCGGGAGAGAGCCCTGAGCTCAGAATATCCTTGAGCCCGGGGCTTCCTCCCGTTTGAAGGGCGACAGGAGAGTCTGAGCTCAGGTGGTCTCGAGAACTCCCCTGCTGTGAACTACTGGATATATATTTGGCTAAGAGTTGCCTTAGAATGCTATTTTGATTAGTCAATTTTCCTATGGTGCCTGTCTTTGAACGGTGGGAGGAAACCGGAGAACCCGGGGAAAACCCACATGAACACGGGGAGAACATGCAAACTCCGCACAGAAACGCCAACCGGCCCGGAGGGAAACGGACCAGCGACGTTCTTGCTGTGAGGCAACAGTGCTACCCACTGGCCGCCGTGCCGCCCTATCGGAGAAGGGGAGGAGTAGGGGTGGAGAGGGGGGGATTCTTCAAACGAAGATGACTGGAGCAAAGCGCTCTGGTAATTTATAGTGTGTCAGTGTTCATCTGATTGGCGCAATATGCGGAGTTAAGCGATACCAGCTGTGTTCAATCATAAGCACGTGATCCTCTCGAAATTAGTTTGTAAACAAACCACACCTCAAAAAACACACACAACATAACAATGCTTCCTGACACACAATCACACAAACACACACACACACACATGCACAAAAGCACAACGCGAGAGTAAAAACAGCCAGAGCGATTCTCAGAATAGACTTTAATATCTTATAGGCGCAACACATTGGATATCATCATCATCATCATCATCATCATCTTCAAATAAATATAAAAGTACAATCGTCGTTATAAATGTGCAACTTGCAACCAGGAATAATTTGCATACAGTAAATCAATGAGTGGCCACGATGCAGAAAACACACACAAGTCTGAAATGAAGACTTATGAGCAGGTAAACCAGGTCTAGATTACTAACCAGCAAAACTAAACTACATTAATAAAAGTGGCTACTGAGAGCTCACATTTTACTGCAAGGTTGCATTAGTCAATGTTATTTACTGTTTTTACTAACATCAGCAATGCATTTATTACAGTATTTATTCATCTTACTCTTAATTCATCTGTTAATGTTATTCAATGTTAACTGAGTGCATTAATAAAAGAAAAATAGCATCAATTTAGATTTTAATAATGCATTAGTAAATATGTGGTAAATGAATGCTGTACAAGTATTGTTTATTCTTAGTTCATGTTAGTAAATACATTAACTAATGAAACCTAATTGCAAAGTGTAACCCGTTATATGTATATAATTTATGTTTAAAGACTTGAGATGAAAATAAAGTATATATATTTTACATATATTTCTTTCTGTAACCTTTTATAATAAGGTTGCATTATTCATTCATTCATTTTCCTTCGGCTTAGTCCCTTATTCATCACAGCGGAATGAACCACCAACTATTCCAGCATATGTTTTACACAGCGGATGCTCTTCCAGCTGCAACCCAGTACTGGGAAACATCCATACACACTCATTCACACACACACTCGTACACTACGGCCAATTTAATTTATTCAATTCACCTATAGCGCATGTGTTTGGACAGTGGGGGAAACCGGAGCACACGGAGGAAACCCACACCAACACGGGGAGAACATGAAAACTCTACACAGAAATGCCAACTGATCCAGCCGAGGCTCGAACCAGCGACCTTCTTGCTGTGAGGCCACAGTGCTAACCAATGAGCCACCGTGTCGCCTCTTACATCAATTAGTCTGACTAAAATATTTTCAAGAGTTCACACTTAGGTACTACTTGACTTTATTAGCAGGTTTGGCATGCTGTCCCGGGAGAGAACCCTGAGCTCGGAGATAGATGAACCTACGGCTCCCGCCTGGTCGGTGAGCATTATGAGAGCTCCATGGGAATAGACCGCCAACCGCACCAGTGTGTACGTAATAGGTGCTTGTGACTTTTACTTGTGTTACATGTCTTAAGACTGTGGGCGGGGGGGGGGGCGGAGTACCCAGGGAAAACCCTTGTGAACACGGGGAGAACATGCATAAGCAGAGCATGTGTAAGGCTGGGGACGGCTTAGCCTCCCCCTGGTCAGAGACCACGGAGATAGCAGCAAAGAAAAATACAGCATTGAAAAAATGTAATGAGTGTAAGGCAAAATATGAATGTAATTTAATGTTGATGATTAACAGAACACTTTAGTTATTGTAAGTTTGACATTTAAATTTAAAGTCCCCCTCCGCACAAAAATGGACCTGTCTAACTCCGCACTGCACTGATGAGCGCTGTTTATTACTGGAGTTCGCAGCAGCTCTGAAAACAAAACCAAAAGTGCTGGCCAACGGACTATTCTGATTTGCTGGTCAAGGACATAAGTAATAAAATGACAAATGAGTATTACGAGAGGTATAATAATATATTATTCTGCTTTAACTTGTTTTCAGCATTAAATGAAATTGGTAGTTTTTATTTATTTATTTTTGCAAAAGGGTTGGATACTCAAAATGACACTTGGTAAATAAATTACTATATTATAAGAGATCATAAATATAAGAAACTAGCTATTATACACTTAGTTTTTAGAGTAGGCACTGAGGTCCACCCTATTTAGGTCCACTTATTTTAAAATTTCTGGCCTCACCCCTGGCTGCATATCGAAAGTGACATAACCACAGGACTAAACAACAAAGACAACATCAGTGCTTATAATACCTGGTCTAAAAGGAGGATTTTGCTGCATAAGGTAGGGCAGTGGCTATTATTTATATTGACTGCCATGCCAAAACACATTTTTTTTGTTAGACAGAAGGCTACCATTAATCTATAATATAATATAATATAATATAATATAATATAATATAATATAATATAATATAATATAATATAATATAATATAATATAATATAATTTATTATATTTATTATATACACGACTGGTCAAAGGTTTGGGGTCAGTAGGATTTTTAAATGTTTAAAAATAAGCTTCTCCTGCTCACCAAGGCTGCATTTATTTCATCAAAAACATAGTACAAATTGTAAAACTGTGAAATGTTATTGCAGTATAAAATAACGGTTCAAAAGTGGTTTATAATTTAATTTAATAATTTATTCCAGTGATTTTAATGATGAATTTTTTGCTTCATTACTCCAGTCCTCAGAGTCACATGATCCTTCAGAAATCCCTCTAATAATAATTATTACAGTATTATTATTATTATTATTATTATTATTATTATTATTATTAATGGTAATAGTAATAAAAGCAACAAGGAGTAATAATTTCATTTGAAACTTCATACAGTATAAGTAATAAATAAATATTTAATAAATAAGTATTAAACAATTTAACATTTTTTAATATAAATTTAATGAATGCCGCCTTGATGAACAAAATAATTTTAATTAAATTATTAAATAAAATTAATAATTAAAAATAAATAAATAAACTGACCCCAAACTAGTAGTGTAGATCAGTGGGTTAGTTTAATAAAATAATTTAATGTGCGTGTTGAATAGACGTTTGTTGATAGGCTGTGCTTTTGTTAAAACCTCTTCTTTGTCGGTCACAAATCTTTTTAAATGCATTAAAGGGCAGCGCATATATTAGCCTTACCCTGGAGTTTGTTCACCCTCCGCCTATGAGAACATGCAAACTCCACACAGAAAGTGCCGACTGGCTCAGCTAGTACTTGAACCAACGACATTCTTGCTGTGGGGCAGCAGTGCTAGCCACTTAGCCGCCGTGTCACCCGACCCTACAATTGAGGAGGAGGAAGAAGGGATGGATGAGAGGGGGGGTCTTCCAAAAAAAACGATGCTGAGGGATGAAGTTAGGCTGGATATGTATGTTAAGTTTGGAATGATCCGATTTGCTAACTAATGAATAACGATAGGGACCAGATGCGGTCAATTCTATCACATCCCACATAGCAAATGTTTTCTGGCCCAGCTCCGGGCCACTCAATAACTTTTCCCTCGGCTCAAGTACTGCAAAGAATGACGGTCCTGAAGTGGCCCATAACTGGATTAAAGACAAGGGCCACACATGGGCCATAACCAGCCCGAATCTCAGCCAATTTATTTCCGCTAACTGGCCCTGAACTGGGCCAAAACAGGTTTATTATTGGTACCGATTGTCAGCTATAAGTTAACCATATCAACACCACCCTTTATCCAGAAACCCCAAAAACTGAGCCATAACCCAGCCTACTGTTACCTAAACAATGTGAACAATCGCTACCTTGATCTGGGCCACACACCTCCCATCCACAACTGGCCCAAATGTAGTTTGCCATCATGCATGCAGTGCCATCATTGCCATGCATGGCCCACATTCGGCTGACATTATGTAAGCCAGTGCCGGCAACATGCCAGCAGTGCCATAATGAGGCCACCTTTGGGCCAAGTCCGTTTGCTATGTGGAATGCTCCTCTCGAAATTAGTTTGTGAAACTTCACAAGTTAAACTGTACAACTTAAAAAAAAAAAAAATTAGTTGAAACCTGATTAACTTTCTTAAGTTAAAGGAACATAAAAATATTTATGGTCTTGACTTTTTGTCATATTATTCTTATTTATTTTACAGTGAATAGTAACTCTTCGGAAGCAACATGATGGCACAGTGGGTAGCACGTTCGCCTCACAGCAAGAAGGTCACTGGTTCGAGCCTTGGCTGGGTCAGTAAGCATTTCTGTGTGGAGTTTGCATGTTCGCCTCATGTTGGTGTGCGTTTCCTCCGGGTGCTCCGGTTTCCCCCACAAGTCCAAAGACATGTGGTATAGGTGAATTGGGTAGGCTAAAATTGAACGTAGTGAATGAGTGTGTATGGATGTTTCCCAGTGATGGGTTGCGGCTGGAAGGGCATCCGCTGCGTAAAACATATGCTGGATAAGTTGGTGGTTCATTCCACTGTGGCGACACCCGATTAATAAAGGGACTAAGCCGAAAAGAAAATGAATGAATGAATGGAAACTCTTCACTATCTAATAAATTCCCAACAGCAGATAAAATCAAGATCCAATTTTGAGCTTCAATCATAAATGTCACATTCTGAAAACAAAAATGCTGTTTCATGTTGACTTCAACCTTCAATTGTAAATATCAGCTTTTGAATTGCAAATGAGCGACTGCTGTACATGCAGGATTCAAGAAAAGACAGAGAAAGAAAGCTGCGTTGAGTAGGCGAACTCCATTCCTGCTCTGCTAATCTTGCATGCTGATGAGGAATCTTTCTTAAAATATTATGATGAAGAAAACTCATGTCAACAGTTAAACACGTCTGAGTCACTCTCATTATAATTACAAAATCTGATCTGCAAGTACAGTACGTCTTTTCATTGTACACTGCAAAATCCTGTCTGTGTTTTTATAGGGGAGATTAATGATAACATTCTGTACCTTTTCATTAATGTACAGTATACACTACCTGATAAATGTCTTGTCATGGATCCCAGTTGTAAGAGCAACAAATAATAACTCGACTTCTAGTTGATCATTTGGAAAAGTGGCAGAAGGTCGATTTTCCCATGAATCAACTGTTGAACTGCATCTCAATCATCACAAATACTGCAGAAGACCTACTGGAACCCTCATGGACTCAAGATTCTCTCAGAAATCAGTCAAGTTTGGTGAAGGAAAAATCATGGTTTGGGGTTACATTCAGTGTGGGGGCGTGCGAGAGATCTGCAGAGTGGATGGCAACATCAACAGCCTGAGGTATCAAGACATTTGTGCTGCCCTTTACATTACAAACCACAGGAGAGGGCAAATTCTTCAGCAGGATAGCACTCCTTCTCATACTACTCTCATACTCCACATCAAAGTCCCTAAAAGCAAAGAAGGTCAAGCTGCTCCAGGATTGGCCAGCCCAGTCACCAGAGATGAACATTATTGAGCATGTGTGAGGTAAGATGAAGAAGGAGGCATTGAAGATGAATCCAAAGAATCTAGATGAACTCTGGGAGTCCTGCAAGAACACTTTCTTTGCCATTCCAGATGACTTAATAAGTGATTTGAGTCATTGCAGAGATGTATGGACGCAGTCCTCCAAGCTCATGATGGAGTCAGACACAATATTCATTCTGTTTCCACTGCAGCATGACTTTATATTCTATACTGGACATTATTTCTGTTAAGTGACAAGACTTCCAAATGATCAACAAGAATTCAAGTTATTATTTGTTATTCCTAAAACTAGCATAGGCGACAAGACTTTTGTCAGGTAATGCACACTTGTTCAAACTAATTATTTAAAAATGAGCTGAAACAACACAATTCTTAATTTTTTGGGCACAACTTAATTGTTTTATGTTCAATCCACTTAAGTTTGTAAAAATGATTAAGTTAACTTAATTTAAATTGGGACAACATGAAGGAATTGTGTGAAACCCAGCATTTTCTGCACAATACAGGCATTCATATGTCAGAATCTGATCTGATGCAGTAATTATAGATTATTTGTGTTTGATGATTGCTTTGAAAGTTGAATTATAGAAGTGGGCCATTATTATAAAAGTGGACCATTATTTCTAATACACGCTTGAGGTGATTGGCTGATCACAACGCACTGATCTAGCTGACCAATCAGAGCACTCTGAGCTTTTTATAGAGGCGGAGCTTCTTAGACAGCAAAACACAATCCGAATACTTCAGACAGACTGCTGAAATGATGTACAGTATGTGGAATATAATCCGCTTTTTTAACATAAAAGCACTTATTCATTAATATTACTGAATAGTTTGTAAATCATACCTTTTTTTATCTGTTAGCTGTCCCAAATAATGGAATAAGCAATTAGTTAAATAACAATGTTCATCTACACTGTAAATAATATCTGTTAATTATAACCATTTACATATTTTGTGATTCACACGTGTTTTCTGTTTATTTGCGGTTGTGAATTGCATTATGGGATGTTGATCTCCGCTCTGTCGATGTTTACAGGTTACAAGTTACAGTTTAACAAAGTGACTTTTATTGACATTTAGTAGTTTGAAATAATATAATGCATAAGAAATAATATATAGAGAAATATGTAAAATAACACAAAACGTACTGGCAGCTTATTACAAGGCTTTTATAGCTCAATAAACAACACTAACCCTGACAATATATCACTCTAAACTATTAAAAATGTTCATAAAAGTCACTTTATTTGAACATTTCAATGTTAAAAGTTGTTGGAAGAAAGATCAAGCTCCCCTAATGCAACTCAAAAGGCATATATAAAACATGAATCACAAAATATGGAAAACTGTGGATTTATGGATATTTTTTTAACAGTGTAATCAAAATAGTAACCGGCATAACAATTAAATGCACTGTAATACATTTAATAAGCAACTGAATATTAAACATCCAATCTTTCTGTTCATTTGACATGTGTTTTTGTTTTGTCATATAGCTGTCACTAACCTTAAAGCCATGATAAAATCTTGTACAAATGCATTTGCATCCCCATTGACTCCTACTGAAAGACCTGGAAATAAAACAGATTCGTGTATGAACTCAAAAGCATCATAACTTGAGATGATCTCCATTTACAGATCTAAAATTTACTAAGAAATAGGGATGCACAATAATTATAGTCAAGGATATAACATTTTTTTTCCCCAGTACTGGGTTGCGGCTCGAAGAACATCCGCTGCATAAAACATATGATAGAGTAGTTGGCGGTTCATTCCGCGGTGGCGACCCCTGATAAATCAGGGACTGACCTGAAAGATAATGAACGATATAACATTTTCAGATTTAGAAATTAACGATTCAATGAATCACTCATTAAAAACAGGGACTTGTTGCCACCTACTGGCAGTTTTAGTGTATTTTTTAAAGTGACTTTCATTTTACCTTGATGGTACACTGTAAAAAATATCCATAAGTTAACAATTTTCTGTATTTTGTGATTCATAGTTATTTATTTATGCTTTTGGTAAGACTTTAGAATAGTGGTCCGTTAGTTAATGTATGTGTTTAAATAATCTTGTAAAGTATTTATTAATCATAGTTAAACATTTAGGGCAGCACGGTGGCTCAGTGGTTACAACTGTCCCTCACAGCAAGAAGGTCGTTGGTTCGAGTCCCGGCTGGGTCAGTTGGCATTTCTGTGTGGAGTTTGAATGTTCTCCCTGTGTTGGCGTGGGTTTCCTCTGGGTGCTCTGGTTTCGCCCACAGTCCAAACACATGCGCTATAGGGGAATGGATGAACTAAATTGGCTGTAGTGTATGAGCATGAATGACTGTGTATTGATGTTTTCCAATACTGGGTTGCAGCTAGAAGGGCATCTGCTGTGTAAAACATATGCTGGATAAGTTCATTCCGCTGTGGCGACCCCTGATGAATAAATCTAAGCTGAAGGGAAATTAATTAATGACTTAAACATTTACTAATGCATTGTTAAAATACAGCTGCGCTTGTTAACAGTAGTTAATGCAAAGTGAGTGAACATTAACATTATTTAAGTAATGAAAGATGAATAAATACCATAATAAATGTATTACTAATATTTGTTCATGTTAATAAATACATCAACTAACATTAACTAATAGACCATTATTCTAAAGTGTTACCTTGCTTTTTGATTATATTGCGGGAGCTTAATCTTACCTCCAACAACTTTTAATGTTGAAATGTTAAGGAAAAAGTGACTTTTATGAACATTTTTAATAGTTTGAAGTGATCTATTTTCTTAAACAGCAAAATTATAAGGCCAAGGCACTTGAAAAAAAGGGGGAAATTATTTAAAAAGCCTTTATTAACATGGCTACTCTATTAAAATTATGAGTTTTAATGGAATAGCCATGTTAATAAAGGCTTTTAAAATAACTTTTCCCTTTTTTATCGAGTGCCTTGGACTTATAATTTTGCTGTTTAAGAAAATAGATCACTTCAAACTATTAAAAATGTTCATAAAAGTCTCTTTTTCCTTAACATTTCAACATTAAAAGTTGATGGAGATAAGATTAAGGTCCCGCAATATAATTAAAAAGCAAGGTAACACTTTAGACTAAATAATTTTGCTGTTTATCTTTATATATCCCTTACCCATAGAGAACCGACTCAATGATTACCCCTGAAGCACTTTTCGTTTGATTTTGATTCATTTTCTCAGTTGTTGTTGTAAATGACGGTACAAAAACCTGGTAATAAACTGACAGTAATTTTTTTGTCGTTTTACAGACTTAATATATTATTTTTTTATACATTATATTATTCCAGACAACTAAAATGTCAATAAAAGTCACTTTGTTAAACTGCAGTTAACTTTTCATCATCAAAAGTGGACAGAGCAGAGATCAACATCCCACAATGCAATTCACAACCATAAATAAACTGAAAACACCTGTAAATCACAAAATACAGAAACTATTTGTTTATGTTTTTAGTAGTTACTACTTTCTCACAGTGTAAATGAGGTGTTTTTCTGGTTTCCCCTACTACAATTCATTACAGTGGTCCCTCGCTATAACGTGGTTCACCTTTCGCAGCGGATTTTTTTAGTGCAACTTGACAGCGCATTGTGTTCTGTGTCCTTATTGGCTGTAGACCATTGTCAATCAATCTCCTCCGTGTCTCAGTACAGAATGTGTTCAGCTTGCCAAATTAGCATAAATCTTTGATCGCTAGCAGTGTGAGTTCCAACAAGGATGCAAAAAGGGTTGTAACTGTCTGCAGCAAGACCATCGTAAAAGGGGTCGCACATTGGATGTGCCGCGCCACGCAGCGCCATGCATTTAACAATTGTAAACATAGGTTTATATCAGGGTACGCACACCGGCGCCACACGTTGGCGGCTGTATGCGGGGCCCAGCTACGACTCGGGACACTTCTCGTATTTCTCGGAGCTCCATCTGAATAATTTCATTTTTAAATAACAAGCGAATGTGCGCACCCAGTGTGTGCTACTTCAGACTGTTATGTGCACGGTGCATCCGATGTGCTTTAGCTTTGTGGATCAGTGACTGCAGAAAGCAGAACATTATGCTGGATGCCAACACTATCAGTACAGAAGCTGAAAAGCTTTATGAACCTTTTGCTGACAGCGATGAATGTTTGCGCCTGACAACAGGTTTTGATCTTTGGGTTAATTCTACTGGACTTATTTTTCTACAAAAGTTTGAGCTTTGAGAGTGTTTAAACAAGAGAGAAACGTGTGAAAATGTTAATGCCTGTCTGAGAAAAGTCTATAAAGTGTGCAAATAATAAAGTAAAAAAATTGTAAAAAATAAAGAGGATTACTTCGCGGATTTCACCTATTAGGGTAGAAGGGAACTCCCGCAAATAACAAGGGACCAGTGTACACATTTTTTACACAAACTATTTTGCTTTCTAAATCAATTTTACATCCCTCTCTAATAAGTCTTTTTCATGCGTTTACCAACACAATTTCCAGCATAAAGCCGGTGTAATCTAAACCTGGTTTCCATTATACACACCGTCAACAAGATCAACAACCTCGTGACAACTCATACTTGGACTTGTTTGGCTTTATATTGCTGTAAAAAAAAAGACAAAAATGAAACATGATGTACACAACGAGTCCATTTTTGGGGCTTCAAAATAAATAAATAAATAAATAAATAAACAAACACAGCAGTGAAATTCCCAGATCTCCCAACTCCTGGGGAAAATGGAGGACTTCAGTTGAGTTAGATCCATTGCAATCAATGGAGATACTTTTTGCAAAATGCAAAAGATTTACTGTACAGAGTCAGATCTACATTACATTATACAGTAGTTACATGGACCAAAATAAGGCAGTCGATATCGAGCCATGCATGCATGTTTCAGGAGAACAAACATAGTCTTAAATACGTCGATTTGAAATGTTTGAATGCATCTTCAGGCTTGCTGAAGCACGTTCCTTCACCATCTGTTTGAGTTGCATTTCCATTGCATTGTTCGCACAGCGCTCTCCTTTCACATCTCAAACTCTCTCTTAATGTATGATACATCATTCATGCTCACCTTATGATGTAACTACAGCGCTTGTCTACAAATCTAAGGGGGATCTAATGTTTTCATTAGAGGTTGGCGGTAGATTGGTGTTCGAGTTATGTCCTTTAATAAAATGCACTGCAATAAACACAATACATCCTAAATAGTATTATTTTCAAGAATAAAAAATATGCATTTAAAAAATAATAATATTGAATAAATAAACTGATTGATAAATTATTTATTTTTAATTCTATTTATTAATCGGTGTTTTTGCCTGATGTTCTTGTTAATTAATCAATCAATCAGTAAATAAATAAATAGATTGATTGATAGATTGATAAATAAATAAATCTATTTATTTATTCATTAATTTATTTTTCAATCTTTTTGTCTGATGTCCTTGTTAATCAGTCAGTCAATTAATTAATTAATCAACCAATCATTAAATAAATAAATAAATTGATAGATAGATAGATTGATTAATATATAAATAAATGTATTTATTTACTCATTTATTTTTCAGTTTTTTTTTTTTGCCTGATGTTCTTGTTAATTAATCAATCAATTAATGAATAAATCAGTAAATAAATAAATAAATAAATTGATAGATTGATTGATAAATAAATAAATGTAATTATTTTGCCTTATGTCCTTGTTAATCAATCAATCAATTATTTAATCAATCAGTAAATAAATAAATACATTTATAGAATGATTGATTAATAAATAATCTAAATGTATAGATTGATTAATTGATAAATAAATAAACAAAATTTATTTATTTATTTTTCAGTCTTTTGCCTGATGTTCTTGTCAATCAATCAATGAATTGGCCCGTAAATAAACTGATTGCTTGCTTGCTTGATTGATTGATAAATAATTAAAAATATATATTTTTCAGTGTTTTTGCCTGATGTCCTTGTTAATTAATCAATCAATCAACCAATCAATCAATAAATCATTCAGTAAATAAATAAATAAATAAATAAATAAATAAATAAATAAATAAATAAAGGATACTGAGTGAGTATTATTTAATACTCACTATCCTCCGACTTACTCTTGGATTTTCACTAAATAAATAAATAAATTAATAAATAAATAAATAAATAAATACATAAATAAACTTAATCATTAAATACAATTTATTTATTTATTCTTCAGTCTTTTGCCTGATGTCCTTGTCAATCAATCAATCAATCAATCAATCAATTAGTAAATACATTGATTGCTTGACTGATTGCTAAATAAATCAATACAATTATTTATATATTTTTCAGTGTTTTTGCCTGATGTCCTTGTTAATCAATCAATCAATCAATCAATCAATCAATCAATCAATCAATCAATCAATCAATCAATCAATCAGTAAATAAATAAATAATTAAATAAATAAAGGATAGTGAGTAATTGAGTTTTATTTAATACTTCCCTACTATCCTTCAGCTTAGTTTCTGATTGGGGTCGCCATATAAATAATAATAATAATAATAATAATAATAATAATAATAATAAAATAATAATAATAATAATAATAATAATAATAATAATAATAAAATAATAATAATAATAATAATAATAATAATAATAATAATAATAATAATAATAATAAATAAATAAATTTCCCAGAGATGGGTTGCGGCTGGAAGGGCATCCGCTGCATAAAATATGTGCTGGATAAGTTGGCGGTTCATTCCGCTGTGGTGACCCTGGAGTAATAAAGGGACTAAGCCGACAAGAAAATGAATGAATGAATAAATAAATAAATAAATAAACTATAATAATTAATTAAAATAAAAAGTATAACTGTATTCCATTAACAATATAGAACTGGACTATATATAGCATAAACATCATGCTTCGAAAACCAGTTTGACCTCCTTAAACCAGCATAACCAGCTGGTAACTGGTTGATTGTTGACCTAAGATAATGTTCAACCATCTAATGGCCAGGCTAAACAAGCTATAAACCAGTCATCAGTTAAAACTGATTTCACATCAGATTAAACACAGTAGAACCTGCAATTTAACCATTTGATTCAGCACATAATCTTACTGTAATTTAACTGATGAGCACTTTGTTGAATTTCATGATATACACCGCCACATAAACGCACATGTGATATGAATTAATTATACCGCCCACCTCTGGATTTCATAACATTTTAAGCAGTTATGTTTAAGTTGCTCCTACAGTACCCAAGCAAACACTGCCAGATATAATACATGAATATGTTAGCATATAAAAATAGACCTATAAGAGATACAAGTGCCTCTCGTATGGCTTTACCATAGCATGCATGCAAAGAAAAAACTACATCAGAAGATTGAACTACCTGAGGTTGTGTATTATAAGTGAAAGCCGCAATCTTCAGTTTCTCTTTGCAATATGCAAAAAGACTGAGAAATGGTTCAGCTTGACTGACCGCAGCTCTGCAGAGCTATTTACAGTGACGATTGACTGTGGACAGGTAGATTCATGACAACAGCAGTGTGTGTGTGTTTGTGTGTTTGTGGGTGTGTAGTGTTTTTGGTGATTTACAAGGACAGTTTTTTGTATAATGCCATGGGGATGATCTAGTTGTACTCTATTATGGAGGTTTATGAGGACATGCCTGATGTTCTTGTTATTAAAAATGATTAACAATCATATTTAACGGGTGTTTTGACATTAACATTTTGCTACAGGTTTTCCTGTGAAGGTTAGGTTTAGCAGATTTATACTTAAGATTTCTTTAATACCACACACAATTAAATTTAAGACCAAACTTATAATACAGAATTTGTAAATAAAAGACGCAACACAACTAATGACCATCCTTAACACTTAATTATACATATAAAGTGTGAAATAACCTCAAAACATTATTATTAATATGATTGTTAATAATAATAACAAGTAATGTAATGTGTATTTATATAGAGCATTCCTTGTGTATGACCTTAGAAACAAAGCGCTTCACAATCATGAGGGGGGCTTCTCCCCACTCCACCACCAGTGTGCAGCATCAACTTGAATGATGCGACGGCATGCAGCCACAGGACAACGATGCCAGTGCGCTCACCACACACCAGCTATACTGTAGATGAAGTGGAGAGACAGTGATAGAGCGAGTTCAGTAGATGGGGATGATTGGGAGGTCATGATCGGTAAGGCCGGATAGAGAGAATTTGGCCAAGATACTGGGGTTACACCCCTACTCTTTATGAGAAGTGCCATGGGATTTTTAATGGCCACAGAGAGTCAGTACCTCGGTTTAATGTCTCATCCGAAAGACGGCGCTCACTGACAGTATAGTGTCCCCTTCACTATACTGGAGCATTAGGACTCAAACAGACCACAGGTTGAGTGCCTCCTGCTGGTCTCACTAACACCACTTCTAAAAGCAACCTAGTTTTCCCATGTGGTCTCTCATCCAGGTACTGACCAGGCTCAGCCCTGCTTAGCTTCAGTGAGTAAGCAGTCTTGGGCATCATACTGTACATTCCCCCAAACTGCATTAACACTTACAAAACATAATGTCTATATTATCAAATAAAATATAAGAATATTTGATATGTATAGCTTGCTTATTGGGTCCCGCCAAAGACTATAAATGGTTCCGACTGTTGTTCTGTGTTTGTGTGTTACTTTTAGGATCTCTGAAATGCAAATTTAAGACATTTTAAGAATAATTAAGGCCTTACTTTATTATACTCTGGAATTTAAGACTTTGTAAGGATCCGCGGACCCCGTTTAGGGGTATGGCCATATAATAAGCAGTAATTCTTTTACTGTATAAAATACATTACGTCTATGGAGTGTCCCTGTCATGTATACAAGTGTGTGTTTGTGTGTGTGTGTGTGTGTGTGTGTGTGTGTGTGTGTTACTTTTAAGACCTCTGAAATGCTAATTTAAGACATTTAAAGAACAATTAAGAACTAAGTAAGAACTTACCTTACGATACTATGGGATTTAAGACTTTTTATGGAGTGTCCCTGTAAAACATGTATACAAGTGTGTGTGTGTGTGTGTGTGTGTGTGTGTGTGTGTTGAGTTATACTTTCGCCTGGCGCCACATCGCGCACCTCCGCTGTCTGCGCGCGCACCTCGCGAAACGGACGAGGCTTTTATACTTGCCGCGTTCGCCGTTGTGATATTCTTTAAAACGACAGGGGGCGGTCAAAAGTAACTGACCGTAAAGTCAGACGGATAAACAGAGAAGTAGAAAGTTTCCGGAACTACGTCATATCATTAATATCATTCAAGATTTTTAAACGAATTATTTTTATTGTTTTTATTAATTATTTGAATGATTATAAGGATTTTTGTAACCATTCAAGGTTTGTTTTAATCTAACTTTGATGCATCACTTGCTTTTGTTCATATCTCGGACAGTTTTACCTATCAAAGTTTATTAAAATATCAATGAGGAGAGAAAATGGGGTGCTCTACAAATATATTTCTATTATGGCAAGAATAAAAGCCAAAAAAAAAAAGCACACCTAAAAATACAGATGTTTTTTTTTTTTATTTAGCCCGCTCCCCAATTCACACATTATGTCTGGCTAGTTTCTGTCCTCTTATTATGCTAAAAAGGCAGCAAT
Organism: Danio kyathit; assembly: GCA_903798195.1. Lineage (NCBI taxonomy): Eukaryota > Metazoa > Chordata > Actinopteri > Cypriniformes > Danionidae > Danio > Danio kyathit. The sequence continues at coordinate 56,594,420 of LR812531.1, forward strand.
AGTCCAAACATTCCTGTCCATTATCACCAATAAAGCCTAGAAAAACAGGGCATCAGTATATTGTAAACTGATAGGTTTAAATATTCTTTTCCAGTTATCAAAGAAATAATTTGATCCTTAATTATAGTTTTGTAATTATTAAATGGTTTTAAATTCAAAATTGTAATATATACATCAGTGTAAAACCTATAAATGGTGGAAAAACATATTCCTGTAATTGTGTAGCTGGGTTTCCACTTTTGCCATGGCCTCTTTTGGCTTTAACAGACTATCCCTCAGGTTTTTCCAAACTTTTTAACAAAAACTTTCCTCCTTTCCTACTGCTGTTGCAATTTCTAGCCAAAAATTATTGTTCATCAGGTTATCTCTATCATCATGGATCATAAAGATGTCTGTACAGGTGTACCTGTTTCAGACAAAATCTCTTCAAAGTGGTTCATTTCAACTCAAACCAGATGCGGCGCCGCGAGCACTGTTCGCTTGGGTCTCAAAAAATGGCGTGCGCATCGCCAGCCGAAATGATGTCGCGCGCACTCAAAGCGAACATCCGCAAACTCCGCGATGACGTCAGATTCTCCGCGCGCACTCAAGCGAACTAGCGGACGCATCGAGTATAAACAAGGCTTAAGACCTCTGAAATGCAAAATTAAGACATTTAAGAATAATTAAGGTTTATTTTTTTATTATACTATTGAATTTATGACTTTTTAAGGATCCGCGGATACCCTGTTTAGGGATTAAGGCCAAATAATAAGCATTTTTTACTGTATAAAACACATTATGTCTATGGAGTGTCCCTGTAAACCATGTGTACAAGTGTGTGTGTGGTGAATGCAGACGAGAGCTGAGAGAGCCGCTATAGATCTTCAAGAGAGAGTCTGCTAATGGAAACTCCATCTGTGCTGATGCAGTTTTTCACCTGCGGGACTGATTTCCCTCTCCTTCTTTTTTACTACAGTATGTCATGATTTGATGGTTTGCACCAGACTAGCGTGTGTTTCTATCTTCTGCATGCACGAATGCTGCACAACAGCTCATTCAGCATCAGCCGGCTCCTTTATATCCCTCGTATCTGAGCTTGTTTTATTAGCAGTTTGATTTATTGTTCGGGGGAAACGGTGGTTTGCAATGCCAGTTTTTCTGCAGGAAAGCAAGCAGAAGTCATTTGTTTTCTATGAGAGCTGGTGATTTAAAGCTACTTGTTGCAGTGGGATAATGCTGCAATGCAACAAAGTTTATTAGAGTTCAATTTTATGCAAATGAGTAAACATGCATTGAGGTGTTGACCAATGAGAGTGTAGAAAGGCTCAAAATGCTAATGAGTGTCTTAAGTGTGTTTACATGCACTAGAAAATTAAATATACACTGCAAAAAATGCTTTTCTTACTTGGAGTTTTTGTCTTGTTTCTAGTCTAAATATCTAAAAATTCTTAAATCAAGAAGCATTTTCTAGACAAGCAAATCATATAGTCTTGTTTTCAGGAATAATGGGCCAAAATGAAGTGAGTTTTTCCTTTAAACAACCAAAATAATCTGCCAATGGTGTAAGCAAAATAATCATATTTATTGATCTCTTAAGGCCCAAGGTGATTTTTTACATGCATTTTTTTATTTCTCTTTGCTATTTGGGCTTATTGGAACCTAATTAGAATAAAAATCTAAGTATCATCTTTTGATATGATGTACTTTTAGAGAAAAATGATGTCCATATATGTGGACTCGTGGTCCGAATTTACATAAAACACTTTTTCCCGAATTTTCTTTTATGCATATTTAACATAGAAATTTTTTTTTTGAACTTGCTTTGATTATCAGAGAGTAAAAACAACATTTTTATTCCCATTTTGGACAGTTAAGAATAGGGTTTGGGACATTTCATATGCTGCAAAACAGTTGCAGGTTGACACTGCATGTCTGTAACAAAATATAAAACATTCAAAGTATTTTAAATAGCCACTTAAGAGCTAAACATGTGCTGTCCACGTATGTGGACACTCGGACCCTAGGAGGTTAAATAAGATTATTTATTTATCCGATTCTCAGAGGGGTCAAAATTAAGTTTGTTAAGCAAGTTTTTCCTTAAAACAAGCTAAATAATCTGCCAGTGGGGTAAGCAAAACTCACTTATTTTTAGATTATTTTGCTAACCCCATTGGCAGATTATTTTGCTTGTTTTCGAGAAAACTCACCTAATTTTGACTCCCCTAATTTTGACTTGTTATTCCTGAAAACAAGACTATATGATTTGCTTGGCCAGAAAATGCTTTTTGAATTAAGATTTTTTAGATATTTAGACTAAAACGAGACAAAAAATTTTGCATATATAAAAAACTAATCTAGCGCAATTTAATAAGTAAGTAATGTGTATTTACAGTTGAAGTCAGAATTATTAGCCCCCCTGAATTATTAGCCCCCGTTTATTTTTTTTTTCCAATTTCTGTTTAACAAAGAGACGATTTTCTCAACACATTTCTAAACATAATAGTTTTAATAACTCATTTCTAATAACTGATTTATTTTATCTTTGCCATGATGACAGTAAATAATATTTTACTAGATATTTTTCAAGACACTTCTATACAGCTTAAAGTGACATTTAAAGGCTTAACTAGGTTAATTAGGTTAACTAGGCAGGTTAGGGTAATTAGGCAAGTTATTGTATAACAGTGGTTTGATCGAAAAAATATATAGATTAAAGAGGTTAATAATTTTGTCTCTAAAATGGTGTTTAAAAAATTAAAAACTGCTTTTATTCTATAGCCAAAATATAGCAAATAAGACTTTCTCCAGAATAAAATATATTATCAGACATACTGTGAAAATGTCCTTGCTCTGTTAAACATCGTTTGGGAAATATTTAAAAAAAGAAATAAAAATTCAAAGGGGGACTAATAATTCTGACTTCAACTGTATATAGCGCATTTATCGTGTATGGCCATACACCCAAAGCACTTCACAATCATGAGGGGGGGGGGGGGGGTTCTCTCCACACCACCACTAGTAACACCACCAAATACTAGGATGTCTTGTTTGCATGTCATATTGCAATGAACATTTTCAGCATTGTCACATGCACATTAAAGAAATGTCCATCAAATGCAAATCAGAAAAATAAGAAAAAATGCTCAATATTCAGCACTGCAAAAAAATATTTTCTTGTCTTGTTTCCACTCCAAAAATCTAAATATTCTTAAACCAAGAAACATTTTCTAGACAAGCAAAAAATACTGTCTTGTTTTCAGAAATAATGTGCCAAAGTTAAGTGTGTTTTTCCTTAAAATAAGCAAAATAATCTATCAATGATACAAGCAAAATAATCTTATTTAAAAGCAAAAACAACATTATTTTATTTATCCCATTCTCAGAGGGGTCAAAATTAAGTATGTTAAGCGAGTTTTTCCTTGAAACAAGCTAAATAATCTGCTAGTGGGGTAGGCAAAATACACTTGTTTTTAGATTATTTCGCTTACCCCATTGGCAGATTATTTTGCTTGTTTTAAAGAAAATCTTGCTTAATTTTGATTTGTTATTTCTGAAAACAAGACAATAGTTTTTGCTTGTCTAGAAAATGCTTCTTGATCTAAGATGTTTTAGATATTTGGACTAAAACAAGACAAAAACTCTGGGTATATAAAATATATATAAATATATATAAAATATAAAAATGTAATTTACTAGAAAGTCCAACACAATCTCACTGCAATTCGTAACTTTTTGGTGTAGTTGCTAATTCGTTTGAATTCGTAGGATCTCATTTGTACAATTTAGTATGATTTGCTCATCCCCCAATTATGGTTGGGTTTAATTTACTAGGTTTACTGAACTCGCACAAATTTATCCGAATTAGCCACTAAACCGACAAAACGTAAAATAGTTTCCTCGTGAGATCAGGCTAGAAAGTCTTTTCAGTGAAAAGAAACATTTTCAGTGTTGTCCCATGCACATTAAAGAAATGTCCATTTTAAAATGCAAATCAGAAAAATAAGGAAAAATGCTCTATATTCAGCACTGCAAAACAAAAACAAATCTTGTCTTGTGTCCACTCCAAATATCTAAATATTCTTAAACTAAGAAGCATTTTTTAGACAAGCAAAATCTTGTCTTATTTTGAAAAAAGTATAAGATTTTTTCTTAAAACAAGCACAATAATCTGCCAGTGGGATAAGCAAAATAAGTTTTTCTGCAGGAAAGCAAGCAGAAGTCATTTGTTTTCTTTGAGAGCTGGTGATTTAAAGCTACTTGTTGCAGTGGGATAATGCTGCAATGCAACAAAGTTTATTAGAGTTCAATTTTATGCAAATGAGTAAACATGCATTGAGGTGTTGACCAATGAGAGTGTAGAAAGGCTCAAAAATGCTAATGAGTGTCTTAAGTGTGTTTACATGCACTAGAAAATCAAATATGCACTGCAAAAATTGCTTTTCTTACTTGGAGTTTTTGTCTTGTTTCTAGTCTAAATATCTAAAAATTCTTAAATCAAGAAGCATTTTCTAGACAAGCAAATCATATAGTCTTGTTTTTAGGAATAATGGGCCAAAATGAAGTGAGTTTAATAAATTTATATAAAATATTATTTAAAAAAATAAATAATTAATAAATACATTTTAATTATTTTAATTACCCCACTGGCAGGTTATTTAGCTTGTTTCATGGAGAAAATAGCTGGCAGCTATATAGCTCTCTCACAGGGTCGCCCACTGAGGCTAAGCAGGGCTGTGCCCGGCCAGTACCTGGATGGGAGACCCCATAGGTTGCTGTCAGAAGTGGTGTTAGTGAGACCAGCAGGGAGTGCTCAACCTGCAGTCTGTGTGGGTCCTAATACTCCAGTATATTGATGGAGACTCTGTACTGCTCAGTGAGCGCAGTCTCAGTGAGACGTTAAACCGAGGTGCTGACTAAATTTGCCCACTGGCTTTGGTCCATCATGGCCTCCTAAACATCCTCATATCATAATTGACTTCATCACTCTGTCTCCTCTCTACCAATCAGCTGGCATGTGGTGTGCGGTCTGGCGCAATATGGTGGATGCTGCACACTGGTGGTGGATGAGGAGATTCCCCCCAAAAATGTGTAAAGCACTTTGAGTTTCCAGAAAAGCGCTATATAAATGTAAGGAATTATTATTATTATTATTATTATTATTATTGTTATTATTATTGTTATTATTGTTATTATTATAAACTCACAGTAATTTTGACTTGTTTTTTCTGAAAACAAAACTTTTTAACTTGTCTATAAAAATCTTCATGATGTAAGAATTTTTAGATATTTAGACTAGAATCAATTTCCATTCAATTTAAATTAAAAAAAAAAAAAAAAGCCATTTTTTTACATACTTTACGTAAAATTTGTAGGTTTTGTTAAGGGTGCTGTCAGTTTCAGGGTTATTACTGTCTACATCTAAACTTATATCAAGTAATGTTGTTAATCAAAATAAATAATGAATTAAATAAACAAAAAAAAAAATGATGAAAAACATGTAGTAGGCCTGTCACAATATCTATTTTTTGTATGATATATTGCACCAAAATATATTGCGATAAATGATATTATTGTCATTTTAAGGCCATTTTATGCCACTCATTGTATAACACCAGAATGACAACATCATATAATCACTCTTCCAAAAAACACATCATATTTAATTCTTAAAAATATTTCATTTCAAGAGTTCGCCCTTGCTGATGATTGGTTAGAATGCGTATTTGGCATGCTGTCCCGGGAGAGAGCCCTGAGCTCGTGAGATCCTCGAGCCCGGGGCTCCCTCCCGTTGCAGGGCGAGAGGGGAGTCTGAGCTCAGGTAGGTCTCGAGAACTCCCCTGCTTGATAATGGTAAATGTAGATTGTAAGAGCTATGGAGGGTGTATATGAATTCGAGCTTGTCTATGATGTCGATTTAGTTTTGTCAATTTACTTATGTTACATGTTTTTGGTCTGTGGGAGGAAACCGGAGAGCCCGGGGAAAACCCACGCAAACACGGGGAGAACATGCAAACTCCACACAGAAATGCCGACTTGGCCAGGTAGGATCTGAGCCAGTGACATTCTTGCTGTGAGGCAATGATGCTAACCATTGGGCCTCCGTGCTGCCCTGACAAGGAAAGGGGAGGAGTAAGGGTGGAAGGGGGGATTCTTCAAGACGAAGATGGCTAAGGTAAGATACTCTGGTTATTTATAGTGATTAGGAATCTTCCGATTGGTGGATCGTGCATTAGCTAACGAGGATCAGCTGCTATCAATTATAAGCGCATGCTCCTCTCGAAATTAGTTTATAAATAAACTTCACTTAATTGTAGTCATTTTAACAATTTAATAATCAGGCATTGGAATCAGAATATAAAAACGCATATCCTAAATAAATAATAATAAATGTTAACAAAAAAAGATTAACAGAGGCTGTGATATCTGCTAACAGATCTATTTTCAGTTGTCAGGCACCCACATGAAAATATACTATAGTCATTTATAGTAAATACTATAGTGTATTTTGACCATACAGACACTGACATCTCCAATGGAGATAGAAATGTTGCACGATCAGCTAAAATGTTGCTAGAATTGGTTTTTATGTATGGGCAATATACCGTATATTGCATCACCAAAAATGACTGAGCTCATGTCCAAGTGTTGTGCGATAAGTCCATATATTTATCATTGTGACAGGCCTAACATGCAGCATAACTTTGAATGGTTAAAAAAAATTATGTTTACACATTTCTAGTTTACCAGGAGTTTGTTACTTCATTCAGCTTGAGCAAGTTTTTTTGTCTTATGTTTTGATGGCAAGAAATCATTTCAAAATGCTAATCTCATTAAGCTTCTCTGCCTTTAAACACAATCAGCGTAGGATTGTGCATGTAAACACATTCAGTGCGTCACACCATAAAGCATGCATAAATCCCCAAAACATCATTCTAAATGACTTTAACAACTAAAAACTTCAGCTTTGTGCATCCTAAAAGAAAAATGCTTTCATTCTCTCATAAAGAAATCTAATATATGGCCATATATGAATATGTTTCTTTGTAGCACTTTATTTTAAGGTGCTCTTGTTAAATGTTCAGTTGACTTACTATAGTAAATACGATGAATTATGCATAATTACATGCAACCCTTACCTAACCATACAGTAAGTACATGTAATTAATTAATATTTCTCAGTCGTTAAATCAATTAAATGAATAACCTATTATGCCTATAAAATAAGTCTCTGATGTGCCTAGAGTGTGTGTGTGTGTGACGTTTCTGCTCAAAATACCACACAAATAATGTTTTAAAGCTCTTTGAAACTGAGCCTTTTAGGTTTTGATTCTAATTTTGGCATTTTGGTGACTGTTGCTTTAAATTCAAATGAGATTGTGCTCTTTTAAAAAGAGGGCGGAGCTACAAATGTCTATGTGTCAGCAAAGTGGCAGATTCAAAAACAAGACTAACGTCCTATGCTAATGAGGAAGAGATGTTCACTAATGGCCGGGGCTTTCCTCCTCTGATGACACGTACAAAGTGACAATGTCAATCAAAGTATTTCTGCAGACTGTTTTGATCAAGTGTGATTATAACAAATATACAGGCAGTGCAGAATTATTAGGCAAATGAGTATTTTGACCACATCATCCTCTTTATGCATGTTGTCTTACTCCAAGCTGTATAGGCTCGAAAGCCTACTACCAATTAAGCATATTAGGTGATGTGCATCTCTGTAATGAGAAGGGGTGTGGTCTAATGACATCAACACCCTATATTAGGTGTGCATAATTATTAGGCAACTTCCTTTCCTTTGGCAAAATGGGTCAAAAGAAGGACTTGACAGGCTCCGAAAAGTCAAAAATAGTGAGATATCTTGCAGAGGGATGCAGCACTCTTAAAATTGCCAAGCTTCTGAAGCGTGATCATTGAACAATCAAGCGTTTATTCAAAATAGTCAACAGGGTCGCAAGAAGCGTGTGGAAAAACCAAGGCGCAAAATAACTGCCCATGAACTGAGAAAAGTCAAGCGTGCAGCTGCCGAGATGCCACTTGCCACCAGTTTTGCCATATTTCAGAGCTGCAACATCACTGGAGTGCCCAAAAGCACAAGGTGTGCAATACTCAGAGACATGGCCAAGGTAAGAAAGGCTGAAAAACGACCACCACTGAACAAGGCACACAAGCTGAAACGTCAAGACTGGGCCAAGAAATATCTCAAGACTGATTTTTCTAAGGTTTTATGGACTGATGAAATGAGAGTGAGTCTTGATGGGCCCGTGGCTGGATCGGTAAAGGGCAGAGAGCTCCAGTCCGACTCAGACGCCAGCAAGGTGGAGGTGGAGTACTGGTTTGAGCTGGTATCATCAAAGATGAGCTTGCGGGGCCTTTTCGGGTTGAGGATGGAGTCAAGCTCAACTCCCAGTCCTACTGCCAGTTTCTGGAAGACACCTTCAAGCAGTGGTACAGGAAGAAGTCTGCATCCTTCAAGAAAAACATGATTTTCATGCAGGACAATGCTCCATCACACGCGTCCAAGTACTCTACAGCGTGGCTGGCAAGAAAGGGTCTAAAAGAAGAAAAACTAATGACAAGGCCTACTTGTTCACCTAATTTGAACCCCATAGAGAACATGTGGTCCATCATCAAATGTTGATTTACAAGGAGGGAAAACAGTAGACCTCTCTGAACAGTGTCTGGGAGGCTGTGGTTGCTGCTGCACGCAATGTTGATGGTGAACAGATCAAAACACTGACAGAATCCATGGATGGCAGGCTTTTGAGTGTCCTTGCAAAGAAAGGTGGCTATATTGGTCACTGATTTGTTTTTGTTTTGTTTTTGAATGTCAGAAATGTATATTTGTGAATGTTGAGATGTTATATTGGTTTCACTGGTGAAAATAAATCATTGAAATGGGTATATATTTGTTTTTTGTTAAGTTGCCTAATAATTCTGCACAGTAATAGTCACCTGCACACACAGATATCCTCCTAAAATAGCTAAAAACAAACTAAAAACTACTTCCAAAAATATTCAGCTTTGATATTAATGAGTTTTTTGGGTTCATTGAGAACATGGTTGTTGTTCAATAATAAAATTAATCCTCAAAAATACAACTTGCCTAATAATTCTGCACTCCCTGTAATTAATACATTTTAACCATTAGAAGCTGCTTATATTCACACACTGCTGCAACGCAACTGTGTTAAAACCCCTTATAAAAGTGATTTTAGCATAACAGGTCTCCTTTAAATGGTTGACTATTAATACATGCAAATGAAAATGTAATATTTTAACATATATGATGCATAAATGATATATTATTTATATATGTGTGGAATCCAAACGTGAACTTGTATGTTAAATATACAGTATGATTTGCATTAAATGCCATAAATCAGATTTCTGTACGTGTGACAATGATAATGCGATTTTGAAACGTTTAGTCTTTGCATTACACACTTTTCTTTTGGTATGCACTGATCTGAGGAGTGTGTTAGTGATATCCAGCATCATTTGCGGGGATTTTTGAAGGGCGGACGGATGTGAGGATTTCTGATTTCTGACAGAGGTGGTTTGCTCTGAGCTCTGCTGGAAGTCTAGTTGCGCACTGATAGATGGCTGATGTTTTCTCTGTTCACTTTATTCTCCTTCACTCACTTTCTCTCCATCTCTCCAGCTCTTTGGGGAACTGCAGAGTTTGGCTTTGAAGTTGCGCTTCTCTGCTCATCATATTACAGTCCAAAAAGCCTCAGCTCAATTTCTCAAACGCCGGCACCCCTTCGCTATAAGATCCCTGTCGACAGAAACACAGATGTGAATGGGTACAATAAATGCACTCGCTTGTGCAGTACAAATTCACAACCTCCCAATCCACTGATCTGCATACTGTACTGTCATTTGCAACTACTGTACAAGATTATGATTTTGTTCTGCAATTCCTCTTTAAGTAACGCTGTATATGAGCTTGTGTGCTCTAGATCGGTGATCTTCAACCACCGGGCCGTAAACCGGCACTGGTTCGTGGATCAACTGGTAAGAAATCATTAATTATTTCCGTTTTATTTATTATCTGAGTCTGAACGAGCTTTTATTTTGAAAAAACTTTTATTTTGAAAAATGACCCTATTCTCTCGCTTACATCTCGGTCATTTGAGCGCCAAAATTTAACCCACAAGCAGCAAAATGAGTAAGAAACAGATGCCTTTGTAAAGTTTCTCTGCGTAGGGGAAAAGGCCTAGTGAAGCATCCTCGAACTGCCAAGGAATAGACTGATTTCACGCGGCCACCATTTAAAAAGTGAAATCGAGGCTGCGGTGGAAAGAAACCCGGAAGTATTGCTTGAGTCACACAGGAATGTTGTGTACCTGACTGTATATCTTATCAGTGAAGAGAAATAGCGACACAAATGTATAATTTCACCACCTTCAGAGTGACCCTGAAGGTCCGTTCTGAATGGAAAGTGAAAATAAAAAGAGATATCAGACCTCATTTTCAGATAGGTTAAGGGAAATGGCACTACTTAGCTAACGTTATATTTCCCAAACACACAGTTTAGATGCCATTTAACAAACTCAAGTTAATGAACTGATTCTTTCAATACATTAGACTTGTCATGCTACTGAATTTCAGTACTGTTCACCAGTGCTCAACAGACATGACTGTGATTGGCCGTGAAGGTCATCAGTTCACCGCACTTCACCGCTGTTAAAGTGAGTGCAAATACAGACTAGCAATCGACTGATCTTTGCAGCTTTAAACGCTCTAGTGTCCGTGCATCTGTGTTTGCATTCAGTGAAGAGCGTGAACTGATGACCTTCATGGCCAATCACAATCATTTCTGTTGAGCACTGGTGAATACTATGGCAAATCAGCGGTGTTTAAGAACGCACTCAGCGTCGCTTAAATGTTAGCGGGAAATGGACTTTTTTAAAACTTCAGTACCGGGACAGGGGCATCACGGTAGCACGATAGCCTCACAGCAAAAAGGTTGCTGGTTCGAGCCTTGGCTGGGTCAGTTGGCATTTCTGTGTAGAGTTTACATGTTCTCCTCGTTTTGGCGTGTTTTTCCTCCGGGTGCTTCGGTTTCCCCCACAAGTCCAAAGACATGCACTATAGGTAAATTTGGTAAGCTAAAATTGTCTGTAGTGTATGTGTGTGAATGAGTGTGAATGGATGTTTCCCAGTGATGGGTTGCAGCTGGAAGGGCATCCGCTGTGTAAAAACATATGCTGGGTAAGTTGTAGAGGTGTGAACCTACACTGCTCTCACGGTTCAGTTCGGTTACAATTATCATGCCATCGATTCGGTTCAATTCGATATCATGGTGCATTGACGATGCTTTCCATACACAATTTTATTTTTTACTTTACAGGCGCTGTTCACCAATGAGTGACACTGATAAACGGCAGCGGCGCAGTGTTGCCAGATTGGGCGGTTTTGGACAGGCATTTCGGCGAGTTTTGGATGGTTTTTGGGCTGGAATCAGACAGCTACATCTGGCAACACTGCAGCGTCGATCACAGCTGATCCATGATAGACGCGGTGGAGAAAACTCGAACGTTCATGTCTGTATCTACAAGTATCGCTGTAACAGCCGAGAGGAGAGGAAAAGTCACGCCAGCAGGTCAAATGGGCCACAGTGAGAGAGAAAAATGGCGTTTACTTTTATTCTTTCAATCGCAGTGAAATAGGGGCTTCTACTGTAAGTGTCATTGAAAGACTGTCCAGCAAACACACACGCAGTGAAATTGTGCACAGCTTCTGCGTTTTTAAGAAGTTGGAGCATTGTAAATATTTGCGCTCGCCTCCCTCGCCATGGTAAGCTACGGCGACATAACGCATATGAGATAAATGACGTCAGTACACAATAACCGGTTCTGATTATTACTGAACCGATACCGAATTGTCTGCATCTGCATTGCGGTGCACCGAAGAAACAATTAATTTTGACACCCCTAGTAAGTTGGCGGTTCATTCCACTGTGGCGACCCGATTAATAAAGGGACTAAGCCGAAAAGAAAATGAATGAATGAATGAATGAGTACCGTGACAACACTATTACAGGCAACATGAGGGTTTGCTACAGAGAGCTGCACTGTTTTATCACTCACCGGGTTACATAGGCTGAAGCAGGGAAGCCCCCACGATGTCTACCTGGTGCCATTAACTGAAGCCTAGGACACTCTTTAAGAGATTGTGATTTTGTTTCATGTCTATTATGCTTTTAATTGCTTAAATTAAACTTAACTGAATGATATTAAAGTGATGTTTACACCATATGCCACGAGTGCACCGTGAGTCATGTGACAAGAATTTACCAATCAGCTTCATACGTTGTATGGTATACACACATTTCGGTAGACTAATAATCTCAGACAAACACCCAAACACTGCAGTGCTTTGTAATTTTCTCCATAAATAAAATTTAGATCAGAGTTACAGCAATGTTTTGTCAGCTTGTCATCCTCTGAGCGGTTGATGGTCGCCTAGCAGCCTACGAACCTCCGACCCCCAAACCCCCGTTCGTGGTAAAATTGCCAAGCGTTGACCGATCCACGGTGATAAAAAGGTAGGGGACCACTGCTCTAGATAAAAACGGATGCTAAAAATGGCCCAAAAGCACACTGAAAAAGATGATTCATTGGATTTACTACATTTTTTTAAGGTAAGTGGTTGCAAACAATTTATATAGGCTGAATTTAAATTAAGTTGAACATTACTATGTTTAATCGGTTTGTTTAAATTACAACTTATCTTAAATCCAATGATTTATTTTTTTCTCAGTGCAGTTCATGGCAATAATAAATAAATAAATAAATAAAGGCATTTTACAAATATATTGCATTAAAAAAGGCCTTTGAATGCATTAATTATTTTTTCTAATATACTCAATGTGCTGTATGACCTCATGAATAATTGTAACCACACATTATAATACCTCTCTATTGAAAGTATTATGCATTCAAATGTTAAAACAAATCTTTCAGTTTATAATGCCGTTTAACTCTGGTTACTATTTTTGTAATGTTTATACTATCTGCTTACTATTTTTACTGAATACAATTTAGAAATTTATGGTAGCTATTTATGAGAAGATGCAATGCATTACAACATATATTATGAATATCTTTATAATGCATTATACAAGTCATGCCAAAGATAGTTTTTTAATCCTAATTAGTATTTTGATTGGTTTTAAATAAAAATAAAAAATTAAATTAAATATAAAATAAAAAAATTAAGGTCACACTTTTTTTTGATGGTCCGTTTGTTGAGTGTAAGTTACATTGCATCTACATGCCAACTAATTCTCATTAGACTAAGTAGTCTGTTAGGTTGGGGTTAGGTTAGGGTTAGTGTAAGTGTAAGTTGACATGTACTTGCAAAGTTTCTTTTAGTCAGTTAAATGTCTGTTGAAGGAGCAGAATCAGCAGATATTAAGCAGACAGACTACTAATACTCAAATGGACCATCAAAATAAAAGGTTACCAAAATTACTACTCAAAATAAACATTAACCGAATTAACAAAAATCATTAAAACTGATCTAAAATTAAACTGCAAAAATGCATATTTATAAATAAATATATAAGCGCAAACCTTTTCTGATTTGTTGTCGATAATGCAAACGAATATCCTCCTAGGGCGCGAGTGTCCACATACGTGGACAGCACATTTTTAGCTCTTAAGTGGCTATTTAAAATACTTTGAATGTTTTATATTTTGTTACAGACATGCAGTGTCATCCTGCAACTGTTTTGCAGCATATGAAATGTCCCAAACCCTATTATTAACTGTCCAAAATGGGAATAAAAATGTTGTTTTTACTCTCTGATAGTCAAAGCAAGTTTAAAAAAAAAAATTCTATGTTAAATATGCATAAAAGAAAATTGGGGAAAAAGTGTTTTATGTAAATTCGGACCACGAGTCCACATATATGGACATCATTTTTCTCTAAAAGTACATCATATCAAAAGATGATACTCAGATTTTTATTCTAAATAGGTTCCAATAAGCCCAAATAGCAAAGAGAAATAAAAAATGCATGTAAAAAATCACCTTGGGCCTTAAGAGGTTATGTTTGCAACATGAAGATGATGATGCATAGTTGTAAATCGAGTGTGTCATTCAAATGGAGTTAAAAAAGGGTGCTACTTTTCTTTAGCTGAGATTTGAAAAGCTCTACTCATGTCCTATAAACATCCACAGGTAGTATAGTCAAGTCTAACTTCAGAGCATTTCTTCAGGTTTAGTTCATTTACTACAGTATCATCTACAAATTCTAGCAAATATGATTTGGGTAATCAAGTATTGATTACTTGAAAATGCAAAGTCCTCTTGGAAAGTTCAAATTAATGAGTTGGGAAGTCATAATTACAATGTCAGAGGCTTTAATCAGAGCTAAATGGTTAATAATGTGCATTCATGGATTCATGTATGCGTTTGTTCATATGGTATATACTGAAATACTATCAACAATAATTAGATATTTTGTACATGCAATAATTTGATTCATAAACAAACTGACTATTAATATAAAAGCTTCTTCAATCTCTCCATCTCATATTCTCTCACTGACGCAAACCTTCTTGCTTCCTGCTTGTAATTATGACTTACAACTCAATAATATGATCTTTCCGATATCCTCAGAATGCATCATTGCTTCCTACACATTCTGTTGCAAGCCAAAATCCTACAGGAGATCCTACACGATTCATGCAAGCCATGCTGATCTACACGAGCTCAAGACAAATTTCGACACGACCCAAAGACTGCTCAACTTCCAGAGAGAGAGTTGGATTCGCTTCATTTTTATGAGACTTTAACCCTACCTAGAGTCACTGGTTTCTGCTAATCGATTATTCATGATACCAAGCGCACCGACGCCACCAGAGAATCCATTCTGTCGTGAACTTCCGCACACCGTTCTGGGATATCCATTAGCGGATTCCGACAGCTGTTTCTGCATAATTGCAAGAGATATTTTATTAGATCCCGTCAGATCCCGCATGGAGATCATCTCCCCTGAAAGCCGCCGGCCTTCGGTATCGCTATCGCAAGGCCCATCGGTATCCGGCGTCTGTCCGAATCGTCCGCGCCTGAGTCTAGACCCGGGTCTGATAGCATTACGGCGTCCTAAGAAAGCATTAGCTTTGTTGCATCTCTGGCAGCACAGGCAACTCATTTTCCCCAACATCCAATTGAGGACTTGCTTAATCACAATAGAGATGACGTTGAAGAGGGAATAAATGCAACACACTCCGGCCAATATAAACAGACAGTTGGCTAGCCGATAGAGTCCTTGGTAGTCGTACGCAGCGTTTTGACTGCTCACCAAATCCCCGAAACCGATGGTGCTGAAAGTGACGAAGCAGAAATAAAGCGAGTCCAGATACGCCCAGCCCTCCACTGGGGTATACATGGCGGATGCGCAGCAGGAGATCACGATGGCTGACAGACCCAGGATCAGCATGACGTGGTACACCGAGGGTTTCCAGCCTGGTAACGTGCTGGCGGCGAAGTCCTGGCAGATTCCCGGCGGGAGGAGGCCGCTGGTGCGCAGACGGCGCAGACGCACAGCCTTCATCACCACCGCCAGCAGGGTAATGATGCGCTCCAGGAAGAGGTTGAAGAAGAGAATGGTGGCCGCGCAGCCTAACAGACCGTAGAAGATCAGGAAAATCTTCCCGGCGACTGTCACAGGGGTGCTCATGCCGAAGCCTGCGGGAAGAGGAGCACAAGAGATCATTAGTGCAGCATTGTTTGCATGAAGTATTTGGAGTCCAAAACATTCACACTACACACATGCAAACATACATATACACAGCTGAAGTCAGAATTATTAGCCCTCCTGATCAATTTGAATTATTTGTCCCAATTTCTGTTTAACAGAGAGATTTTTTAGCACATTTCTAATCATAATAGTTTTAATAACTCATTTCTAATAACTGATTTCTTTTATCTTTGCCATGATGACAGCACATAATATTTGAGTAGATATTTTTCAAGATACTAGTATTCAGCTTAAAGTGACATTTAAAGGCTTAACTAGGTTAATTAGGCAAGTCATTGTATAACAGTGGTTTGTTCTGTAGACAATTGAAATAAAAACTTGCTTTAAAGGGGCTAATAATATTGACCTTAAAATGGTTTAAAAAAATAAAACTGCTTTATTCTAGCCACAAATAAAACAAATAAGACTTTCTCCAGAAGAAAAATATTATAGGAAATACTGTGAAAAATTCCTGAATCTGTTAAACATCATTTGGGAAAGATGTTGAAAACTAAATTCACAGAAGGGTGAATAATTTAGACTTCAATGTAATACAGAGTTAAAGACGAAGGGCACGTTTCAATGCACGGGTTAAATGACAAATCTACTAGAGGGTGCTGTCTATATATTTGCACACCTGAAATATGTAATTAAGGGGACATTTAATTGCACGTTTTAGATGACAAATCCACTAGCCACAGCCATATCACCCTGCAGCCCAAGACCGGTTACTCACTGAAGCTAAGCTGGGCTGAGCCTGGTCAGTACCTGGATGGGAGACCACATGGGAAAAACTAGGTTGCTGTTGGAAGTGGTGTTAGAGAGGCCAGCAGGAGGCGCTCAACCTGTGGTCTGTGTGAGTCCTAATGCCCCAGTAAAAGTGAAGGGGACACTACACTGTCGGTGGGCGCCGTCTTTCGGATGAGACGTTGAACCGAGGTCCTGACTCTCTGTGGTCATTAAAAATCCCATGGCACTTCTAGTAAAGAGTAGGGGTGTAACCCTGGTGTCCTGGCCAAAGTCCCTCAATCGGCCCTTACCCATCATGGCCTCCTAATCATCCCCATCCACCGAATTGGCTCTATCACTGTCTCTTCACTCCACCAATAGCTGGTGTGTGGTGAGAGCACTGGTGCCGTTGTCCTGTGGCTGTCGTCGCATCATCCAAGTGGATGCTACACACTGGTGGTGGTGTGGAGAGTTTCCCCTCATGATTGTGAAGCGCTTTGGGTGTATGGCCATACACAATAAATGCGCTATATAAATACACATTACATTACTAGAGGGTGCTAATAAATCCGTAAAATTTACGGTAAAAAACGGCAGCTGTGGTTGCCAGTATTTAACCGTAAAAAATACGGTACAAACCATAAAAGTAAATTCTCATTTTTACAGTAAACTACCGTATTTTATTAATTTATAGAGGTAATATGTCTGTATTTTAAATTAGCAACATCTAGACATCTTTTGTTACACAGATAGACATGATAACACAGCCATATGCAGGTGGTGATGAGAAAGTTCATACATAATGAACCAATGCTCATCACAAACAACTTTTCCCACAATCAGAAAAGTGTATCAGTGTAAAGAAGGTGCTCAGTGTCATCCACACAGCTACTAAACACCAGTATGGTAACAGGCATAAAATTAAAGTCATGAAATAAACATTGTTTATCAACATTAGGTGTAACATAACTCACTAATATACATTACTGATGGAGAAACAACAAAAAAAATCCATAGTAATGTCAACAAAAAGCATAAAAAGTGATGTGCCATGCAGGGAATTCTGGGAAAGTTAATTTACGGTTATTCACCATACATATTAAGGAAACATACTTTTAACCAGGTTACGGATTTGTACTGTAGCATTTTTACAGTTTTTTACCGTTAAAATCATGACCATTTTTTACAGTGTACATATTTGCACATCTGAAATATGTTATAAAGGGGACATTTAATTGCACGTTTTAGATGACAAATCCACTAGAGGACGATGTCTACATTTTAGCAAATCTGAAATATGTTATTTAAGGTACGTTTTATTGCACGTTTTAAATGACAAATCCATTAGAGGGCGCTGTCTACATTTTATCAAATCTGAAATATGCTGTCTAATTAACCTAATTAACAAATTGTCTTGCCTAGTTAACCTAATTAACCCAGTTAAGCTTTTAAATTGCACATTGAGCTGGATAGTAAACAGTAAAATATCATCTACTGTCATCATGGCAATGACAAAAGAAACTGGTATTACATTAGCACTTGGGAAATATATGAAAAATTAAATAAATAAAATAATTTTGTCTTCAAAAATGTATGTCTGAATCTTAAACGATTAAAAAATTAATTATTAAAGGGTATTAATAAATGTTTAAAAATATTATGATCAAAACAAACAGTGCATCAGTTATTTGTACACAATGCTAAGAAAATACTGCTAGCTTCACTAGGTGTAAAAATACACTAATTGCTATTTGCGCTTGTGTAAATAGTATATATCCCTTTGTGCATCTCTTGTGCAAATATCATCTATAGCTTAATGCATTAAGTGCAAATAGCCTCTGGCAAAACTTTCACTAATATCAGAAAGAATACATAATTATTGCTTGTGAACAGAACGTATATTACTTTGTGACATTTACAAGCAAGATGTCATTTTGATGTACTTATTAGAATTAAAGGTGAAAACTACTTTCATTCATTCATTTATTTTCCTTCGGCTTAGTCCCTTTACTCATCAGGGTTTGCCACAGCGGAATGAACCGCCAACTTATCCAGCACATGTTTTTACACAGCGGATGCCCTTCCAGCTGCAACCCAGTACTGAGAAACATCCATACACTCTCATTCACACACACTACGGCCAATTTAGTTTACCAATTCACCTACAGTATAGCGCATGTGTTTGGACTGTGGGGGAAACCGGAGCACCCGGAGGAAATCCACGCCAACATGGGGAGAACATGCCAACTCCACACAGAAAAGCCAACTGACCCAGACGAGACCTGAACCAGCGACCTTCTTGCTGCGAGACGACAGTGTTAACCACTGAGTCACCGTGCCACCCTTAAAAACGACTTAATTGTGATTTTTATATTGTATGTTTTTACAAACATATTTTCCATTTTTATTTTAGTTATATGACGTTTTAGTTAATCTTTTGTGTTTGTTATTAAAAATAATAATAGTTTAATAATAATAGCTTTTGTGTTTAAGTTTTTTAAATAATTGTATTTACTGAAGTTATTTTAATACAAGAATAAGAAAACATTTTTGTTTTATTCATTTATTAATTTTCCTTCGGCCTAGTCTCTTTATTCGTCAGGGGTCGCCACAGCAGAATGAACCGCCAACTTATCCAGCATATGTTTTAGACAGTGGATGCCCTTCCAGCTGCAACCCAGTACTGGGAAACATCCATACACTCATTCACACTCATACACTACGTCCAATTTAGTTTATTCAATTCCCCTATAGCTCATGTGTTTGGACTGTGGGGGAAACCAGAACACGCAGAGGAAACCCACGCCAACACGGGGAGAACATGCAAACTCCACACAGAAATGCCAACTGACCCAGTCAGGACTCGAATCAGCGGCCTTCTTGCTGTGTGGCGACTCACTACCCACCCGCTACCCACTGCGCCACCATGTCGCCACCCCATTTTTATTTTTTATTTTAGCTTATTTATTTTTATTTATTTTAGCTTAATGTTTGTTTCTTAGTTTTTACTACTTACCATTATTAATTCTGAATTAGCTTCAGTGAAATAAAGGAGCTGGTAGTTTTAGTAAAAAAAAAAATATTAATTAACACAGAATGCTGACACTCAATACATTTTCCTTAGGTGTTTTTAAAAATGCTTATGACTTCCAATAAGATGACAGAACTGCCTGCATATACACTGCTGGACATAATTCAATAAATACAATACAATACAACAAAATGCCAGTGGAAACAACTTATAATGCATTCTGGACTCTTCGACATTACTCCAGTCTCAGGAGATAAACAAACAGCAATACCTCAGCCAAACCTTTTGCTGAAATATGATCCAATAAACATCAGTGACATTCACTGCTAGCAAACACAACTGTGTCTCAATACAGTCACATACACGTTACAAAATTAACCAGCCCAGACTCATTTTTCAGCCTACATTTTTGCAAAAAGTAAAATACATTGCTCCAGGTACATTTCAGTGTATGACAAATCCACTAGAGGGCGCTGTCTACATATTTGCAAATCTGAAATATTTAGGGTACGTTTCATTGTGTTTCATATGACAAATCCACTAGAGGGCGCTGTTTACACATTTGCAAATCTGAAATATTTAGGGTACGTTTCGTTGTGTTTCATATGACAAATCCACTAGAGGGCGCTGCCTACATATTTGCAAATCTGAAATATTTAGGGCACGTTTTGTTGTGTTTCATATGACAAATCCACTAGAGGGCGCTGTCTACATATTTGCAAATCTGAAATATTTAGGGTACGTTTCGTTGTGTTTCATATGACAAATCCACTAGAGGGCGCTGCCTACATATTTGCAAATCTGAAATATTTAGGGCACGTTTCGTTGTGTTTCATATGACAAATCCACTAGAGGGCGCTGCCTACATATTTGCAAATCTGAAATATTTAGGGCACGTTTCGTTGTGTTTCATATGACAAATCCACTAGAGGGTGCTGTTTACACATTTGCAAATCTGAAATATTTAGGGTACGTTTCGTTGTGTTTCATATGACAAATCCACTAGAGGGCGCTGTCTACACATTTGCAAATCTGAAATATTTAGGGTACGTTTCGTTGTGTTTCATATGACAAATCCACTAGAGGGCGCTGTCTACATATTTGCAAATCTGAAATATTTAGGGTACGTTTCGTTGTGTTTCATATGACAAATCCACTAGAGGGCGCTGTTTACACATTTGCAAATCTGAAATATTTAGGGTACGTTTCGTTGTGTTTCATATGACAAATCCACTAGAGGGCGCTGTCTACACATTTGCAAATCTGAAATATTTAGGGTACGTTTCGTTGTGTTTCATATGACAAATCCACTAGAGGGCGCTGTCTACATATTTGCAAATCTGAAATATTTAGGGTACGTTTTGTTGTGTTTCATATGACAAATACACTAGAGGGCGCTGTCTACATATTTGCAAATCTGAAATATTTAGGGTACGTTTCGCTGTGTTTCATATGACAAATCCACTAGAGGGCGCTGTCTACATATTTGCAAATCTGAAATATTTAGGGTACGTTTCGTTGTGTTTCATATGACAAATCCACTAGAGGGCGCTGTTTACACATTTGCAAATCTGAAATATTTAGGGTACGCTTCGTTGTGTTTCATATGACAAATCCACTAGAGGGCGCTGTTTACACATTTGCAAATCTGAAATATTTAGGGTATGTTTCGTTGTGTTTCATATGACAAATCCACTAGAGGGCGCTGCCTACATATTTGCAAATCTGAAATATTTAGGGCACGTTTCGTTGTGTTTCATATGACAAATCCACTAGAGGGCGCTGTCTACATATTTGCAAATCTTTAATATTTAGGGTACGTTTTGTTGTGTTTCATATGACAAATCCACTAGAGGGCGCTGTCTACATATTTGCAAATCTGAAATATTTAGGGTATGTTTCGTTGTGTTTCATATGACAAATCCACTAGAGGGCGCTGCCTACATATTTGCAAATCTGAAATATTTAGGGCATGTTTCGTTGTGTTTCATATGACAAATCCACTAGAGGGCGCTGTCTACATATTTGCAAATCTGAAATATTTAAGGTACGCTTCGTTGTGTTTCATATGACAAATCCACTAGAGGGCGCTGTCTACATATTTGCAAATCTGAAATATTTAGGGTACATTTCGTTGTGTTTCATATAACAAATCCACTAGAGGGCGCTGTCTACATATTTGCAAATCTGAAATATTTAGGGTACGCTTCGTTGTGTTTCATATAACAAATCCACTAGAGGGCGCTGTCTACATATTTGCAAATCTGAAATATTTAGGGTACGCTTCGTTGTGTTTCATATAACAAATCCACTAGAGGGCGCTGTCTACATATTTGCAAATCTGAAATATTTAGGGTACGTTTCGCTGTGTTTTATATGACAAATCCACTAGAGGGCGCTGTCTACATATTTGCAAATCTGAAATATTTAGGGTACGTTTCGTTGTGTTTCATATGACAAATCCACTAGAGGGCGCTGTTTACACATTTGCAAATCTGAAATATTTAGGGTACGCTTCGTTGTGTTTCATATGACAAATCCACTAGAGGGCGCTGTTTACACATTTGCAAATCTGAAATATTTAGGGTATGTTTCGTTGTGTTTCATATGACAAATCCACTAGAGGGCGCTGCCTACATATTTGCAAATCTGAAATATTTAGGGCACGTTTCGTTGTGTTTCATATGACAAATCCACTAGAGGGCGCTGTCTACATATTTGCAAATCTTTAATATTTAGGGTACGTTTTGTTGTGTTTCATATGACAAATCCACTAGAGGGCGCTGTCTACATATTTGCGAATCTGAAATATTTAGGGTATGTTTCGTTGTGTTTCATATGACAAATCCACTAGAGGGCGCTGCCTACATATTTGCAAATCTGAAATATTTAGGGCATGTTTCGTTGTGTTTCATATGACAAATCCACTAGAGGGCGCTGTCTACATATTTGCAAATCTGAAATATTTAGGGTACGCTTCGTTGTGTTTCATATGACAAATCCACTAGAGGGCGCTGTCTACATATTTGCAAATCTGAAATATTTAGGGTACATTTCGTTGTGTTTCATATAACAAATCCACTAGAGGGCGCTGTCTACATATTTGCAAATCTGAAATATTTAGGGTACGCTTCGTTGTGTTTCATATAACAAATCCACTAGAGGGCGCTGTCTACATATTTGCAGATCTGAAATATTTAGGGTACGTTTCGTTGTGTTTCATATGACAAATCCACTAGAGGGCGCTGTCTACATATTTGCAAATCTGAAATATTTAGGGTACGTTTCGTTGTGTTTCATATGACAAATCCACTAGAGGGCGCTGTCTACATATTTGCAAATCTGAAATATTTAGGGTACGTTTCGTTGTGTTTCATATGACAAATCCACTAGAGGGCGCTGTCTACACATTTGCAAATCTGAAATATTTAAGGTACGTTTCGTTGTGTTTCATACGACAAATCCACTAGAGGGTGCAGTTTACACATTTGCAAATCTGAAATATTTAGGGTACGTTTCGTTGTGTTTCATATGATAAATCCACTAGATGGCGCTGTCTGCATATTTGCAATTGTGAAATATGTTATTTAGGGTGTATTTCATTGTACATTTTAGATGACAACTCCACTAAAGGGTGCTGTCTACATTTTAGGGAATCTGAAATATGTTGCTTATGGTACGTTTCATTGCATGTTTTAAATGACAATTCCATTAGAGGGCGCTTACTACATTTTTGCAAAATAACATTGTCCTTAGAAGCTGGTGACCTAAATCTAACCTAATATTAATGTTTTAAAACGTTGCTTGTCGTTCCACTGCATAAAGCATATGCTGAATAAGTTGGCGGTTCATTCCACTGTGGTGACCCCTAATAAATAAAGGGACTAAGCCAAAAAGAAAATGAATGAGTGAATGAACATTGTGTGTCTGCTGGGTTAGTTTTTACTACTTACTATTATTAATACTGAATCAGCTTCAGTGAAACAAAAGAGCTGGCAGTTTTAGTAAAATAAATAAATAAATAAAAATAACACAGAATGCTGAAGTGCAATACATTTTCCTCAGGTGTTTTTGAAATGCTTATGACTTCCAATAAAATGACAGAACTGCCTGCATATACACTGCTGGACATAATTCAATAAATACATTACAACTCTGCAGAACCAAAAAATGCCTGTGGAAACGACCTGTAACGCATTCTGAACTCATAGACTTCACTCCAGTCTATGGAGATAAACAAACAGCAATACCTCAGAGATACCCCTGACTTTCACTGCTAGCAAACACAACTGTGTCTAAATGCAGTATACACAAAACAAAATTAACCAGCCTAGACTCATTTTTCAGCCTACATTTTTGCAAAAAAAGTAAAATATGCTGCTCCAGGTACACTTCGTTGTATGATTCATATGACAAATCCACTAGAGGGCGCTGTGAACATTTTTGCAAATCTGAAATATGTTATTTAGGGTACGTTTCGTTGTGTTTCATATGACAAATCCACTAGAGGGCGCTGTTTACATATTTGCAAATCTGAAATATTTAGGGTACGTTTCGTTGTATTTCATATGACAAATCCACTAGAGGGCGCTGTGTACATTTTTGCAAATCTGAAATATGTTATTTAGGGTACGTTTCGTTGTATTTCATATGACAAATGCACTAGAGGGTGCTGTCTACATGTTTGCAAATCTGAAATACATTATTTAAGGTACATTTCATTGCACGTTTTAAATGAAAAATCCACAAGAGGGTGCTGTCTACATTTTTGCCAATCTGAAGTACGTTACTTAAAGTCCATTTCATTGCACGTAATAAATGACAAATCCACTGAAGGGTGCTTTCTACATTTTTGCGGATCTAAAATACGTTATTTAAGGTACATTTTACTGCACGTTTTAAATGACAAATCCACAAGAGAGCGCTGTCTAAAGTTTTGCGAATCTGAAATATGTTATTTTGGGGACATTTCGTTGTAATTTTTATATATGACAAATCCACTAGAGGGTGCTGTCTACATTTTTGCAAATCTGAAATACGTTACTTAAGGTACATTTCATTGCACGTAATAAATGACAAATCCACTAGAGGGCGCTGTCAACATTTTTGTGAATCTGAAATACTTTATTTAAGGTACATTTCACACCACGTAATAAATGACAAATCCACTAGAGGGTGCTGTCAACATTTTTGTGAATCTGAAATACGTTATTTAAGGTACATTTCACTGCACGTAATAAATGACAAATCCACAAGAGAGCGCTGTCTAAAGTTTTGCGAATCTGAAATATGTTATTTTGGGGACATTTCGTTGTAATTTTTATATATGACAAATCCACTAGAGGGTGCTGTCTACATTTTTGCAAATCTGAAATACGTTACTTAAGGTACATTTCATTGCACGTAATAAATGACAAATCCACTAGAGGGCGCTGTCAACATTTTTGTGAATCTGAAATACTTTATTTAAGGTACATTTCACTGCACCTAATAAATGACAAATCCACTAGAGGGTGCTGTCAACATTTTTGTGAATCTGAAATACGTTATTTAAGGTACATTTCACTGCACGTAATAAATGACAAATCCACTAGAGGGTGCTGTCAACATTTTTGTGAATCTGAAATACGTTATTTAAGGTACATTTCACTGCACGTAATAAATGAAAAATCCACTAGAGGGCGCTGTCAACATTTTTGTGAATCTGAAATACTTTATTTAAGGTACATTTCACTGCACCTAATAAATGACAAATCCACTAGAGGGTGCTGTCAACATTTTTGTGAATCTGAAATACGTTGTTTAAGGTACATTTCACTGCACGTAATAAATGACAAATCCACTAGAGGGCGTTGTCAACATTTTTGTGAATCTGAAATACTTTATTTAAGGTACATTTCACTGCACGTAATAAATGACAAATCCACTAGAGGGTGCTGTCAACATTTTTGTGAATCTGAAATACGTTATTTAAGGTACATTTCACTGCACGTAATAAATGACAAATCCACTAGAGGGTGCTGTCTACATTTTTGCAAATCTGAAATTTATTCAATACATTACTTATGGTACGTTTTGTTGTACATTTCAGATACATGTTCATTTTGTACTTGTTCACGGGAATGCAGCGATTGTCGTACAGATTACCTAGTGAACCACTGACCTAAGCACAACCAATAGTGTTTTCAAAAGCAAACAAAGCAAAGTGCAATACAATCACATAGGTTTACCTTGATTTTACATTGCTTTTAACTCTTTTGTGGAAGCATGCTTCACCGGACTCAAACCTGAACGCTCAACACCGTACAAAGTAAGCTACGATAAACCTGAGCACACCAGAAAAGTTGTCCATATGGAGATAAATTGCTTACACAAACTTATTCCATTATAAATCATAGACACCTTTAAGTTGTTTAGTGGTATTTATTTAGTGTCGTGCAAAGAGCTGCCTGAAAATAATCCTTTATTCATCAATAATATGTTCCCAGAAAGTTTTATTAGGGTGATAAGGAATCCATGGCTTTCATTTTACCTTGAAACTGCAGTCAAGCATATGTTGATGTACGTTTTTGCAGTTTCACACAAAAAAAATGCAAGCTGAAGCACGTATTTCCAATGAGTCTGTGTTGAAAATAATGCTAACGCTGAGCAGAGGAGACCATGTGGTTAATGGAAATACACAACAGGCCCTCCTAAAAACAGCCCATTCGCTCAAGCATAAAACCACACGGCTCTTTATACGAGAAGAGGATCAAATCTAAGCCTCTTGTTAAGAGGGCATAGAGGTCTCATCGTTGAGGCTCTCACAGCTCTCTCTCATTACAACCTCAGGACAGATGCATTGATTTGGTGTGCTGTTTCTGAGGACTTTTGGGACAGAGAGACAAACACACCCAAAATAACCTGAGGACTCCACCTGGACAACAGTCCTTTGTGGGGAAATTAAACTCATAATTGCGGCGTTCAGCTGGAGGGTGCACTAATGATTAGGGCCAGACAGAATCGGTAGATATTTTTTGCTATTTCTGTGCAGAAAGATTTATGAAGAATGATTTTGAGAGCATAGTAACCAAAAACTTAACACATGAAATAAAAAATACGTTTTTATTAAAGGTATACAATGCAAACCCAATTAGAGTGACTTTTGGTAAACAAAGTAAGCCTGCCATATAATATATGAACTAAAAGGCAGAAAATATTATTTTACAAACTGTATTGTACATAAACCATTAAAACTTTTGCATATTATTTAACAAAATAGCTTAATAAATATATATTTACACACATTTACATAAGTAAATATATAGATTAATGGGCTCAAAAATATGTGAAATTCGGTGTATTTCTGTGCACACAGATTCCGTGTAGACCTACTAATGATCAATGACACTGCTTGATTTATGACCTTATTTATATTTAAAAATGAAATGCAAAATAAAACACCACAACTTTACTGAAATAAAAATTTCATTAAAACACAACATGATGAAACTTTGAGGATATGCACAAGTTACTGATTTCAGATAATAATGACTCTAGCAGCAAAGGCATTAGTGCCGTCTAGCTACGGTATCTATATATAGAATTATTATACACTTTGGAAATCTACGATTCCATCCTTGTTTAACGAATGGTTAGAAATCATGTCCAGCATTGCTAATTATGAACGTGTGATATTTAGAATCTCGAGACATCCTTGGGCATCCTTTCTTGCACTGATTGAGAAAATGATTAAAATGCCCTTGATGTGTATTTTTTATTATTTATAATAACAACAACAACAACAACAATGCTAATTATTAATAATAATAATAATAATAATAATAATATATAATAATAGTTATAATTATTATTATTGTTTTTATTATTATTATTATAATTAATAATAATTAATTGCATTTTATTATAATCATTATATTGTTTTGTTTTTTATTATTTATTTATTTAATTATTTATTGAAATGTCATTTTCATTCGTTCATTTTCTTTTCGGCTTAGTCCCTTTATTAATCTGGGGTCGCCACAGCAGAATGAACCGCCAACTTATCCAGCATATGCTTTACACAGCGGATGGCCTTCCAGCCGCAACCCATCTCTGGGAAACATCCATACACACTCATTCACACTTATAGCCTACGTATAATTTAGCCTACCCAATTCACCAGTACCGCATGTCTTTGGACTGTGGGGGAAACCGGAGCACCCGGAAAAAACCCACAAGAACGCAGGGAGAACATGCAAACTCCACAGAGAAACGCCAACTGACCCAGCCGAGGCTCGAACCAGCGACCTTCTTGCTGTGAGGCAACAGCACTACCTACTGTTTAAGTTTGGAATATCCTGATTGGAAAACGCAAAAATAAAGATTATAAATAATAAAAAAAAATAATAAGAATAAAATTATATTATATTATTATAAATAATTAATTAAATAATGACTCTAAAAATCAAATAACAATTATCATAATACCAAAACGGGCCCCTGTTAAACCACTTGGTAAAACAAATATCTAATCAGCCAATTATATAGCAGCATCGAGATGAAAATCTGCATATGGACTCATCCTGAATTGAAATGAAAAGAAACCGTAAACAAACTTTACAATATGTCAAGCCTAAACAAATGTATTTAAATTGATATTAAAATGATGAACATAATTTACATTCCTCTTTTATTTAGCACAAATCCAACCATTTTACATGCTTGCTTGATGTAAATGGCATTATGTAAGTTGCTTTGAAATAAGTGACAGCACAAATCAGACGATAAACAAATCTGGAAAGGCCTGACATCATGTTTCTGGCCTACAGTAAATTACCGTTGTTGTTATTTTTTCAGCTACTATGGTCATGCAGTACGTCATTGTGTTCTTAAGTAAGAAATTAATAGCATATGAGCGCTTTACTGCGACAGATGGTTTCAGCTCGTTTCCAAACACAATGCAGCGCACAGCAATCTTTCCCTCACAATATGCCAGCACAGTCTAGCTATTTAGCACCTTAAAAAACCATACACACACACCCACGCATACATAAAACCATCATTGTTCCCATAAACAGCGTGTGTCCGAATTTCACATCATTTGCCCTGAACATTTCAGTGTTGTGGTTGTCCTGCTGTCCTTCAGGGATCTGAGCCTCAAGCCAGATACATAAAATACAGAGATGATTTTTTTTTTGCCTGTGGAAATCATTAGTCACCGGCTGGAGTGCAGGGGGTCTGCGGAAAACGGGTTCAGAGTGTGATGGCAAGGAGAAGCTGAGTAAGAGGTATTTGGCTTTTTCTCTTCACTACACAACCATCTGTCCATCACTGCGCTGGTACACATCATGTGCCTGATTATTTACAGGTACACAAACGCTGATTACGCTATGTACATACAACAACTCTTTTGGGTGTTAAGCAGAAAAGAAGCTTTATGATGCATAGAGAACTATACTGCAAAAAAATAGCTTGGATTATTTGGCTTTGTTTCTAGTCTAAATATCTAAAAGTTTTTAAAGAGCCACAAAACCCCTCTGTTTCAGCAGGGTGTTTTCACCCCTCTAGTTTGGAAAAAGTCAGGAAAGTGGGCGTGTCTGGCTCTGTTTAGGTGGGAGTGTCGGGGGAGGGAAAGAGGAAAGGATTTGCAAATATGGGAGTTTCCGTTTGGGCACGCAGACGCAGGGGAGAAAGACAGTGACTCTGTTTACATGGACATCAGTAATCGAATTACTTGCCAAATTATTAATTTGTCGACGTTAACTGCAGTTTGGCACTTTCACTTTTTATTCAGGAACATTTCCTGCATGTCCCCTGTGACAAACGAGATATTGAAAGCGAGGAACTGCTGGACAGTGGAGTTTTAATGTAAAGTTTGATACCGCACGGCGAATGGGAGAAAAAAATCCTCCGCATTTCTCTGTAACTTAGATGCACTCGGTAGGTAACGTCAGAAAGCCGTGCGTGTATAGACTATCCCATGGTTTCCGCTATATTCATTCTTCCATGGCGGGGCGCCACACCAAAATTCATCCCGCCACGGCTACATTACAGTTTCCCATTCAAAACATTCAGTCATTGTTGTTTTTTTATAGCAGGTTATAATCGCACCAAAACGTTTTAAAAGGTAAGTGAATTATAACAGCGAAAACTTTTCTTTAACCGTAGTAGTGCTGTGCGTTATTTGTTTAACCCTTTACGGTGACATGCTGACTGACTGACAGGCGTGAGACAGCCGTGAGACGTGAGACCAGCAAACACGGCGTAGCTTTCAGTTAAGATGAACACAGTTTCCATAATTATACTGTATAGATAAAGGTCTATGGTTCTGCAAACAATGACTTTATCTGGCTGGAATTTATAGCGGTTTCACTTTACTTCAGGACTGTTCAGCTACTTCAGCTGTTTCACTTTACTTCAGGACGCATTAATGCCGCTCTGTAGGTCTACCGGAGCCATTCATAAATATTCCTAGCAAATCTAATAAATGTTGGAGATGTACTCGTCACATAAACGCACTAAATCGCACTTGAGCAGCGTATATTTCAGGGTATGAAGTTGTGCACGAACAGAGTAAATCAGTGCGCAATTAGAGATTCGCATGCTCGTATTACATAAATGCGCTCACAACATGTGTCATTGAAATAACACCCATAGGTAGTTGGTACATCCGTGTAAAAGTCCTGCCGTCACAGCTGGAAAAAATCCTAGAGGAAACACTGTATCCTGTCACAAAATGCGGCGAAAATTCAGCATTTACAGCGGATCTTTCAGTCTATAATATTGTACTGTAATATTGCAGTGATATTAACATACTGTAAACTTAGTAACTAAATCATTTTGACTGAGGTATGTCTTTAAAAACTGAAAGAGCTCTGCTGACGATATGAACTAACTTTGCCATCTGAATAAACAAACAAAGGGCACTGCTCTCACACACACTTACCAAATCTGTAGCGACAGGACAATCACACTGGAACTGTGTCTTTTTAAAAGGAGACGAGCGGCAAATCCGGATTTCATCATTTCCAGATGCGAAAAGCTCTCAGGTAAAAATGTTCCTTACAAACGCATTTCTGTCGCGTGTCGCGTGCACTGTAATCCACATGAGTCCAGCTGCGCTCTCACAGCGGGGAAATGAAAACAAAACCTTCGTTGCAGCACATTAAGTCTCCAAATTCTTATTCTTTCACTTGTTTTACCAACACAACGTCTCTCTGTCGTCTGAACACTGTAACAGGTAAAACAGTCTGCGAAGCTATCATGCATATTAATGAAGTTGCACCTCATACACAATACAGTAGAGCGCGCTGATTGGTTTGAACAAAGTCTTTCTTATGAATTAATGCCGCACACTCAGAGATGTCACGATGTACTCTCAGGTACAGACAGAAATCCAGCGTCTCCACGCTGGATTTACAGGCAAGTATCTCATGGCCGTGACGCAGCTTCAAATATTTGTTTCAAACAGGAAGAACGAATTTGCTCAAGATAACGCAAAAACAACCAATTTTCACTTTTTAGTGCAATATATGTGTCCTAATAGTGTTTATAGCAGCGTGGCACTCGTATATGACTGTCAACATCTCAAAACATATGTTTTGGTGTTTCCTGACCCTTTAAATTAAGAAGCATTTTCTAGACAAGCAAAATTATTGCCTTGTTTTGAGAAATAGTAAGTGAAAATTAAGATTTTTCCTTAAAACAAGCCAATTATTCTGGCAATAGGGTAAGTAAAATAATCTTGTTTTCGCTTTGAAATAAGTTTATTTTGCATACCGCATTGTTTTAAGGAAAAACTCACTTAATTTTTACTTATTGTTTCTCAAAACAAGACATTATTTATAGAGAATGTGATGATTTCATAACTTTTAGACATTTGGACTAGAAACTACAGATTTTGCAGTGTACAGTAACAAGATTTAAAGTGGAAGTGAAGCACTCAGTCAAGTTTACATTATTTTGTACATTGGTTTCCATTTTAATGAAAATATATTAAACAAACTCAATTAATGAAACCATTTAGAAGAAAATGGCATGTTTTACTATAGATTTAGACCTAGGGCGCCGCCATCTTGGAATGTCGCTGTGTCTGACGTCACGAGGTTGGTTCCAGTTAAACAGATACAGTGGAAGTAATGGACTGAAGTTGGAGACTGGACAGCTTAATTTAACACAATGCGTAAAGTTGTGGACGTGGAGCTGGTGCAAATTACAAGCATCAGATGTGTGTCTAATATAAACAAAAATATTTATACGTTTTCTGTTTTTTTTATTTTAATACCTCTCGTTTGATGCGCTGTGGTCCACTCTCTCACGCTGGTCCAGCGCTGCCTGACAAGGGGATCTACATTCAGACTAATGCAATGAGTAAAATGATACCTGACTTAACGCTTTACTAAGTCACGTCTTTGTAGATTATGTCAAGACATAT
This sequence comes from Danio kyathit, assembly GCA_903798195.1. Taxonomy (NCBI): domain Eukaryota; kingdom Metazoa; phylum Chordata; class Actinopteri; order Cypriniformes; family Danionidae; genus Danio; species Danio kyathit. The sequence goes on from LR812531.1 coordinate 56,626,333, forward strand.
CCCCTTTTCAAGTTGATAAACTCAATCTCTCAACATGTATGAAGGATGTTAAAACCTGCAATGTTAAAAACTGCACTGATCTTAATTTGGTTTGAACACGAAAAGAAGTGAGCAGCTGTAGTAGTGAAAAGTGAAAGCACCCACCCCCATTACGTCAGTAGCGGACCTTGTTGAAACCATGGTTGAAGCGGCAGCGTAATACAGAGAGTGGACCAAAGCGCATCAAATGATCGGTAATTAAAAGGGAAAAAAAGAAAAATAGAATAAATATGTATTTAAATATTAGACACACATTTGATACTTGTATTTGCACCAGCTCCACGTCCATAACTTCAAGCATTGGGTTAAATTAGGCTTTGCAGTCTCCGTGGTCTGTTCAATACTTCCACTGTATCTGGAACCGACCCCGTGACGTTAGACACAGTAACATTCCAAGATCACGGCGCCCGTGTTTCCCAGTGATGGGTTGCAGCTGGAAGGGCATCCGCTGCATAAAAAAAAACGGTTGAAGGATAAGTTGGCGATTCATTCCGCTGTGGCGACCCCAGATTAATAAAGGGAAAATGAATGAATGAATAGATTTCAAAAGATGCCAGTTTCCAATAATCACAAAAAAACATTGGCCCAGTTTCACAAACAGGGCTTAGCTTAAGCCAGGACTAGACCTTGGTTAAATTAGGCTATTTAAGCCACATTTATAAAAACAGCCTTAGAAAAAAACATCACTGGTGTGCACCTGTAGACAAAAAATGGCACTGCCATATTTTAAGACATCTCACTGCAAGTTATTTTTAGTTGAGACAGCTCAAACTTGCAATTTAATCCATGACTAGCCTTAAACCTTGTTTGTGAAACCGGGGGATTGTGTTTAACAGAAAAGCATGAGGAAGCACTTGAGGTAAATGGTAGTAATTTTCATAATGAGAATAAATTTGAATTTTAAGGTGAACTATCCCTAAAATGAAATGCGTAAATGAAAGAACAAGTAAGGTTTGCGTCATTTTAAAAATCGTTTTATGCATATTTTGTTGCTATGTGGGGCGCCATACTACATTACATCATGTAATGTAATGTATTATATCACGTAATGTATTAGATCATCAAAAATATTGATGATCTAATACATTAAATTATTTAATGTTCTTGTTAACGCAACACAACAGGGATTTCAGAATACTGATAAGATGCCACATTGTGCAGCTGATATTTTTAACAGCAAAAAGAGAATTTACTGTATGTAATGCTTTCCTCGTTATAAGAAGAAGAATAGAAAAAAATGAGAAGATGCCCACAGTACCATACAATTGTGCAATAAAAAAGTAGTTTTGCTTACAGTTCACAAATATTCTCAGAATCATTTAAATATATTGATTTACACCCATTTAAATGCAAATTATTGCTGTGTTGGCAGATTGAAAAAACTGCAAGTGATTTAGCATATTTATTATTTATTGATTTTGTAGAATAAATTTTATGTATGAGAAATTGATATGGTGACTTGCCATATGTAAGCAAGCAGATCGATACTCTCAACCTGTCTCTTCATATATGACTGCCTGAAAATCGTCAATAAAAGCTTTCATTGCAAGTCAGAGGTCATTTTACAGTTGAAGTCAAAATTATTCGCCCTCCTGTGATTTTTTTTTTTTTCAATTATTTCCCAATTGATGTTGAACAGAGTAAGGAATTTTTCACAGTATTTCCTATAATATTTTTTCTTCTGGAGAAAGTCTTATTTGTTTTATTTCGGCTAGAATAAAAGCAGTTTTTAATTTTCTTAAAATATCAATATTAAGGTCAATATTATTAGCCCCCTTAAGCAATATATTTTTCGATTGTCTACAGGACAAACCATCAATATACAATGACTTGCCTAATTACCTTAACTTGCCTAATTAACCTAGTGAAGCCTTTAAATGTCACTTTAAGCTGAATACTAACTAGTGTCTTGAAAAATATCTAGTCAAATATTGTGCTGTCATCGACGCAAAAATAAAAGGAATCAGTTATTAAAACTATTATGGTTACAAATGTGTTGAAAAATCTTTCCGTTAAACGTAAAATTTGGAGGGGAAAAATATACAGGGGGGGGGGGTTTAATTTAGGAGGGCTAATATTTCTGAGTTCAACAGTATACACACAATTAAATGCAACAAAAAGAAAATAATAATTCATAACTCATTGCGCCACAACATAAACAAACAACATGGACTCTGTGTTACTTCTGCAGTGATTTACACAGAACAGCATAAAGCAGAAACCAAGAGCAAAGGTCTGGATGAGCGAGTGTTCAGGGAGACGTGGGCTGCAGATGTTCAACCACTTTTTGCTCTTTTTTTTTGCATTTTCATTGGTTATTGTTTTCTGTTTGTCAGAGACGGCGGGTCAGATTTCAAGCTAGTTTAAAATGCATCACTCCATCGCCAACTAGTTGCATGTTGTCTTTCTGGTGTGCACTAGCAGAGTGTCGCTGACGGGCACTCGCTGTGAGATGACTATGATCTGGGGCTCTTTTTCACAGATGTAAAACATGAAAGACTGACAAGCTTTCTGCTGTGTGTGCTTTGACTACAATAAAAGGGAAAGGAGCTTATTTAATGCTATATCTGCACACAGTATCTCTTTATGGTGATGTCCAAACCTGAGTGAAATCTCATTGGTCCAAAAGTCTCCCTGGCGTAATTGTATATAAATTTACACTAAATAAAACAAAGATTATTAACAATGCATGGATTCTAGCACAATATTATCAAGCATTCAGTAAAATATTGTGTGATAAAACAGAAAAGCCTAATTAATCTTAATCTAATAAAAGATCAATATCAGATGAAGTATAACCTTTCAGTATTTTTGAAAGTTTGAGATAAAGTACTTAAAAACAGTAACTGAACCTGAAATATGTTGAAGTGACACACAAGTAAATAAACTATAGAAAAGAAAAGGCTCTTTTTTATCGATCTAGGCGCACAGTCTAAAGCGCAGGGCGCAAAAGCATGAAGGGCGTGTCCGAGTCCACTTTTGCTATTTTAAGGACAGAAATATACGCTCTGTGGCACGACACATGGTCTAACAGGGTTGAGTTTATTCTCTTAATGAGTATATATATATATATATATATATATATATATATATATATATATATATATATATATATACAAGGTTTCCGCTACATTCATTCATTCGTGGCGGGCCTTTACGCCAAAATCCATCCCGCCACGGCTACATTACAGCTTCTTATTTAAAACATTTAGTCGTGTTTTTATAGCGGATTATAATCGCACCAAAACATATTAGAGGTAAACAGCGCAAACTTTTCTGTAACCGTAGTAGTGCTGTGCGCTATTTGTTCAAGGTGACATGCTGACTGACTCTCTGACAGACTGACTGACAGGTGCGTGAGTCCAGCAAACATAGCGTAGCTTTCAGTTAAGATGAACACAGTTTCCATAAGTGTACTTTATTGATAAAGGTCAATGGTTTTCCATACAATGACTTCATCTTGCTGGAGTTTATTAATGTTTCATTTTACTTCAGGACGCGTTAATGTCGGAAAACGCACAAAAACACACTAAATCGCGCTTCAGCAGCGCTTACTGGAGAGCGCACGAGAAGATCTGCACTTGAACGTGTAAATTTGAGTGCGTGCAAGAAGTTCTGTGCTCGAACAGAGGAAATCGGCGCGCAAGCAAAGAGATTCGCATGCTCGTATTACATGAATGCTCGACTTGTAATACTGCGTGTAATATTTGTCTTTGAAATAGTTGGCAGATCTGTGTAAAAAAAAGTCCTGCCGCCACTGCTGGAAAAAATCCTAGAGGAAACACTGTATATATATATATATATATATATATATATATATGTGTGTGTGTGTGTGTGTGTGTGTGTGTGTGTGTGTGTATGTATATATATATATATATATATATATATATATATATACACACATATACAAGGTTTCCGCTACATTCATTCTTCCATGGCGGGGCACCACACCTAAATTCATCCCGCCATGGCAATATTACAGTTTCTCAATCAAAACATTGTCGTTTTTTTTTTTATATCAGGTTATAATCGCACAAAAACGTATTAAAAGGTAAGTGAATTATAACAGCGTAAACTTTTCTGTAACCGTAGTAGCGCTGTGCGTTATTTGTTTAACCCTTTAAGGTGACATGCTGACTGATTGACTGACAGGTGCGTGATGCGTGAGGCCAGCAAACACGACGTATAGCTTTCAGTTATGATGAACACAGTTTTCATAATTATACTTTATTTATAGATAAAGGTCTATGGTTCTGCATACAACAAACAAAGACTTTATCTTGCTGGAGTTTATAGCCGTTTCTCTTTACTTCAGAACGCATCAATGCCGCTCTGTAGGTCTATTGGAGACGTTCATAAATATTCCTAGCACATCTAATAAATGTTGGAGACACACTCACTACATAAACGCAATAAAATCAATCAATAAAATCCAACAAACATTAAAAAATAACAAAGTGTCAGTGCTATGCATTAAAAGGCAATTTAAACAAGTTGGTCTTCAGCTTGGCTTTTAAAGTGGTAGGTCAGTGATTGTACAAAGCTCAATAGGAAGGGTATTCCAGAGTTTAGGACCTACCACTGCAAAAGAGCGATCACCCCACTGCTTGTATCTTGACCGAGGGACTTCAAGCAGAAGTTGCTCAGCAGATCGCAGCACAATGCAGGTGTGCAATCTGGCGCAATGACAGTGACACAAATCATAAAAATAAAGCTTCTTTATTTTGCTCTCATGTCAAGACAAGATCTAAAATGGTAAGGATTAAGCCAAAGAAATGTTGTATAACTCTTATTTTTATCCACGATCTCACTTTTTCTCAGATTTTACTCCCTGTAGCATTTGACATCATGTATCTCACTCAGGACATGTGTTAGAGCGTCCCCTATCGTAATACATCTAAAACACAGATTGCCATAAAACTCGTCAATGGCAGGTAAGCGTTTTCTCTCGTTAACTGCAGGAAAAGAGTTAAACGAAAACATTTATCGATTTTACGCACATCATAATTCCAGCCGTACATGTAAAAAACACAAATAATGTCCTTTCATTCGGTCATGTCCAGCAGCCGTCATCCTTGAATCAACCTCCATCATTGTAAGCTGCTTGCTTTATTGTCTGTTACATTGCTCCGTTTGTTAGATGTTTGCTCACACTTTATTTTGCAGTCTGAAGCACATAAATCGCACAAAATTTGCATCACGGGATGTCTAATCCAATCTTTGCATTGACTTCACTCGCACTTCATCCGTGTCTGCTTACTGCACAGACTGCAAAACAATTCCCCTCACTCTCATATAATGTTAGGATTGCGAGGGTGCAGGTGAGATGTCATATTTTGTTTAAATTAAGAATTTAGCAGGATCTCAAAAATGTGCAACTTTTTGTTGATTTTGCGTTGGATTCAGCGATCGTGGAATCACGAAAAACTAGGGGGTCTGACTTCAACTGTTAAAAGCTATTATTTCCTAGTTAATTAAAGTTATTAGTAACTAATAAAGTTATGGTAACTAATAACCTAAACATTTCCATATTTGATTGTAATGCAATAATGTGCACCTTTTCTAAAGCTGCTTTGAAACAATAATTATTGTGAAATGTGCTATACAAATACACTTGAATGGAATATATTACAAAAAAAGGCCTGACAAAGAGTATATAGATTATATACCCAATAGAGATTTATATGTTCTCTCAGAACGTCTTGCCTCTCAGATTTCCTACATAACTCTTTAGGACTCCCTTTCCTGAAACGGTGTTTAAATGCTTCTTTGAGCAGTATTTGAATGGGAGATGCCATACTGTGTTCAAACATGTGCTTTCACACAACGTTTGAATGGAAAAGCTCACCTGCATTCCAACGAGAGCGAACAGAGATGCTGGTTTTGAACTGAGAAAGTCATACAGCATTTACACAGAAAAGCCCTCAATGCATTTACTGAACAAATGGAAGAACTCACACCATGTTATAAAAGGATCTCACTGTGTTAGAACAAAAGCTCAGAGTGGAGTTGAAAAAAAAAAAAACTAACCATAGTGAAATCAAATTAGCATTGGTTAAAGCAATAAAATATGGCCTGTTATGTGATTTTAAAGGTTTCTAATGTAATTGGTCTTTGGCAAAATCTTTACATCCATTCAAGGTCATTTTGATTGTCTTATAATAACAGCTGCAGCATCAGCTCTTTTCTCACAGAGTCTGAATAAGGTCATTCAAGGATTCAGTCTCTTAAAAGCTGCTTCTGATGGTCAATTTGTAGTGATGGGATTTCCTTATGCTTTGTCTTTAAACTCTCCTTATTTATTTTCTCTCAGATATGTGTTGTGATCAAAACAGACCGAATCTGAATCTTGAAAATCAGGCGCCATAGTGTCTCAGTCATTTAGAACTGGCTCGAGGGCTTACACCATCATGATAAAAGAAAGCCAATTGATTAGACTATTTTGACCAATACTTTGGCCGCAGATGTTCAGGGGACCCTGTACCAAATGTGGTAAATGATTTAATCGCCTATAACAATGGGGCTTTACAGGATTTTCAGCAGGAAACCTAACTAACTGCCTCACGAGACTCTTGTTCATGACTCTCAGGTCATGTGCTCGTCATATGGGACACCCTGCCAGATGCACACTTTCGTAGAGACAAAGGGTCTCTGGAGTTAATGCAAATGAATTAAACTTCACTTGAAATGTTACAACTAAGGCAGATGCATCTTTGAATAATATGCCATAGTTTTCCTCGTATACTATGTTTATTGCAACCATTGTAATCAACCAAGTTAATCAATGTGTTTTTAACCGTCATAGCAGATGAAACCCTCTGTATGTGTCTGAAACTAAACAACAGCTAGCGACATTTGCAATACATTGGTGTAAATAAAAAACTAGTAGTACAAACAGTATTCATCTCGTAACGTGATGTAAGATAATTACAAACTTACAAGAGATTTCACAAGCAGTCTGTTAATAATTATTCCTGAGTACGATGGTATGGGGCGTGGCCCCGCCCTCCATGGCAACCGCTCATGGGAAGATAGTGCCATGGGGATGGACCAAACACTGCAGCAGTAAAAGCTTGCTTTTGTGCATTAGTTTGCTTGCGCTAGCTGTGATCTCTGCCCCTTTCTCCCTGCACGGACACCGCGCCGCCACGTAATTGGGTCACCACGAACTTTTCATGCAACCTCTTAAGGTTTCGGGACAGCCGAAACCGCACGAACTTCCGCAAACCGACTCTCAGCAGTCCGTCACCTCGGTAACCTGGACGACAGCCACTCACGAGTGAGTGAATCCCAAAGACGTCGCCGAAGCGAGTCACCAACCAATCAGGAGCGACGTGCTTCCCCGAGGCCAGCCCGGCAAGGCAAACTCAAGACTCAGAATAGCACAAGCAACACAAACAAATGCTGTCTCTTGCTGATCTGGTACAGATTGACCTTAAGCAGTTAAAGATAAGCCAAATCTCTGCTTTTGTGGTTTCTCAGGTGTGATTCTAAGATCTAGTAATAAGTACTAGAATTAATTTGGGACGGTTGTCAACTCATTTTGCATCCTCTGAACTGCCTCTGTGTGAATGTGTGTGTGTGTTTGTTTGTTGTTTGCTTATTACATAGTTAGTTTCACGTGTCGTAGTATAGCTCAATAAATCTTTGTTCAAGAACTGTGTTCTTGTTTATGTGCTTCTAAGTCATTGCCTCAAGCTCTAGATTTTGTTACCTTGCTAAAATTTAACCCAATACTGTGTTATGTTATTATCGTTGGCCACGGGAATAAAAAAACAAGATTGGTAAAATACGATGTCTTCTATTTGCTGGATAAATGGTATATAAAGTGTGAATCTTTTAATCTGATTCAGTCTGACTCAATTGAGTCGAATCAAGTGATTCGAATCCTAAGATTCAATTCCTTGAAATAAATTCCTTCAATTACTACATACAGTATGTTTCATTCATTCATTTTCCTTTGTCATTTTCTCTATTTCAGAGGTCACCACAGTGTAATGAACAGCCAAATTTCCAGCAAATGTTTTATGCAGCGGATGCCCTTTCAGCCGCAACCCTGTACTGGAAAACACTCATACACTCTCACATTCACACACATACAATATGGCCAATTTTGTTCTTCCAATTCACCTATAGCGCATGTGTTTGGACTGTGGGGAAACCGGAGCAACCGGAGGAAACCCACGCCAACACGGGCAGAACATGCAAACTCCACAGGACTCGAACCAGCAACCTTCTTGCTGTGAGGCAATAGTGCTAACCACTGAGCCACCGTGCCACTTAGATTTGTTTCAATTCGTTTTAATTCATCTGGAGTTCTATGGTGATTTTTATAATGTAGATTGTGTTAAAGCAGCTTAACATGGATGAGGGAAAGAGAGTAAAAGTAAAAGAGGGAAAGTTTCACCTCCATTTCTGCTTAAAGATGGGTGTTTTTTTAATGAGAGTTTGCAAAGGAGTGCAATCTGATAATCTGATAGAAAAAAATGCATTTAAAACGGTTATACTTTAGAGAATAGTAGTTAATATTTTACAAAAGTATGATTGATCTTATCCACCCGCAGGTGGATATAAATTTTTAAAGGTGCTGTAGGTTTTTGACTCTTCTAAAGCATTAAAATTCCATAATATGTTTGCAGATATTTATGAAACATGCTAAATGAACATTCTTGTTTATCTGAAAAACAATGCTGAAGTCAGATATTCTGCTTTGAGAATGTGTTTTCTGTGCTGGAACGTCTCTCTTTGTTTTGGCCCAATGCCAGTTAGGCCCAACCTGCCCTGAAATGCACCTCCGGTGGACAGTAGCAGACTCTGAAATGAGACGCAGATTCAGTGTTCCACAGGAGGTTATTAATTAACAAATAATATAAATATTACGAACGTAAACATTAGGTGAGCAGGTTACATTGTAACCCTGTGTCCTAACAACACGCTACGTGACGAGATTTGCAGTAATAAGCAATTTGGCTGTTTGCACCAGACAAAATAAGACAGAAATGTAAATACAGCCATTCAGAAGCACATAATATGCACTCGCTCACGAAATGGTAAGGTTTATAATCTAATTAATACCTAATTAAACCTCTTTAACATTATTAAATGTAGATACTGAATCACTAATATGTGTTGATTTACACTGAGTCACAGTCCTAAAGTTCAATTTTTTTTTAAAGACCTGAAGTGCTGAACTATCTGCTGCTGCCTTCAGTAATATGACAATAAATGTAATGTAAAATGGCATTCAAACTCACATTATTAGCATTTAACACTGAATAAAGCGCATGAGGTGTAGCTGAGGTGATCACAGTTTATCTTGTTGTTCAGCTGCAAGAAATAGAAGCCGTTTCTATTATATCAATTCCAGGTGTTGGTTAGAACAAAAACTCCTTTTAATATGGAGAATATTCATTCTATCTTGTGCTGTTGTATTTATTTAGAACACGACTTAAATCAGCCTTTAAGCTCGATCGTCAGACTCGCTAGTTTTGATCCAGGAATGTAACACCTAGTTCAACCACTGGGTGTCAAACTTACATACTGCACCTTTAAATATAAATTTCAGTGCAATTTACAGGTATTTAGTGTTGGGTAAGTTACTTGAAAAAAAGTAATTCATTACTAATTACATAAGTAAAATTGTATTTAAATTACTTTTCTAATTAATTTGCCTGAAAAGTAACAGAAATGCCAACTGACCCAGCCAAGGCTCGAACCAGCGACCTTCTTGCTGTGAGGAGATCGTGCAACTCATTGCGCCACTGTGACGCCTAATTAATATTATTCATTCATTCATTTTCTTTTCGGCTTAGTCCCTTTAATTATCAGGGGTCGCCACAGCGGAATAAACCGCCAACTTATCCAGCACATGTTTTTACACAGCGGATGCCCTTCCAGCTGCAACTGGGAAACTGGGAAACATCCACACACACTCATTCACACACACACACTACGGCCAATTTAGTTCATCAATTCACCTACAGTGCATGTGTTTGGACTGTGGGGGAAACCGGAGCACCCAGAGGAAACCCATGCGAACGCAGGGAGAACATGCAAACTCCACACAGAAACGCCAACTGACCCAGCCGAGGCTCGAACAAGCGACAGTCTTGCTGTGAGGCCCCTATTAATATTATTATGTTTAAATTTTTTATTCTTCAAATGGCCAAATTCTGACTGAGGAAAGTTGAATGTGCTGGCCAGTTTGTTACTTGTGCAATAAATGACAATAGGCTACAATTTTTATTTTTATTTTTTCATTTAAAACTTTAACTCATTTTTTTCTATTAATATATGATGTAATAAATTTGTATTTAAAGATAAGTATTTTTTTCATATTTCTTTATTCTATATATTAAGCAAATGTTTTTGGTACCTCAAAAAGTACGGTTATGATGACCATCTGACAAGCTAATCCAGCTAAAACTAGTGCTTAACATATCACTAAAATGCAGTATTTAAATCTCATAATTCAATAGAAAATGAGGCGAATAACTGCAAAAAAGATCCACTTTTTGAGAAAAAAAGATCCACCCTTTTCACCAGGCTGGCTACAGGCCTGAGGTACAGTATTTAAGCAAGTATACTATAAGTAACTGTAATTAAAGCTAATCCCTTATTAACTAGTTACTTGAGTAGGCGGCTCAGTGGTTAGCATTGTTGCCTCACAGCAAGAAGACCACTGGTTCGTTTCCCAGGTGAGCCAGTTGGCATTTCTGTGTGGAGTTTGCATGTTCTCCTCGTGTTGGTGTGGGTTTCCTCCGGGTGCTCCGGTTTCCCCCACAGTCCAAATACATGCGCTATAGATGAATTGGATGAACTAAATTGGCAGTAGTGTATTTTTTTAATGAGAGTGTATGGGTGTTTCCCAGAACTGGGTTGCGGCTGGCAGGGCATCTGCTGCATAAAAAAAAAGCTAGATAAGTTGGCGGTTCATTTCGCTGTGGCGACCCCTGATATATAAGGGACTAAGCTGAATGAAAAGGAATGAATGAATTACTTAAGTACACTAATTTTTTTTATAAGGTAAGTGGTTGCAAACCACTATATGGGTTGTATTTAAACAAATTCAATGTAGTATGTTCAACTTAAATTTGTTTGTTTAAATTAAGCCCATATAAATTGTTTACAATCACTTACCTTAAAAAAAAATAGTAAATCCAATGAATCACATTTTTTAGAGTGTAGTAACTAATTACACCCAACACTTCAAGTACTGTGTAAAAGTGGCCATTGTTTACAGACAGCCAATAATTCTCTAAAATGGAATTAAACAGAAGCACAAACACAGCATATGCTTCCTCTGTGTTCCTCCATGTTAATACAGTCAGTGTCCATAAGGCCTGGTTTGTTCAGGTGTCAGTCAGTATTTAATTTTACACACAGCAGTACAGCAGAAGTCAACGTCTCCGCCGTTCCTCTTATTGATTTATGGTGCAGAAAGCGAGCAGCTCTGCCTCTCCCTCTGCATTTATTTCCTTATCGACTCAGACTTGTTTTCACCGTTTGCCACAGACTCTTTACAGTTGTTTGTTCAGCGTGATGTGAGAGGATCACTCAGGTGTATGATATATTTCTCATGGAAGAACGGCCGGCTGAGACAGCGTTCAGAAGTGGAGGTGTGAGTTATTGCAATGGTTTATGTCCTTTATTTATACTGTAAACCTACAAAACTGACGCGCTTGATTTAGGACTGCAACAAAACGCTCCAGATTGTCTTGTGTAATGAACACACTGGAAAATTGGATTTGAAGGGTTTTTTCGGCATGACAATTCGCAGTCAACACAGTTTGCATAATACTGAAAAATTGTAAGAGTGATACACTCCAAAAAATATAAGATAAGAACTATGAACTATAAGAGAAATAAGATTTTCAAAAAGGATCGCTGACTGTGTTTACATGGACATTAGTAATTTAATTATTTGCCTTAATCTGAAAAAGACAATAATATGATTAGGTGTTTACATGAGTTGCTTTTTGAATGTTCCTTTCATGATCCCATTTTACATGTTATAGCACATAATTCGATTAACGTCATTACGTCACCGCACTATCCACATTTCTTCCAGAGTTTCATGTAAATTTGGGTGTTTAATTTTTAACTTGTCAACTTTAACTGCAGTTTAGCACTTTCACGTTCATTCAGAAACATTTCATGCATGCCCCTATGACAAACTGAGATATTGGATGCGACTATGAACTGCTGGAAGAGTGTTGTTTTAATGGAATTTGATTCCCGCACGCCGTATGAAAAAAACAACTACTGCATTTTGTGATGGAGGTCTCTGTGGTCCTTCACTGACTCTAGGTGCAGAGAATAGTGTCAGACAGCCGTGTGTGTATGGACTATCTTGTCGCAAAATGCGGAGACAATCCTACATGATGGTTATTGTTTGATTGAGGTGTTTACATGTCTTTACTGCACTTCAATAATGCCACTAAAATCAGCATACTCCACATGTCTTAATATGATTTCTGTTTAGTTTGATTTTGACTTTAGTTGGATTAGGGTCATCAAAAACTGCTGTTTGCAGTATACTCTAATGGCCCATTTCCACTGAGTGGTACGGTATGGTACGGTTCGGTACGCTTTTATGGCCGTTTCCACTGTCAAAGGCTACCGTACCACTTTTTGGTCACCCTTTGCAAAGGGTACCAAAAGGCCCAAAGGCTATCACAAGGCGGAGCTAGACGCACAGCTGAACGCTATTGGTTTACAGAGATACATCACTCACAGAAGCAGGAGAATGAAAACAAAGAAAGCGCCATTTTTAAAAACACAGCCGAGACATTACACCGTAATAATATATACATATAATTACAAGCTAAGTCGAGCCAATCTCAAACAAACCTTGCCGTCCTCTTGATGAACAGCCACAAAGCCAAGAAGAACAAAATCTTCTGTGTCCTGTTGTTGTTTTACGAGCCCGTCTAAAAGTGCAAGCGGTTTCACTTTCTCCAGAGAGCTCGCCGCGTGTCTATATTTGACGAATAATTTTGAGCTCATATTAATAACGTGCGTGTGATCATTGAAGCGCTCGGATATCCAATCCTGTCAGAACGAGACAAATGTGAGTGTGAAACGCGAAAAAACAAAGGAGAATCCGGAAAAAACAAAGGAGCAAATGATTCTTTCAGCAACCTAAAACTTGAACAAACTGCCATGCTTAACTATTATCATCACCTTTTGGACTTAATGAACTCGGAATGACGAAATTATTCTCTAACAGAGGCTACATGTGCAGGTGAAGATTAAAGATACAGATATGAGGTTTGCACTGACTGTGGGCTATATGTTGCGTGTTGTTTTTGAACCCAAATAAGGACTAAATTAGGGATGCACCGATCCCGATACTTGGATCGGATATCGGTTCGATACCGCATATTTTTTCTGGATCGGGTATCGGTCAGCTGGTACCGATCCAAATCTGATCTTGCTTGTGCGCTGTATTCTATGTAATTTATAAGCCAACAAAAGCCATAAATGGAAGCCTATTGTAAGGCACTAGAAAGTTGTCATGTAGGCCTACTATATCTTACATGTTCTGAAGCCATTTTACAGTTTAATGTGAAGTCAACGCAATCTCACGGCAATTCGTAACTTTTTGAATGTGAAGTACAAGTACATGTTCACTTCAGTGCTTCCCTCCGCTGTGCCTGTCAATCATTCTCCATTCATTCACAATTCAAACTGCGTGTCGCGTTCATGACAACTCGAAAGACTTTCTCCAAGACTATTTGTTCCTGTTAATATAAGTAATCGGTGGAGAAATGCATTTAGTTTTGCGTTAAATGGCTTCATTTGGACCTGCAACATGGAGATCATTGCTGTTTCTCTCATGTTGCGCTGTGTCTGTTAGATTAGCAGATCGCATTCACAGCACTGGAGTAGAGAGGGTTATTACCTGCTCTTCACACACAAAGTAGGCCTACCTGAAACTTTAAATGAGAAAAGGCTCAATAATACATTGGACAGATCCTCAACGCACTGATTTCTCCCCTTTGTGCTGCTGTTTTAGAAGTGTCCGTATACCGGAGAGCTGCGCGCTGTGTCTCAGTGACGTCTTCATTCAGGCACCGGCTGCGCAGACGCGACATGCGCCGCTCCGTAAGATTATTCTTATAATAACTTTATGTTCTCTCATCCTTCCGACTGAGTTTATTCTTCCGAGGAGAATACTTTAAGTGCTGCGAATGTTTGTACAGCCTGGCTCATTGTGGTCAAAGTAGTTAGAAATCAGTTATTAGAAATGAGTTATTAAAACTATTGTGTTGAGAAATGTGTTGAAAAAAACTTTCAATTAAAAAGAAATTGGGAAAAATATACAGGAGGGCTCATATTTCTGACTTCAACTGTATTCATGCCTAAAGTACGAAATGTGTACCTATTGAAAAGCCACTGCCCCAGACAGCCTTTGTATCTTCATTTCTGAGAGTCATGCTGTTTTTTGCTAGAAGAAAAGCTGAAAGTTTGCTGACACATTTCTGTCTGCATTTTTTCATGGCTATAAATAGGATGCAGAGCCTTTTAGAAATGCCTCGCAGACCTGTTGTATTTTGTGAGAGTAGTCTGGACTACTTGGCATCTTATTTACAAAATAGCTGTTTAAACAAAGGCGAAGCAAAAAGAGCACCGCACTATCCTCCGGCAAACACACCTGCTCTCTGGATGAACAAAAGCACTTTTATCTGCATAAAATCTTTTATATGACTCGATGCGCACGGCATAGAAAACACATCATGCGTTTGAGAGCCAATTACAGTCATTCATACTCTGATAGCACTGAGGACACACTCCAAAAACCCTGCTCGTTCTCTTTAAGAGCACTCCATCCGCTACGCTGGCCGTAAATTAAGACGATATTTTTGCAGACATTAGCAGAGGGATATGCTTGAGCTAAGCTGAAAGTGAAACAGAGAGAGGGAGAGTCCAGAAAAAAAGGTCAAAGCTAATGGCTGAAACCACACATATAGTTCTTGGGTTTAAGAAAAATGTGTCTATCCATCAGCAGTTAATTCTTAATATAGATCAGCGTTGACCCTTTCAGATGATGTCAGGGTGCTGCGTTTGACTTTTAGCAGCCAATCCTGGCCTATACTAAAACAAAGGCACTGTTATTAACTTGATTTTAACAGGCATTTTCATTCATTCATTCATTTTCCTTCAGCTTAGTCCCTTATATATCAGGGGTTGCCACAGCGGTATGAACCACCAACTATTCCATACACACTCATTCACACACTCATACACTGCAGACAATTTAGTTTACCCAATTCCCCTATAGCGCATGTGTTTGGACTTTGGGGGAAACCGGAGCACCCTGAGGAAACCCACGCCAACACAGGGAGAACATGCAAACTCCACACAGAAATGCCAACTGACCCAGCCGGGACTCGAACCAGTGACCTTCTTGCTATGAGGTGACAGTGCTAACCACTGAGCCACCATGCTGCCCACAGGCATTTTCAGTGAAATGTAAACACAAGTGATCAGCCTGGATGCCTTACTGTGTGTGCCTACAATTAACACTTCATTTTTAACAACTTTTGATTTAGAGCATTAGCAAATGTTGAAATTATGAGATTAATAAATGCTATAAAATGATTTATTATTATTAGTTAACCTTAACTAGTCCTAAATATTGGCACATTTGAACGTTCTCAAAAAGATACCATTTTAAAACAAAACAAAACTTGAGATTAATATCCCACTGAAAAAAGGGAAACTTTCAACAACCAAAATGTTATGTTAAATTGTGTTTTTGTTGTTCTAATTTTATTAAAGACCAGCTAACATTGAATGAATAATAATTTTCGCAATGCAAATGAAACAGCATGTGTTCATTACTTAATAGATTACCATACAGTAGTGTTCACCAGTCACTGTGGCTAGCAGATTTCCAACATTATTAGCCACTCGCCACTTTCACTAGCCACAATTTTCTTGTTGGGAAAATATATTTTATATGCATAAATTTGACTTTGACATGCTAAAATGACTTGATTTAGATGTTATGTTATGCTTTCTCATTCATTTAACTTCTTGTGTGTATTGTGTATTAGCTTGCTCAGTGTGCATGAGCAAATGGGTTGTCGCAATGCAATTAGTTTTCATTTCACATGACTTTTTAGTGCTCAAAATTAAGGATTTAAACTTTACTCTGAACACACCAAATAAGTATTTCTTAGCCACAATTTTTTAATGTGTCAAAACAAGGAACATAGCTGTATATGTGCACTATTCAATTCAACAAAACTTTTCTTAAAAAAAATTACATTTAAAAAAAGAATTATTGTCATGTATCTAAAATATGCACAGTAATCTGTCCTGGTTAAAAGTCCCAGATCACCAGTTAACTACACATAAACAGGGAGTAATCTCCCATTAAAGCAGCGTTATTGTAAAAAAATAAAATTAAACCATATTAACAAAAATAACTGTAAGCAAAAGAAAGCAGGTGAAACATACCGTGTTTGATAATGAAAGAATGATCACGCGCACACGGTTAATATAGGCCTGTTAGCTCTGCGAAATATGCTAAGTTCGCCCAACTTTAAAATGATTTAGAGGCGGAGGAGGAGGGAAAGGGCCGTCATCGCAGTTTGCGCCTGTGGTTTATATATGGTCTCCTCTACCATTCAGAGGAATTTGTGGGTACGAGAGAGATCTTAGGTCTGGTGGAAGCAAATTGTGGCGACTAACCACTTTCCTCCTCCATGTTTCCTCTGTTGTTGTTGTTGTTGTTGTTGTTGTTGTTGTTTACCGCTTTGGCGTCTTCACACACGCTCTTCCTTCTACGTCATTAAACTGCGGAGAAGTACCACATTGTAGCAAGTTTAATGACGTACATAACAGAATGCCTCAATAAATCCGATCTGCCTGTTTACATGAGTCGCATTGTCACATATCCGATTTATATCTGATGTATTTCCACATATGAAGGAGGCCTGAAACCGATCTCTGAATATCTGAATGCATGCGTTTTTTTTCTTCGTGTTTACACGGTCATAGAACAGATTTGATCTGTGTCACATGTGAGCAAAAAATTGGAATTGGGTCACATTTAACTGGCAGTGTAAACGGGGCCTAAGAGACCACTTTATCTGGAAACGCAGAACAGATCATTAATGCAATTAAAGTAGGTAATATTTTGGTTTTAAGGGTCTCCAACAACAGGCTGATATGCATACAGGGTCAAAAAACACTTTCATGGTCTTATAATCTGCATTTATTTTTACCTAATTATCCCAGCGACTCCCATATGATTTGTTCAGCGATTCATTTGTTCCCAAACCACTCCTTAGTGCGAAGCTAATCTGCACTGATTGGACTGATGACAGCCTGTTGTGATTGGTCGACAGCGTTCAGCGTGAGACAAAGTAAAATGCCCACCATGGCATGTGTGTGAGCATACCTGCCAACATGGTCTGTGAAACCCCCCGATCAGCTGACGGTGGCCAAAGCAAACGGCAGAGGATCGCGAGCTCACAAACACATTTAAATCCGTAAACAAATCGGCATGTGTCACCAGGGCTTAATTTGGAACAGGCCGGATCCGGCACCTCTGAAATCTGATCCGGCACCTCATTTTACCGATCCCCGTCCTCAACCGCCCTCCTCCCCTGTCCTCGGTTCACTTTCACTTTCTTCCGCGACTCCCCAACCCTCTTCACTTTAGTCCGCGACACCTCTCCATCCTCTGGTTACCCTGATCTGTTCCGGGACCTCGCAATTCACAAATTAAGCACTGTGTGTCACGTTTTCAACGTGGCTTTAGACGCGATATGAAAATATAAAAGTTAACCAGATACAGTACAAGCAGTTTCAAGTAACAAAACACAATTAAATATATAATTTGCAAGCTAGAAAAAACAAGAAGGCAACCATTTTAATCACACTTACTTACACTTGTGAAATGGAGGAAGAAACTTATCCATGATCCACTGATCCATGTACTGATAAAGTTCCTGTCGAGCTCTGACATAGTCCCATACATCAATAGTCTTTTCTGATCCTTCCTTTAACAAACGGCCGACAAATCCTCCATTGTAAGCATGTAGATTCCAGAAGCACTCATCAGAAAAAAATGATGGGTACAGCACAAGGCTGGGGCAATCTCACCGCAATTCGTAACTTTTTGATTTAGTGGCTAATTTGTATGAATTCATACAATCTAATTTGT
This sequence comes from Danio kyathit, assembly GCA_903798195.1. Classification (NCBI taxonomy): domain Eukaryota; kingdom Metazoa; phylum Chordata; class Actinopteri; order Cypriniformes; family Danionidae; genus Danio; species Danio kyathit. The sequence continues at coordinate 56,644,556 of LR812531.1, forward strand.
ACAATTTAGTACGATTTGCTCATCACCCAATGACGGTTGGTTTAGGGGCGGGGTTGGGTGCCACGCCTCCTTTTTAAAATCGTACATGTTTGTGCGACTCAACTCGTACGAATTAGCCACTAAACTGACAAACCGTAAAATACTTACGTTTCTTCGTGAGATCAGGCTGATAATGCTGAGGTATTTTTGCAAAAATAAATCTCAACCACTGACTCTTCAGTTTCACCTTTGGGTCGACTCTTTTATAAATGAATCAATAGTTTTAAACACTGTGCACTTTCAGATTTAAGCCTTTCACTTCACTTAGAGCTTTGTTACACACTACATAGTAGAGCTGAAAATCTTTGCCAGAACCCAACGGGACCCGGCGGGACCCGACGCGTTCGGGCATAATTTCTATTATTTTAGACGGGGTCGGGCCGGGCTTGGGCTTGCGCAGTAAATGAACAGTCATCTGATGCATTTAGATTAGCGCAAGAAAGTAATCAAATCGTTTGTTACAACATTAAAATCCATCCCTGCAAACGTAAAACAAATGATGACAAAAAAGTGAAAAAGAGTGAATTTTGACTGCGGTGAGGCCAGCCGCCAGCTCAAAAAGAACTGTCATTCTAGCCGTCAAGGGATTTTGGCGGTCACTCACACACTGCGTATTACGGTAGAGTGCTAAACCGCAATGTACAGCAAGCTGACAGGGAAGATGACGAGGTCACTCGCTACATTGAAACCGCTGTCATTGAAAATGAAATGGATGTTGTTGGCTGGTGGAAGATGTACAAACAATCCTACCCAAAACTTGCAAAATTAGCCAGATCAGTATGCATCCCGGCCAGTAGCAGCAGCAGTGAAAGGGTGTTCTGTGCTGCTCCGTCAGCGCAGAACTGCGCTAAAGCCATCTACAGTGGATTCAATAATGTTCCTCCACAAAAACACGTAGCCTAATCTTGGTGAGTAAAGGATTTTCAAATTATAACTGAAAATTAATTAAACAATAAAATCATAATGTAGACAGAGTAGGCCTATATAGGCTAATGTTGGCATTATTCTTTTAATATTCACCGTCAGATTGTGAAGAGAAGTGCCGAAATAAATCCTGCAGAGCCTTTATCTTAATTTCGCTATTGCCAAATACCTGTCATAATTTATCATTTATTTTAATTGAATTGGTTAAGAAAAACTTATTTTTATTGGTGTGTTGGCCAATTTAAAGACGTACCTTGGCCTATTTAGAGTGCTGAGATGTTACGATGTTACAGAGGACTTATTTTATTTCTTTGTTCCAACTTCTCAGTGGTCTATAGCCTATGTTTGTCAAAAATAAATGACACACATGACACATAAAAAACACATATAAACGACTCATTCATGAAAAAAGGCAAAAGAGCTGTGTGCATGTGCACATTTGAATAATGTCGGGCTGTAAATGGGTTTGGGCTTTATAAAGCTGTCAATCAAAATGTACTTGTCGGGCTCGGGCCGAAATCTGTCGGGGTTGGACCCTATCGGGCCTAACTTTTATGGCCCGAGAACAGCTCTACTACAGAAAATGACCTTCTCAAAAACCCATAATAGGGGCTCTTTAACACACAACTGCTGTTGAATTAGTTTTCTCTTTCGAAAAAAAAAGCTTTCAAACCTATATTTAAATCTTTCAAGCTTTTTTAAAATACACCAGTTTTATGTTCAGTGTATTATTATTATTATGTTTACTGTACAAATAGTTGCACTGCAGCGCCTAATCAAACTGACAACTTGGACTTTTTTTGAAGTATGCAATAATCATCAGACAGTCAGTGATCGGGCTGTGAATAATCCTTAGTTCTGACCGCTGAGACAGAGCACAGACCATATATATAAAAAACGAATCTCTCTGATGATGATGATCCAAATTTACACCGGCGCATGGCAGGGAACGCCGTGTCCATATCTGAAGAATAATGCTGATGCACAGCAGTTCTTAAACTGCCTCTCCTGACACTTTCAAATTTGATGAAAAGATGGTAAAAAGTTTCAATAATGCTCAGAAGTGCAGGATCTGCAAAGCTCCCGAGCGCTTTAGTAATGACCCCGTAACGAATTACAGAAGCAGGGCAAGCGGAGCCCGGCAAAACTGCGCTCTTACCATCAATTCAATCAAGCACTCGTTTTGAACAGGAAAATCCACTTAGGTGAATCCAGCAAACACAGGCCTTCCTCCAGCATATTACGCACACGCTGAAAAGATAACTTCTTTCAGCGGTGATAGACTGTAAACACAAGGTCGTGCAGGTTAATCGAAGCACTAAACCTTGCTATAATTGTGCCCTTAGTAAGTCAAGTCTTTTTTTTTTCATATGATAAAAGTTAATGTTTTGTTACGTACTGAGCTACACTGTAAAAAAAATAAATCCATATTTTGTGATTCATTTTTTTATTTTTCCCCGTGTATTTGTTATTTTGAAAACATGACGTTTTCTTCTAAATGGTTACATTATTTGAGTTTGTTTAATATATTTTCATTATAGTGGAATCCAATGTACAAAATAATGTAAACTTGACTGAGTGCTTCATTTCCCCTTTAATTCGCATGAATTGCCTCATTTGCGTCTTTACATTGACTCAACATGTAAATCACTCGCGCTTGATGCTTCATCTGGGTCTGGTGTGAACGCACCATAACACTTTCTGATCTGTATTGTAGGTCGACATCACTTTGACTTTGTGCTGCTTTTTAGCATACACTATACTGAATTTCACCTTTTATCCTTTACAGAAGATGCTATGCAAATTTATAAAGACAAGATATAGACTGACTTTTTTAGGGTGAACCGTCCTAATGATGAATTGTTATGGTGCCACTCAGAATATTAGTTTTATCTAAAAATGCATCTGCTCAACCCGATACGTTCAGATTCTGTTTCTGGCTTCACATAAAAACTAGAAATTCAGGGATAAAGCATGTGCAGGGTGTATGTACATCCGCAAGAGACATTTATGAGGTTATTGTGGTCTGTGGTAATTGTATGACCGCTATAAATCTGTGCTTTTACTTAAAACAAATGCACTGGAGCATGTGCGCGGTGCCGTGTGTGATTTATTCTCCTATTGAGCATGCAGAAACTGTCCTCGGATGGGAACACTCAGCATTGAGATTTATTTAGAGTCTTTGTGTGTGTTTGTCAGGTCAGATCACGTACTGTACACGGATCAAGGCGACCGCAGGGCTGACAGAGAGGATGCAGACCAGAGATAAACGTACAAATGGGACAGGCGTTTTTCCTGATACTCATTTGTCACTGTGGGGGTTTCTGTCCATCTGTGTGTGTGTATGTGTGTGCATGTGTGTGTGTGTATACAAAAGATGCTCCCTCCAAGAACAATAACTGTATTAGTGTCTACATTAGGCCTGCACAATATATCAAAAAAATATTGTTATCGCGATAATAGTACACTGTAAAAAAAATTATAATAAATTTTCTGCCTTATATACAGTTTATTCACCCTCCAGTGATTTTTCTTTTCTTTTTCAAATATTTTCCAGATAATGAATAACAGAGCAAGAAATTTCTCACAGTATTTCCTATAATATTTTTTCTTCCGAAGAAAGTCTCATTTGTTTTATTTCAGCTAGAATAAAAGTATTTTTTACATTTCTTTTTTTTAATTTAAGGTCAATATTATTAGCCCCTTTACGCAGTATTTGTACGCAGTACAAACCACTGTTATTCAATAGCTATGTTTCCATCCAAAGATGCGAACTAACTTTATGCGCAAAACTGGAATATCGCATAAAAGACAGTCAAAGCGAACAAAATCGTCATTTCCTGATTAACTAGCACCAAATATCAACAGTAAAAACGGAATTTACTACAGTAGGAGAAGCTGCGTGAATCTTTTATTTAATAAATGACTCGCACCTCAGATACAAATGGCGACACACAATGAACGAGTGATGGCGTTTGAAGGCGTCAGACGCAGAGCACAGACGCTCTTGATTCTGGAGGTCATTAATAATATAATAACACTAATACTGAAATAGTTAAGTAAGTAAGTAATTTGTATTCATATAGCGCATTTATAGCGTAAAGCTCCACAGTGGCAAAGCAGCAGGAGTGGATGAGATTCACCTTGTGTATCTTAAGTCTCTGGATGTTGTGGGGCTGTCTTGGCTGACACGTCTCTATATCGCATGGAGGTCAGGGACAGTATCTGTGGACTGGGCAACTGGGGTGGTGGTTTCCATTTTTAAGAAGGGGGACTGGAGGGTGTGCTCCAACTATAGGGGATCACACTCCTCAGCCTTCCGGGGAAAGTCTATGCCAGGGTACTGGAGAGGAGGGTCCGGCCGATCTTTGAACCTAGGATCCAGAAGGAACAATGCGGTATTTTGTTCAGGCCGTGGTATATTGGACCAGCTCTATACTCTCACCAGGGTGCTCGAGGGTTCATGGGAGTACGCCCAACCAGTCCACATGTGTTTTGTGGACTTGGAGAAGGCATTCGACCGTGTCCCTCGTGGCATTCTGTGGAGGGTGCTCGGGGTGTATGGGGTCAGAGGCGCTCTGTTAAGGGCCATCTCGTCCCTGTATGAACAGAGTAGGAGATTGGTTTGCATTGCCGGCAATAAGTCAGACTTGTTTCCAGTGCATGGTGGACTCCAGCAGGGCTGCCCTTTGTCACCAATTCGGTTCATAATTTTTATGGACAGAATCTCAAGGCACAGCCTTGGGCTGGAGGAGGTCCGGTTCAGGGACCACAGGATTTCATCTCTGTTATTCGCAGACGATGTTGTTCTGTTGGCTTCATTGAACCTAGACTTTCAGCATGCACTGGGACAGTTTGACAGTATGACGCGGCTGGGATGAGAATCAGAGGCCATGGTGCTCCACGGGAAAAAGGTGGTTTACCATCTTCAGGTTGGAGGAAAGTCCTTACCTTAGTTTAACGTCTCATCCGAAAGACTATAGTGTCCCCTTTACTATAATGGGGTATTAGGACTCAGATCGCAGGTTGAGTGCCCCCTGCTGGCCTCACTAACACCACTTCCAACAGCAACCTAGTTTTCCCAAGTGGTCTCCCATCCAGATACTGAGCAGGCTCAGCCCTGCTTAGCTTCAGTGAGTAACCGTTCTTGGGCTGCAGGGTGATATGGCTGTGGCCAATATGATATGGCTGTGTTAAAATGTTTTAGAATGACCAAAACAACATTTTAGATGTTTTACAGTGTGCTCAGCCTGCTGGTTTGTCCATTCACACACATTTTTATCATCACATGATCTCTTATAACAAAGTCACATGACTTTTTTTAATGTGCATACTGGAATTTGTTCGGTAAAAAATGTTTCCATCATTGTTTATGTGCATTTTTTCTTATCAAATAAAAAGTATATCGTACTCAGTTAAAAAACCTATGCGCATTTGCAAAACTGATGTGCATCTTGTTGTTTCTAACAACCGTCTTTTAATCGACATATCCAAAATGTGCATAAAAATAGGTGGATGGAAACATAGCTAATGACTTGCCTAATTGAGCTAATTTTTAACATTTGTTTTTAGTTTGACTAGAATAAAAATGTTTTTTGTTGTAAAAAAAATAATAACTTGCAATAACATTCCAAAAATTAGTAGCTCAAACTGATGTGTCACGATCACCAGCGATCCATCCTGTGTAGATCGCTGGTAAACACACAGTATTGCATAGAACTACAAACCCACCATTAAATAGACTACAAGATCCAGTCATGCACCACTCACACACCTGGCCTGGATCCCCATGATTGCAGACAGACACAGCTGAAGCTACTCATGAACTGTTTACTAGGACTATGTATACAGCACACACACACACACTTCGGTGCCGAGTCTTGTTATACTGCTTGTGAACATTACGACGCGGTTTCCTTCCCTTGCCTTCCGTTTTTGAACCTTGCTTTGTTTTGTTTGTTTACATTGCTTGCTGCCTGCCTTTTGACCATCTGCCTGTTTTATCGACCACGACTCTGGATTTCCTGTATACATCTGTTTGCCCCTGTGTTGACCGTTGCTTGCCTGGCCATCTCTGTATAATAAACCCTGCGTTGGGATCTTCACTCCCTGTTGTTAGCGTCCTCTTCACAATGTAAAATGTAAAAAATGTAAAATATATATTTTTTAAAAAGAGCAAAAGTCAAGAGAAACAAAAACATAAAACTTTGTTGAAATTTTGTAGTTTGTAATTTTTTTTATTTATTTTTTATTTTTGTTGCAATGCATGAATTTATGTTACGAAAAAATATTAAATAATTTTTTTAAAAGAGCAAGAATCAAGAGCAACAAAAATATATAAAACTTTGTTGAAATTTTAGTCGAATATTTTTGTTTCGCAATATTTTGCATGAATTTAAATGCATGAACTTCAGTGGCTATTTGAATAAATCTGTTTTGTTCAAAAATTCATTCATTCATTCATTTTTCTTCGGCTTAGTCTCTTATTCATCAGGGGTCTCCACAGCGGAATGAACCGCCAACTATTCCAGCATATGTTTTATGCAGTGGATGCCCTTCCAGCCGCAACCCAATACTGGGAAACACCCATACACGCTCATTCACACATACACTACGACCAATTTAGTTTATTCAATTCCCGTATAGCGTATGTGTTTGGACTGTGGGGGAAACCGGAGCACCCGGAGGAATCCCACGGCAACACGGGGAGAACTTGCAAACTCCACACAGAAATGCCAACTGACCCAGCTGGGACTCGAACCAGCGACCTTCTTGCTGTGAGGCAACAGTGCTAACAATTGACAAAGATATTACCTATATTCACTAACAAATGGATAAAAATATTGATTTTCAAAAAGGGGTGTACTCATTTATACTGAGCACTGTATATATCAACTATGTATGTATATAGTGCGACCTTTGTCACATTTTTCTGTTGGGTCATTTAGTATCTGTACTCAGAACACACTGATGAGAAAGACACGCACTCCTTTTATGTGGCTAAACACACCCTCTTCCATTTTTAACTTTGACATTTTCCAGCCCTCTGTTTTTATAGAGTGACCCAGGAGATCAGAGAGAGAGAGAAAGAGAGATGCTGCTCTCTTCTCCAGGAAATCTGATGATAAGCACAACTATAAATGTCTATCAGGAGTGCTCAGAATAGCTTATACTATCATACTGCTGTGGCGGTTCCTGCAGTATGCAGCATGCTTATTATGCACAACTCTATGCATTCGATATCAGGATGAAATCTGCCAAAATGAGCCGTACACAATACAACAGAGCAAACTGTGAGAAAAAGCTGTATTGCACAATGCAAAGTGATGAATAAAGTACTGCAGTAATGATGTTTTTTGCTGTCCAGCATCACATTTTTCTCTTGACAGAAGTCTTATTGGATTTTTCCACACTGTATAAGAAAATATATGACTAAACATCATGAATTCGACTAAACCATATTTCGAAAGAGCATGCGCACCCATTGGCTAAATGCTCCATCAGTCAAACCAGAAAGTAAGTTAGTGGCTAAAAGCAATTGGCTCACAGATAGCAGAACATCAAAACACTCGACTGCTTGGTTTAGATTTTAGTAACTATAACTTTGACTTTTTATTCAGTTTGTGGCCTCATATTATTTGTAACACTGTAAGCTATGGCATCGACTTGCTTTTTACTTCAAAGAAGCTGTTTTTCGTGTGTGAGTAACATAGTAAACAATGTAAACAACAGGTCTTCAGCAGAAACAGTGATGTAAACAAATGAATAACCATTCATAATTCAACACTGTTGTGTCAGTGGATTAAATGTGTTCGATGGGAGTTCTGAGGACTCTTACCTTTCAAAATAAACCGTGATGTACAGCAATGAATGCGTCTGTGTCTTGTTATTCTGATGATATGTACTCCATATCTAAAAAGCATGTTCTGTACAACTTTAGCAAATGCATTTTTTATATGCTTCCTATTGAAAATATATGACTAAACATCATGAATTCGACTAAACCATATTTCGAAAGAGCATGCGCACCCATTGGCTAAATGCTCCATCAGTCAAACCAGAAAGTAAGTTAGTGGCTAAAAGCAATTGGCTCACAGATAGCAGAACATCAAAACACTCGACTGCTTGGTTTAGATTTTAGTAACTATAACTTTGACTTTTTATTCAGTTTGTGGCCTCATATTATTTGTAACACTGTAAGCAATGGCATCGACTTGCTTTTTACTTCAAAGAAGCTGTTTTTCGTGTGTGAGTAACATAGTAAACAATGTAAACAACAGGTCTTCAGCAGAAACAGTGATGTAAACAAATGAATAACCATTCATAATTCAACACTGTTGTGTCAGTGGATTAAATGTGTTCGATGGGAGTTCTGAGGACTCTTACCTTTCAAAATAAACCGTGATGTACAGCAATGAATGCGTCTGTGTCTTGTTATTCTGATGATATGTACTCCATATCTAAAAAGCATGTTCTGTACAACTTTAGCAAATGCATTTTTTATATGCTTCCTATTGAAAATATATGACTAAACATCATGAATTCGACTAAACCATATTTCGAAAGAGCATGCGCACCCATTGGCTAAATGCTCCATCAGTCAAACCAGAAAGTAAGTTAGTGGCTAAAAGCAATTGGCTCACAGATAGCAGAACATCAAAACACTCGACTGCTTGGTTTAGATTTTAGTAACTATAACTTTGACTTTTTATTCAGTTTGTGGCCTCATATTATTTGTAACACTGTAAGCTATGGCATCGACTTGCTTTTTACTTCAAAGAAGCTGTTTTTCGTGTGTGAGTAACATAGTAAACAATGTAAACAACAGGTCTTCAGCAGAAACAGTGATGTAAACAAATGAATAACCATTCATAATTCAACACTGTTGTGTCAGTGGATTAAATGTGTTCGATGGGAGTTCTGAGGACTCTTACCTTTCAAAATAAACCGTGATGTACAGCAATGAATGCGTCTGTGTCTTGTTATTCCGACGATATGTACTCCATATCTAAAAAGCATGTTCTGTACAACTTTAGCAAATGCATTTTTTATATGCTTCCTATTGAAAAACAGCTAGCTAAAATGACTGCTTGCGGGTCGTAGCTTTAGACTGATGTTCAGTTTGTCAATATTACTCATGTCACACAATTAATCCCATATTTTCAAACTACACAAAACGAGGCAACAATTTTAATCACACTTACATGTTATGATCAGAAGGAAGAAGAAACTGGTCCAAATGAACTGAAACAGTTACTGACTATGTCCCTGTCAAAGTCTGACAAAGTCCCATACATAAGTGTCTCTGCTGCTCCTTCCTTTAATAGCAAACCGCTGGCGATGCAGCGTAGGCTATTGTATCAAAAAAACAGAAAAATGACAGGAACAAACACAGCACATGGTTGGCTATATTGTGGTATTGTCATAAAAAAATTTACTTTAACGCTTTATTCCCCACAGCTGAATCTCCATCTGTCAGTCTGTCATCTGGCACGTCATGATCAGTCCCTTGATCCACCACGCTCCGCTAGTGTCTGAAGGGAAAGCGCGTTCCCATTTACCAGATCTGGAACTATATATTTGGTGATGTACCGTGTCGATGCGTTCAAGCAAAAGATCCGAACCCAACTCGATTCATTTATTCGACTCTAAGTCAACTCTTTCCTTAAAGAATCAATAGCTTTAAACACGGTGCACTTTCAGATTTAAACCTCAGCTGGATGTTTTCATTCACTTGGTGCTTTTACACACTGCATGAAAGGTCATTTTCGAAAACCCATAATAAGGGTTCTTTAACATCACCAAAACAAAGCACCCAACAACTCTCCAAAGTCTATAAATAATTACAACCATTTATAAGAGCTTGTGAGAAATATAAACACAAAACAGTTCAACAGTGTGAGACAAAGACATTTAATGTCCCCGACAGACTCTGTAGTTTCATTTAGCTTTCTTCAAGACACCTTAATGCTTTACAAAACCACACAAGGGTATTATAGTGCATTTTATGGCTTATAATTTAACTTATTTCAGGCATATAATCAACAACACATTTAAAAGAAACTGTCTTTGGGGTAAAAATGGCAAATTAATTCTGTGACTCAGGACTGGCTCATTCATGCAGCACCCTATTACCTCAGGCAATAACTAATTATTAAGTCATTCAAAAAGAAAATCAAAAAAAGATTATTAAAAAAAATTCAGAAATAAAGCACAAATTAGATTTTGAAAAGTATTACCCTATAGTTTTGTGACAATTAGGCCCATTTCCTCCAAATTGTCATTACTGTAATGCATGCAAAATGTTCCTTTCCAGTTTATTAGTAACTGCATTATTCAGAGATGATTCTCATTACAGTAATACAATGACCTTTCATTAAAAGTGAAGAAAATGTGCTTCTTGTGCATTACAGAAATAAAATTAAAAGGGTAAGCATGATAAACGAACGTAAGACTTATTTTTCTTTTTGCAATTTGAGTTTCTGAGCTTCGTCTGTACACTAATATATGACAAAAAGTCATGACAACAAATGTTTTGGTTACTTTAAATTGATTTTAATAAGTAAATTTAGGTTTCAACTAAATATTCAAAGTTTAATTTAATATTTTAGTCAGATTTGATTGTTGTATGCTGTAAAAAATATCTGTAAATTTAGTTAAAATTTTTATTTTATTTTATTATGTGTTTGAATTGCATTACGGGACCCTGATCTTTCCTCCAACAACTTTTAAAGTATATATAGATATAGTCTGTATTGGTGTTGTAAATTGCGGTACAACAACCTGGTAATAAACTTCCCTCACTTTTTCTGTTTTTTTATAATCTTAATTGTCTATATATTTATTTTTTTATACAATATGTAATTTTATTAATATGTCAATAAAAGTCACTTTGATAAACTGCGGAGTTTAATTTTCAACATCAAAAGTTGACAGAGCAAAAATAAAGGTCCCGTAGTGCAATCACACACTGTAAATGCGGGGTTCCACACAATTTATTCATGCTGTCCCAAAACGAATCAATTAAGTTAACTTAACAAATTTAAGTAGATTGAACATAAAACAATTAAGTTGTCCCAAAAAAACCTCAACAATTGTGTTGATTCAGCTCATTTTAAATATCTAGTTAGAACAAGCAGAAAAATATTTTTTTGAGAGTAACCATACAAAATGCTGGGATCCACACAATCAATTTGTGTTGAGACAACATGAAGACATTAGGTTAACATTAGTTTTTACAAATTTAAGTTGACTGAACATGAAACAGTTAAGTTGTCCCAAAAAACTCAAGAATTGTGTTGTTTCAGCTCATTTTATACAAGTAGTTTGAACAAGCAGCAAACATCATGTTTTGAGTGCATAAATAAACTGAACATTTTTAATAACTAAAAAAACCTGATAAAACCTATGATAAAACCTGTGAATGACAAAAAAACATGTTCATTAATTAAGAGATATTTTCTACAGTGAATAAGATGTTGAGATGGCTAGAACGGTTCATTTGTTTTAACTAAAAATTAAGGCACCCATAATTTTTCATTTACTAACAGTGTACAGTATTTATTAATGTTTTGTTTATTTATTAAAAATTATTAAAATTATGTTTAATTATGTTTAATAATTCTTAAAAAATTATGTTTTGAGTGTAACCACACTGTAAAAAATGCTGGGATCCACAAAATCAATTTGTGTTGAGACAACATGATGAAATTAAGTTAACTTATTAGTTTTTACAAATTTAAGTAAACTGAACATGAAACAATTAAGTTGTCCCAAAAAACTCGTAAACAGCAAACATAGTTTTTTTTCTTTCTTTTTTTTTAAAGTTCCCAGGTTCTGCAGGTTGCAATGTCCCGAATTTTACTTGCCAATCTTAAGCCAATTGTAATGGTTTGATTTGGTTCAATTTGGAATTTTCCCAAACAGGGGTGATTTCCCAAACAACGACGCAACTCGCAGCTGAACTATAATGGTACGATACATCGGTTAGAAAAAAAACAATGTAGTGACGAGTGTTTCCCAAAACCTGTAGTTTCTCTGTTGCAGATCCATGGCTTGAACCACGTTAGTTATAGGGTAAAACGCCCATCATGATGCTCTAAACGGGGTGGAGTAACTACTTCTTTAGAGAACAACCCCATCATTTCTTTGTGCAAATTATATTGTTTTACATGCACACACATTTAAAATAAAATCCAATATTAGTTTTGGTAAAAACATGCACTCGCTTTCCATATTCATTGAAATATATGTAAATGACCTGTGTTTCCTTTACTAATATTATTGAGAACATTACATATTCTATTCTAAAACATAAAATCACCTACAAAAGCTAACACTATTCTAATCTCATATATAAATCATATAAATAATGAGGCTATTTATTATAAATATATTTACTTTAATAATAATATTAATAATATTAATGATGATGATGATGATGATGATGATAATGATTCTTCTTCTTCTTATTATTATTATTATTATTATTATTATTATTAAGTAGGATATTGTTTATTTTTTTTTTTTTTTTTTTTTAAAGTCTACTTTTACAATTTGACACATGCAAACCACAGCAGGAAGTTCTAACCAGCAGGCCCATGTCATATACAGTACAGATACTTAATAAATAACCTACTATAAATTAAAAGCATTAACGTATGCTATGTGTTTTATTTTCACAAGCTTTGAAGATGTAACATAAATTCTGCTTTTAAACAATAGCTCACCTAGCTTTCACCATGAGGCTATGTTCAAAATGATATCAATGTTTTCAAAGTGCAATCTGAAGGGAGCACAATTGTAAACATGAAGATCGCTAAGACTGAACTGTAAAAATACTTTGAAAGCAAATTACACCTAAGAGAGATGACCTTAATGCTTTTTAAAAAAATCATTCCAAGTTTAAATGTTAGAATGTTCTAAATGAATAGGGCATAGGGGGAATAAGTGGGAATAGAACACAGCCAGGAACTATGTTTCTAACTACAGCTCCAGAGGTGTCGTTTCAAGTGCTTAAGTTTGCGTCGCAGCTTGCGAATGTTCGCTGGAGCGATGGATTTGGGAAACGGCAAATCAACAAACTATGTTTGTAACGACGGAACTTGCGACCTTAATTGGCTAACGATGGTTTTGGGAAACGCACCCCAGCGCAGATCCCGGGGGACCAGAGTGAGTGCTGACTCGGCCCCCTCTCGTACTAAAACAGCAAACATCTATTTTGAGTGTAACCGTAAATAAACTAAAAAAAAAAACAGTGAATGAAGAAAAACAAAACCTGAGCTGAAAAAAAAGATTCATTGGATTTACTAAGGTAAGTGGTTGCAAACAATTTATTTGGGCTGAATTTAAACAAACAAAATAAATGTAGTAATGATCAACTTATTTTGTTTGTTTAAATTCAGCCCAAATACATTGTTTGAATCCACTTACCTTAAACTAATTTAGTAAATCCAATGAATCATTTTTTTCAGTGTTCATTCATTAATTAACAGATATTTAATAAGAGTGAAAATAATATTGACATGACTAGAAAAGTTCATTTCATTCATACATTTTCCTTCGGCCTAGTCCCTTTATTCATCAGGGGTCGCCACAACGCCAACGGCAGCATATGTTTTACACAGTGGATGCCCTTCCAGCTGCAACCCAGTACTGGGAAACACCCATCCACTCTCACATTCACACACACACACTCATACACTACGGCCAATTTAGCTTATTTAATTCACCAATAGCGCATGTGTTTGGACTGTGGGGGAAACCGGAGCACCCGGAGGAAACCCACACCAACACGAGGAGAACATGCAAACTCCACACAGAAATGCCAACTGACACAGCTGAGACTTGAACCAGCAACATTCTTGCTGTGATGCGACAGTGCTAACCACTGTAACCCAGAAAAGTTCATTTTATTCAACTACAAATTAAGACACCAAGGTTTTTTTATTCATTAACAGTGTACAGTGTACAGTAAGCACTACTGTAATATCCTCAAATCGACTGTAAACCAATGAGCTCGATAACCGCATCGCCCTTTCTGAACAAAACACTTCATTTCATTGACCCTGATGAGATTTTAATGCATAATGATGGCGAATCGATGCATCATAATTCCCTGACCTGCAATGTGAAGTGTTTTCATAAGTGAAGTCCATCAGAGCAAACACAGTATGATGGAACACAATGAAATTAAAGCAGAGCGAGTGAGAAAGAGGGAGCGTGAAGAGAGGGAATCATTCCTCTGCATTAGCGGAGAAGGTTATATTGATAGATGAGTCTGAGGAGAAAGAGAATTTCACTGAGGAGACAATGATGCATGATCCAATCAGAGCGCAGCGCGGCTCACTGTGGTGTAACCGGAGCCAAGTGCACTGATTACTACATACACAGGAGAGAGGAAGACGGAGAATCCCCCCGGCTTCGCTCCTGCACACTACACTACTGGATAGACTTGAAGGAATATTACTGTCATTACGGATTCACTCACTCACTAAAAACTAATGTTTAGGCCTAGGGTCAGGATTTATGTATGTATGAATGTATGTATGTATGTATGCATGTATGTATGTATGTATGTATGTATGTATGTATGTATGTATGTATTATGTACAATTGAAGTCAAAATTATTAGCCCTCTTGTGATTTTTTTTCTTTTTCAAATATTTCCCAAATGATGTTTAACAGAGCAAGGAATTTTTCACAGTATTTCCTAAAATATTTTTTCTTCTGGATAAAGTCTTATTGGTTTTATTTCGGCTTGAATAAAAGCAGTTTTTAATTTTTTAAAACCCTTTTAAGGGCAATATTATTAGCCCTCTTAAGCCATTTTATTTTTGGTTGTCTACAGCAGGGGTTTTCAACCTGTGGGGCGCGCCTATTAAGGGGGGCGCGAGAATTTGAGGAGTGCACTAGAGTAAATTATGATGACGGTTTTTATGCGTTCACTACAGTGAATCTGATTAACGTTAGCTCCACAGCTAACTATCAGGCACCTGTAGAGTTAATGCGTTCGAGTAAGATATATGCAAATAAAATGGACCGGGTGCTTTTTAAAATGAATGACGGTGAATGAAAGTCAATCCGGTGAGTCGTCTGACAAAACAGTGCCCTTCTGAATCAAATCAGCAGGATGCCCTTCTGGATCTTTCATTTTCTTTGAAGACATACGACATGAAGACATACATACTACCTTTACATGGACTTCAGTAATAGTTATTTGCTGAATCTGAATAAGACAATAATATAATTAATGTGTTACGTGAAGTGCTTTTTTGATGTTGCGTCACCAGACTATCCACGTTTCCTGCAGAGTCTCATGTCATTTTGGGTGTTTCCCAAATTTTTCGACTTTAACTGCAGTTCGGCACTTTTACTCATGAACATTTCATTCATGTCCCCATGACAAACTGGGGTATTAGACGCGAATATGGGATTTTATAGCGCACGCTGAATAGAAAGAAAAAAACTTCCGCATTTCGTGATCAGTGTTGCCTGATGTAGCTGACTGATTCCAGCCCAAAAGCTATCCAAAACCCGCCGAAATGCAAATTCAAAACCGCCCAATCTGGCAACACTGTTCATCATATGTGTGAGTTGTGAGTTGAAGTTGTGAGTTGAAGTTGTGCCAAATTATTCCATTAAGTATTTTTGACTTAAAACAGCCTTTTCAGTCAACTTCAACCACAACCAACTTCAACCACAACTTCAACCACTGAAGCTTAATAAACTCAAAATTTCTTTGCAGCTGGTTGCTTTAAAATGTTAAGTTAACTCAACTCTTTATTTTTTACAGTGTAATAAGATAGGGTGGCACAGTGGTTCAGTGGTTAGCACTGTCACCTCACAGCATTTCTGTGTGGAGTTTGCATGTTATCCCCGTTTCCTCCGGGTGCTCCGGTTTCCTCCACAGTCTAAACACATGCACTATACACTCTCAGAAATAAAGGTACGCGAGCTGTCACTGGGGTGGTACCTTTTCAAAAGGCACACATTTGTACTTAAAGGGTACATATTGGTATCTCAAAAGTATATATTAGTACCTAAAAATTTTAAGAGGAACACTTTTGTACTTTTTAGGTACTAATATGTTCCCTTAAGGTATTAATATGGACCTTATAGGTACAAATTTGTACCTTTTGAAAAGGTACCACCCCAGTGACAACTCGCGTACCTTTATTTCTGAAAGTGTGGGTGAATTGGGAAAACAAAATTGGCTGTATGTGTATGTGTGTGTGTGAATGTGAGAGTGTATGGTTGTTTCCCAGTATTGGGTTGCGGCTGGAAGGGTCTCCGAGGTGTAAAACATATGCTGGGATAGTTGGTGGTTCATTCCGCTGTGGTGAACTCTGATAAATCAGAGACTAAGCCAAAGGAAAATAAATGAAGTAACAAGGTAAAAAAAAAAATAATAATATGGTATTTTTAAGGTTAAAAAAATCCTATATAGGACACTAAGATATCACTTAAAAGCCAATAATAACAATAAAAGCATCCAAAAAAAACTCTGTTTTGTATGTAAATGAATGTTATGCTATACTCTTACAAGCCAGAGTAAAACCAGATATGAAGTCCGGGATGAGCTCCATACTAAAACCCTCACACAAGCCAGAGTAAAAAGACAGTGAAAATGTGAAGCCGCCTCTGCTTGTGCAGCGAGATTGCAGCAGTGGACTTGTGGGACGCAGGCGTGTTTCTCCTGAGAGTCCCCAGAAATCAGTCTGTGTTCAGACAGCCGTGTAATAGGCTGAGCTCGTATGACTACTGTACGCACTTCTGTTCTATCATCTCCTCCAGCCAAACCCAACAGATCCGCACGGTCCACACACAGGTCAAAGAAGAGACGACCAGATACAGACTCATCCAAAACTGCTCCGTCAACTCATTCAGAGCCCATTCCCATGTGCCGCTTTCCTTTAATGCCACCCTTAGAGTCTAATGAAATCTTCCAACACCACTGTCAGGCTTTAACATCAGGCCTAAAATGTGCCACACTGAGAATAGAAATCAGAAATTAGATCTTCCTTAAAGGAATAGTTCACCCAAAAAAATTTGAAAACCATTTACTCAGCCTCAGCTTGTAGCAAACCTGTTTGAGATTCAATCTTGAACACGAAAGAAGATGTTTTAAAGAATGTTGGTAAGTCATAGTAAATACTTTTTCTACTATGGAAGTCAATGGCTACCAGTTTCAACGTTCTTAAAAATGTCTTCCTTCGTGTTCGATAGAAAAAACTCTTGAGGTAAGTACAGTGGTCCCTCGCTATAATGTGATTCACCTTTCATGGCCTCTTAGTTTAGTACAATTTGACATTTTACATGACATTTTTTGACATTACAATTTTTTTACAGCGCATTGTGTTCTGCGTCCTGATTGGCTGTAGACCATTGAAATTGAAATTACAAGAGTTTTCTGGGAGAATTAACAAAATCAGAGGGTGGCGGGAGATGGGTCTGAAATACAGGAGACTCCCTGAAAAAAGGTGCCCAAATCTCGATGCGTTGCATTCACTGCGTGTTCAACGCAAATGTCCGCTAAATGTAAAATCTAACACTGTACACATTATCACCAAAGAAGCTCCCCTTTACTGAGTTTCAACTAAATCTGTGGCTCATAACAAAGAACAGTATTACGCCAGTGGTCATCAAAAGAATCCTACTCTGCACCACTCATATATTGAGGGTGACTCGCCTGCTTTTTTCCTCAAACACAGAAAAATGAAAATCAGCTCATAACGAGACTGAGCATTTCAAATGACACAAATCCAAACCAAAACTTTTAAAGAGTTTAAAGAGTCTTTTGTCCATTCTTTCTTGATGTATATTATTTTTTTATTTAGTTACTGTTGACTGCTTTGCAGCTTTCAGCATTGGATTGAATGATTTATTATAATCTTTCGTTTGTTTTGTAGCAGAAATATTATTTATTAAATTGACATGCATATAAAAACATTAGTGCAAAATAAATATTTCTTACTGCAATACTTGATTTTTGTTTGATGCAAACCATAAAAATTTTTTTCATAAAGTAAACAGTGGGACTTTTTATAGCAGATAACTCACATTTAAGCACATTCAAGGCAGCATGATAATGAGAAATGTTATTCATTTTTAGTATTATCGTCATCATCGTCATCATTAATATTTTATAATAATTAGACATTCATTTTGGAATTATTGTACAAATATGAAGTCATCACAGCATCAGTTAGAAAGTTGTTTCTGGTTTTTGTTAGCCCTGGTTGATGTTGTTTTTAAATACAATAAATCCCCGAATATACAATTTGCATTGGTGCTCATTCATTTTTGGTGGGTGCTCCTACATTTTTTTCTGGTGCTCCTAAATATTTGAAGTTGGGAGCACCGATGCTACCAGTAAAAATGTTAATATCGACCCCTGCTGTTCATATTTCTGCCGCACCACAGAGCACCATCTGAATAGTTTCATTTTAAATAACATACGAATGTGTGCATCAGTTGTGGGTTACTTCCACTGTCATGTGCGCGGCACATCCGCTGTGCAACCCTCTTAAACACGGAGCCTCCTTTAGCTTTGTGGATCAGTGGCTGCAGGAAAAAGAACATTAGAACATTATCCGTGCAAAAACTAAAAAGCTTTATGAACCTTTTGCTGACAGTGATGAATGTTTGCGCCTGACAACAGGTTTTGGTCTTTGGTTTCATTTTATAATACTGAATTGTCTACGAAGGTTTGAACTTTGAAAGTGTTTAAACAAGAGAGAAAAGTGTGAAATGTTAATGCCTGTCTGAAAAAAGTCTATAGTGTGTAGTGAGGGGTTTTACAGTCTTAAAACATCTATAATAATTGTAAAAAATAAGGCGGACTACTTCATGGATTTCACCTATTCCAGGTTATTTTCACAACGTAATTCCTGTGATTAACAAGGGACTACTGTATATAGCGAGTCGTTTTTTATTTTTGCGCAAATTATCCCTTTAAAGGCACAGTAATTTTGGCCACTAGAGGGCGAGTATTCACAACAAACAAAGTTCTATTTGGATGACAACATGACTGAGACACGATATGAGTGTGGAATCGTGGAAGTTGTGGTCTTAATCATCCTGCGGGACTTCTGCAGAAATCATGTTGATGGATTGGCTAAAGTGTTATTATCATAATTACACTTATTATAATGGTAGTGTGAAGCAAAGTAAAGTCTTTGCACACTGAAGTCCGAAATTTTCAATAGTATCTGGTAGGTATCAGTGCTACATTATAAAAGACAGAAGTACCGATAACCTCTGACATTAACGGTTTTGCTATCGGTACTGGAGAATTATTGCTGAATAAACATTACCTACAGTAGCATAATTTAACTGACTAACCTTTTCTAATTTGCCATATTTGATATTCGTCTGCACAGTTGGCAATCTCACATGAGAAATGCCCGGGTTTCCGGCGAGCGCATCAAGTATAAAAGCCTTTACAGTTCTTCGCTGTGCGCGCGCACTCAACGGAAGCTCGCGCTAAGTGCACAGACATAGCTTGCGACACAGACTCGCGCGCACACACATCTTGTAAGCTTACGGAGTGAACTAAACGGGTTGTATTTCCCAAGTGGACAGCAACAATGCCCGTTGCCTCAAACACAACAAGTTGTTTTTTTGTATAAGTGGAAACGCAAGCAATCTGGCTAAGTAAAAGTGTCTTTCAAAAGTGGATTAACTGCAATGAAAAGTGCTGAAAAGTTTTTGACTGCTTAGCTAGGTAAATAAACACACATTCGATTACAAGAAAAAGGTGTTTGTTTTTTTGTTTTTTGTTTTGTTTAGTTTTTTTATTAAATCTTAAAAATGCTTTTACATCACCTGTTTTTACAAATATAGTCTATGAATAGCCTAATAATAAACTATGCTTAGGAAGTTATAAAAAACTTATTTTTACATTGCAAGATCCTCTAAAACTGTATTAAAAACACAGTTACCTCACAAAACACTGTTAACTTATTTATGTGAATGTGATAATGAAAAATCATAAACATTATCTCATTTAACTGCATTTTGCAACTCAAAGAGGGTATTTTTAACTGCAGGGAGCACAACAATCCAAGAAATATCCCGACTTCTGCCAGAAAAGTCAAACATGTTGATTTTTCTCCAGAAGAATGGGTAAAAACTGAGAGTCATTTTCCTTCAAACCATTGTACATTTTTTTACAGGAAAAAAAAAAAGTATTTATTTGTTTTACAATTATTGGTTTCGTTTTATTTTACATTAAAAACGTAATAATAAAATAAAGTGTTGTTAATTCTGTTCAATTTGTTTGTTTTTTTATTCTTTATGAAAAAAACATACAAAAAGTACTGATAAGAGAAGCGTTAAAGTACCGAACCGATAAGTGGTATCGATAAAAGTGGTAATACCATTAGAACCTTAACGATACCCATCTCTAGTATCTGGATTAGGGCTGTGTGATTTAGGGAAAATATCTAGTTGCAATTTTTTTAACAGATATTGCGATTTCGATGTGATTTGCGATTTAATTTTGTAGTAAATTTAGGTGCTGGTTGTTGTATTATCTTGTGCTGGCAACAATTCTGCGACATCTCTTACAAATGACCTGTTTTTTTTCAGTGTCTGTGACTTTGAAACCAAAGTATTCCCATATTACTGATGTGCTGTTTTTCTTTGATATTAATTTGTTCATTAATGCTTCTGAACAGCCATCAGAAGACGCCATCATCCCACTCATCCACTCTTTTCGGTTTGTTTGTGGGGGCTCCACATAGTTCGGTCGCGCAATTCTGATTGGGCAGAACGAAAGTGTGCTCATTCAATTGGCTTGTAAGACTTGTCACACACAGACGACAGTCATGCATTTGCTCTGGGCGGGGGAAATTAAATAATACATACAGTTAAAGTCAGAATTATTAGCCCCCTTTGAATTTTTTCTTCTTTTTTAAATATTTCCCAAATTATGTTTAACAGACCAAGGAAATTTTCACAGTATGTCTGATAATATTTTTTCTTATGGAGAAAGTCTTATTTGTTTTATTTCGACTAGAATAAAAGCAGTTTTTTAATTTTTAAAAAGCATTTTAAGGTCAAAATTATTAGCCCCTTTAGCCTATATTTTTTTCCGATAGTCAACAGAACAAACCATCATTATACAATAACTTGCCTAATTACCCTAACCTGCCTAGTTAACCTAATTAACCTAATTAAGCCTTTAAATGTCACTTTAAGCTGTATAGAAGTGTCTTGAAAAATATCTAGTAAAATATTATTTACTGTCATCATGGCAAAGATAAAATAAATCTGTTATTAGAAATGAGTTATTAAAACTATTATGCTTAGAAATGTGTTAAAAAATATCTGCTCTCCGTTTAAACAGAAATTGGGGAAAAAAATAAACAGTGGGGCTAATAATTCAGGGGGTTAATAATTCTGACTTCAACTGTATATATTTCAAATCGCAGCCTCTTGTGATTTAGCTAATACCAATGTTTCAATTTGCGATTGCGATTGGATTTCGATTAATTGCACAGCCCTAATCTGGATGCAGTCTTGATGATGCAAGCTGAGAATGCATATCTCAGTGATGCAATGTCAGACACTACACTCAACGGAGCTAGTGACGTCACTGTGAGAAACAGGGTTAGGTGAGCACATTAAAAACCATTGGATGCAGCTTAGGTTGCACTGCACCAGGTCTCCATTCAGACCCCTCACAAAATCTTCGCATGCGTTATTTTTCCGTATTCATGTAAAATTTCAGTTTGACCCCTTCTGTAGGAAACAGGAGATGTACACTATCACCAAAGATGAAGATGATACTTATATTAAACATAACTGAGAACTTCATTATGTCTCTACAAAGTCACGACTGGCACTCGTTTACAATGCAGTCGCCTCCAAGCACCGATAATTCATCATTCAGACAGTCATCTAAAGCATCATAAACTCAGAGCTGTGTACTATTCCTTTGCCATAAACAACAATACAAATCACTGAACTCATTTGTGTCTGTTTATATTCTGCCTGAGGACTTTTAGAAGAGAAACATCTAAGATTCGATGCTCATAGGAAACGCTTTCAAACAAAGCACAACAAACATCTCACAAAACCAGAAAAATAGAGGTTCACAGAACAACAATGTCATGTAAAAAAGAGAGACTGAATGAATATATTAAACAAAACTTGTAGAATTAATATTTAAAAAAATGTATGGTTACAATAAAGTCTCCATTTTCAAGTCCTTTTCATTTAGACATCATTTCATGTTTAACTAATTATTCTTAACAAATAGGGCAGCACGGTGTCTCAGTGGTTAGCACTATTTATTTATTTATATTACTTTTATTTAATTACTTTTATATTTTATGAATGAATCTGTATAATGATCCAGTTTTGTGTATGCGCTCTTTCAGTCTAAAGCATTTATTGGTCTCAGTCAAGAACACCATCTCTACAGCCATTTACTGTATAAGCTCTATTTGTACACAATACAAGTTTAAGCTTTTAAAAATGACACTACACTTCAGTCTCCATGCTCACTATACTCTAAAACACCAATCCTTTAACAGGTTATAATCATCCTACAGGGCTCGAAATTGCGACCGTTTTGGTTGCATATGCGCCCAAAATTTTGTCTATCCGACCTCAAAATAAATTTTGGGAACATTTGTGCGAGTGCATAAAATTGTTGCGTGCGGCCTGTTTTCACTGCAAAATGTTCATCGCATGCCTGGATTTAGGACACATTCACGCAGAATGCATCTTTGCACTTGAAACACAGCGCTCGAGAACAGTTTAAAACTGTTGCCATGTCAACTTGCTGCAGTAAACAAAGCCCGCAGTGCTTGCCCCGCCTACAAGCTCTTTTTATTGGCCCACTGCGCTAGAACTGATCGCGAATTGATTGGTTAAAATCAGCTGTCAATCACTCAGTTAACGCCTTCTGCCTTCAGATGACAGGAGAGCCACAACCGCGAAAATGTAAAGCGCTGAAGATGAGAATGAAAACAGCACGGTCAGATTTTGTTTTAGAAACCACCTAAAGCAACAAATAATGGCACATCTGATTACTGATCGTGGTGAATGTTAATCCACAATTTATATTTGTCGAAGAGTGGATAAAAGACTTCCATTGGCTTCAAGTCCGCTATGAAAATAACTAAAGCGTTCACTGTAAAGTCTGTAGGACGGAGTTTTCAGGTAACTGTTTGCCACATCTACACGTTTTAAGCACGAGATGTTCTGTTTAATCCTTCATTTAATCGCTAGATGCTGTCAGCCGTGCAGCTATAAGTAAAAGTTAACACCACGTACACCATTGCAAAAGGGCTTGCATTGACTAAGATTAAACTAATATTGCAGCTCATGAAAAGACCGGTATTGCTATTAAAATGATGTATACAAATAATAAGGTATATGTCAAAAGCATCTGTGCAATATCAGACATCACCCGTGAGAACACAGCACGTTAACAAATTCATTCATGTCAAGTAGTGCGTGCAGGGCCGGTGATCGGTCCGTCCGTGTATCTTTTGGGGACTCAATTATGTTATAAAAATGTATTTTCTTGTGATAACGGGATTTTGTTATCATATTTTCCTCACGCAAGCATATATATTTTTTGCTTGTTAGTTTTGATTAGTGTTGATTTCAAATGCAATAAATCTGTTTATATAAAACTTAGCAACAGTGCTCATAATTGGTGGGTGCGACTAAATTTTGACTGGTGCGCCTAAATTTTTAAAGTTAGGAGCACCAGTGCTACCAAGCAAAAAGGTTCATTTCGAGCCCTGGTCCTATATTATATGTATAAATAAAATGCACTATGAGTGTACATTAACTTTTTCATCTGATAAAGCATTTGAACCTTATTGAACAGCTACCTCTGTTAAAAATGTAATGATAAGTAAGTCATAACTACATATGTTTTTATGTTAATTATAACTTTTTTCTTCTTTTTTTGATCAGTAGAACATTACAATCTTGAACAACCGACAATAATACTACTGACTTAATAAAAAATTTAACAATAGCAGTCAGGGAATCCCAATTAACAATTGACAAACATTTATACACTTCTAAAATATTTATAATTAATTGGTAAAAAAATAAAAGGTGGATAAAAAATTAAATAAATAAACTAAATAGGGGCGACACGGTGGCTCAGTGGTTAGCACTGTCGCCTCAAAGCAAGAAGGTCACTGGTTCGAGTCCCAGCTGTGCCAGTTGGCATTTCTGTGTGGAGTTTGCATGTTCTCCCCGTGTTGGCGTGGGTTTCCTCCGGGTGCTCCGGTTTCTAGTTTTCCTAGTGTTTCCTGTTGCTATTGTTGTTTTTTCTCATCTATTGTTTTTGTTTCAGTCTTATCAGAATCCAAAGTAATTACAAATTTCACTTTAGGGAGTTGTGCTTTTTAAGAGATTTCCGCGGTCAGTGTAGCTAAATCATATTCAGTGGAACAGAAATGAACTGATTCAGATGTGTGTTTGAACCATCGAAACATGCAATAGCATAAAAGGGACCAATTCAGTTTGGCAGCTTTAATGCAGACTGTTAAAATTAAACTAAAATAAAGTGGTCTATTGATTATTTGCCGGCACAAATTTTTTTACTTTTCCCACATGCAACATTAACTATTGTAGAACCGTTAATGACGATACTACCATTTACAAACTACTGTGGCATCGTCAGTATTTTGCAGCCATTTCTCAGACTCAAAGCGCTAACAAGAGCATCAGAACACAGTGGAACATGAAATACAAAAAAATAAAAAATTACAGATTAAAAGAAAGCCTCATAAGTTACAAGCAATAATAAAAAGATGAGTTTTAAGAAGTTTCTTCCAGTAGGTTTGAACGGTAGGAGAATGCCCTGCCTCCCATGGTGGCAGTTTGCAACGAGGCTGAAACAATTGGCTATGCATGTTGGTCTCATTTGTAGTTGTAATACCACAAATTACAATTGTACTAGTGAAATAAAGAACTACAACACCACGAAAACAACAGCAACAAAAAAAGAATTTAGATGAGCATTATATGTAGCGTTACATGGACATCGGAAAAATAAGACCTGTGCAAAAATATTTAAGACCTAGAACAGCGAATTTAACACTTTTCAAGGCCTAAAATTTCAATTTTTAAATTTAAGACATTTTAAGACCCCACAGAAACCCTGTTAAAACAAAAACTTTAAGAAAAATAGAAAGATGTTAACTAAACAAAATGCTGGTTGATTGACTTACAACATTACATTTCCTATAAAATAAAGGCATTTTTGGATAAATAATTTCATTTGAACTCATTTACGGTGTTGTAACAAGAGCCATTAACCCTTTATTGGGTTGATTCATTGATGAACCCATCATTGACATTGATTACAACATAATTTACACATTTTTTTTATTAAAAAGTCTTGTAATAATTCCAAAATGTCACTCAAGGTATTTTTCAAAGATCAATGAGTGCCCTATAAAGGGTTAAGACCTTCTGCGTTAAGACCGTCTGCTCATGCCTGAACAAACACTACAGTGTAAATATAGTTTTGAATGTGCTATGGATGCCTATAACTGCACTGCATTGGACTCATTTGTAAACGTGTAAAATATTTAGCCCTCCAGTACGTTTATCAACAAACAGAATGATTAATTATTTATTCACACTTGGCTTATTGTTTGAGAACAAATTAAATCAATGAGTTGTTGACTCAATATTTTGCCCATAATAAAGTCTGACAGTGACTCACAGTACGAGAGATGGCTCAGATTGAGAGGGAAAATCGCTCTAGAAAACCCCCATCATGACAAACCCGAGCCCCTCACATTCACTGTCTTTGAAGCTCTTCTGGAGGCGGGAGGTGTATGGAGACTTCACGCTGAGATGAAAGGGAGATGGAGATTCAGGTGGAAGTACAATGCTCAAAACACACATTAATTTAAGCAGAGCCGCTAAATAATGTAGAGTTACACTTGCTAGACTGTGCTGCCTTTTAATGGTCCCTACAGTGCCAGACTTCTGAATGCCAGCATGTAAATCAACCAACCAAGTACAATTTTGTTTTACATGCCACTTAGAGACAGGTTTATCTCAAATAGTAGTAGTTTCAATAAAGCTCTACAATACAAATAATAACAAAAAAAATACTTCTACACAAATATTAGGACACTACAACACAATTTTTAGGACAATTTAAAATACCATATTACCTATTCCATATTGTTTGGAAGGGTGCTTCAGAGAGCACTCTTAAAGTGTTGCCATGTCCACTTATTATAGGCGATAATAGTCTATTCAATAAACTTTTTTCCCTTATAGTGATCTACATCCGATTGAAACGGTTTCTAAAATGAGAAAAAACGTAGGATGGAACTTTTTTTTTTTTTGGTAACTGATTGGATGGTGGAAACATGGGCGTAACAAAACAGAGTGAGATTGAATGCTAGTATGCACTTAGTTGTGGAGGATTAATGGAAGATTATATTAGGAGGAGGAGCAACCCAAAAATACACCCAACTACTATATTGCCTATCGATAATTGCTGTGATCTCATGACAGATTTCTGAATAGGCAGGACAACAGCAAGACACACACTGATAACCCCGCCCTAAATGACTAATAGCCCTGCCCTAAATGTCTGATAACCTAAAATGCTGATAATCCCCACCCTAATTTAATGATAGTCGCACCCTATAAAATGATAACCCCACCCTAAAGGATGGATAGCCCCGCCCTAATTTACTGATAGTCCCACCCTTAAAAAATTATAACCCCGCCCTAAATAACTGATAGCCCTGCCCTTAGTGTCTGATAACTCCACCCTAAGAGACTGATAATCACCACCTTAAACGATGGATAGCCCTGCCCTAAAGGACTGATAACCCCGCCTTAATTTACTAATAGTTGCTACCTAAAAAAATGATAAAATTGCCCTAAAGGACTGATAGTCCTGCCCTAAATGACTGATAACCCCGCCCTAAATGACTGATAGTCCCGCCCTAAAGAAACTGATAACCCTACCCTAAAAGACTAATAATCCCCACCCTAAAAGATAGATAGCCTTACCCTAATTTACTGATAGTCCCACCCTAAAAAAAATTATAACCCTGCCCTAAATGACTGATAGCTCTGCCCTAAATGACTGATATCCCCACCCTAAAAGACTGATAGTCCCGCCCTAAAAAAACTGATAATCCCGCCCTAAAAAAACTGAAATCCCCGCCCTAAAGAATGGATAGCCCTGCCCTAATTTTCTGATAGGCACACCCTAAAAAAATGATAATCCCACCCTAAAAAATTGATATTCCTGCCCAAATGACTGATAACCCCATTCTAAATGACTGATAGTCCCGCCCTAAAAAAATTAATAACCCCACCCTAAAAAAATGATATTCCTGCCCAAATGACTGATAACCCCATTCTAAATGACTGATAGTCCCGCCCTAAAAAAATTATTAACCCCACCCTAAAAGACTGTAATCCCCACCCTAAAGGATGGATAGCCCCGCCCTAATTTACTGACAGCCCCACCCTAAAAAAATTATAACCCCACCCTTAAGGACTGATAACCCCACCCTAAATGACTGATAGTCCCGCATAAACAACTGATAATCTCCGCCCCCTAAAGGATTGATTACCCTGGCCTAAATGACTGATACACCCACCTAAAGGACTTATGGCAAATAAATTTTAACAAAATAATAAAGTGCACAGATACATTTTTACTTTCATATGCTTATAGTAAGTAGTGCTTGTTATAAACAGAGTAAATTTCAATTTCATGCTGACTTTAAGCAATCCAGTTTAAGGAAATAATAAAGACGTCAGGTGCAGCTTGATATATTTTGAGGCTAAGGCTTACTCATGTCCCCCCGAAACAAGAAAATAAGGCATTTGAGTTACGTTTATCAGGATTTGTTCTTAATTGGGGGTTTTTCTAGAATGATCTGGCAACACTAATAAGTATCACTCCCTCGCACCAGGCACCAGATGCTCAAAAGTATGTACAATTTCTTTACAAAAAAAAGTACAAACTCTACGGATGTAGTATAAGTAGACGAATTGGGATGCAACAACAGTGTACAATTTTCAACATAGGCTCATTCTGACAACGTAGCCCAATATACGTTTCTGGAGATCGCGAATTATGTAGCCAGAAGTAGGTATGGCTGCTATTCATCTTTTAAACGAACGCTACAGGGCGATATGACGTCGTTCCTTTTCGTGCATGCCAGCTGACTGCTTACCTCCGTATGGACAAATTTCCCACTGTTACCAGTTTGTCCAGTTAGCTTGCCAAGTATGTCGGCGAACTTGAGACGCAGAGAGAAGTTGACCACGACAACAGGGTTCAAGTTCGGCAAAGAACGGTTCCAGAAAGCAGGTAAGACAAAAACAGAAGCCAAAAATTAAAATAAACAAGTAAATAACAGGGCGAGAATGTGGTAAAATCTGAAAACGTGGTAAAAATCAGGCGAGGGCTTTTCTTTTTCTGGATTGCTTTTTAAAACTGTCAGCTGGGTTTAGGGAAGTAGGTGGGCGGGTCAATCGGTGCTTTTGAAAACATTATTGGTTGGGTTTAGGGAAGGGGAAGGGTGGGTCAGTCAATCGGTCAGTCAGTCAGTCATTCAGTCAGCCGACAGTTAGTCGGCCTCTGGTGAATTTACGCGAGAACAGCAGGCACTCGCAATAGAAATTTGAGATCTCAAAAAGCGTACACAGCGGCCTCTGGTGGATTCACGAAAACAAAAACTGCAAAAAAACATAGCTCCTGGGACGCTCTCCAGAAATGTATATATCTGTACATTTTCAGAATAAGCCTGGGTTGACAATTTTTCTGAATGCAGATGTCACCCTCTGCATCTTTCAGGACTTAATTAAACTGTCACACTCATAAAATACTGAACGGTATACGTGTAGATCAGGATTATGCACTAGAAAATGGACTGGAAAGAATCTACAAGGCCTCACCATCAGTCCACACCCAGTTTTCCATTTGCGCAGGCAGCCAGCGAGTATCTATAGCACATGCGATGTTGCATGAAGCATACAGTGACAGCTCTGCTGAATGCATTACTGAGAGCTGAAAGAACTACAAAGAGCATGGCTATTGATTATTCACTGCAGACGGAAAGTGTAAAACAGAAGCCAAGGTCTGTAGCAAGCAAATACACACAATAACCAGGGGGCCGACTCGAAGGGATACTTGCTCTTTAGTGACCTATAACAGGGTAAATGTTATCCGGGGCATGTGGGCATCAGCACATTTGGTTTTTGGGACATGAGCCCCACAGCAAACTGCAAGCCAGAGGGCCGGTCCTGAATGCAGAAGTTCAGAAGGGAGTTGGTTTGGCCTCAGCGCCTGCTACCCGTGAGGGTGTCAACACTAGAGGGTGTTTATTGGTCTTCAGAGGACTTATACTGGGGAAATGCCAATGGAAAAGTGAAGAAAATGTTGTCTTGGCAAGGCAACAGAGTGCTGAGAGTTTCTGTGAAAGGTCACGAGGTCAAGCAAAGTGCCAGAGGATGTTCCTGATAAATAAAAATAGCACTGCTGGTCTATTTAGCATTTTTAGGTCTTGCAGTTCTTTTCTAGGTTTTAAAGCGTTCACTGAAGGAGACAAAAATATAATAATATGCACACAAATAGATGCAGACTGCATTTTAACTGTTATTGATTTTTGGGAAAAACCTTTTATGCTGTTGAATCTAATAACAGTGTAAAGAACCTATTCTATTCAGAAAAAGACAAATTTCATGATAAATTTCAGCTCTTAAAATGTAGTTGTTATGGAAGCTTGTTTTTGCATTAGTATAAATAATAAAATTTATTTTTTTTAAATTAGACTTTTTATCTTAGAGTACTTTTATTTAGTAACTTTTTAGCTATTTTAACAGCTTACTCAGGGCGGCATGGTGGCTCAGTGGTTAGCACTGTCGCCTCACAGCAACAAGTGTGCTGGTTCGAGTCCCGGCTGGGTCAGTTGGCATTTCTGTGTGGAGTTTGCATGTTCTCCCCGTGTTGGCGTGGGTTTCCTCTGGGTGCTCCGGTTTCCCCCACAGTTCAAACACATACACTATAGGTGAATATAATAAACTAAATTGGCCGTATTGTATGAGTGTGTGTGTGTGAATGTGAGTGTATGGGTGTTTCCCAGTACTGTGTTGTGGCTGGAAGAGAATCCGCTGTGTAAAACATATGCTGGAATAGTTGGCGGTTCATTCGGCTATGGCGACTTATGATAAATTAGAGACTAAAGGCTCGTACACACCGGAACACTTTTCATTTGCGTTTATCGTCAGCGTTTTTCCGGATTTAAACCCAAGCGATTTTCACAGGCGTCGAGCAGAAGAGTAGGCAAAATCCACAACTTTAAGCTTCTGACACCCGCTTGTAACACAGAAGAAGACAAAGTTGACACGCTTCTTGTTATGGATGGTTCAAGTACCAGCTCCAGCTCTAGCGATGAAGAAGTGATTATTGTTCACCAGTGCAATAAGCAGCTCCACCTTCATATCGCCTCTGGGCATCTTCTTCAATGTGCGCTCGCATTGACAGTGTTGCGCTTGAGCAACTCCAAGTGCTGTTTACTGTAACTTCAGCAGCTCCGTGCACATGAACAAAAGTGCCAATCTGATTGGTGGAGAAGGTTTTGACGCGGCGCGTAAGAACAAAAAAAGGAGCATGAGGCGTTTTTTTTTTTAAATGACGCTTTTGCGCCTGCCGTTTTGCGCGTTGGTGTGCACGATCACATTGATGCCCTTTATTTAGTCACGAGGCGTTAAACGTCGACGGAAAATGCGAGCAAAAAAACGTCTCGGTGTGCACGGGCCTTAAGTCGAAGGAAAATGAATGAATAAATATATAATATATTAGGGCTGTGCATTTAATCAAAATTCAGTTTTGATATCGATTTTGGCATTAAACGGTGCTCTGCAAAGCTAAGTTTCATATGAAATGACTAAAAGCATGTACTGTAATGTAACTCTTGCAGCACAGGATGCGCATCATTTACTGATGTACATTCGAATCATTCATGAAAATCACTCACTGCTCTTGACTGAAGGACTTTTGTAGCTTTGATTAAAGTTTTTTCTTACAGTGAAGATGCTTAAAGCACAGTTTGTTTCATATTTTTATTCTATTGTATTTACTTCCCTTTCCTTATTTACAGGGAGGAAAATAACATATATACAGTTAAAGTCAGAATTATTAACGGCCCTTTTCCCCCCAATTTCTGTTTAAGGGAAAGTAGATTTTTTCAACACATTTCTAAACATAATAGATATAATAACTCATTTTTAATAACTGATTTGTTTTATCTTTGTTAAGATGACAGTATATAATATTTTACTACATATTTTTCAAGACTAGTATTCAGCTTAAAGTGTCATTTAAAGGCTTAATTGGGTTAACTAGGCAAGTTAGGGTAATTAGGCAAGTCATTGTATAACAGTAGTTTCTTCTGCCGACAATCAAAAAAATATATGGCTTAAGGGGGCTAATAATATTGATTGATAAAAATTGTTTTTAATCTTTAAACCTGCCTTCACTCTAGCCAAAATAAAACAAATAAGACTTTCTCCAAAAGATAAAATATAATAGGAAATACTGTGAAAAGTCCCTTGCTCTGTTAAACATCATTTGGGAAATATTTATTATTTTATTTGAAAAAATTCACAGGAGGACGAATCATTTTCACTTCAACTGTATATCGTTTTAAATAATCATGATTACAATTATGACCAAAATAATCGTGATAATGATTTTTCCCATAATCGAGCAGCCCTATAATTTATATGTTTTTCTCTTGTACATCGTCTTATTCTCTTTTGGGAGAAGCCTGCGTCATTGCCGGTCAAAAGCAAACTTGCTGGTTGAATAAAAGTAACCTTGAAGCATAATTTGCCAGGGGTATGAGTAATTTCAGGCTTGACTGTATTTATTTTAAACAGTATATATTTCTGATTTTCTTCACCCTAAAAATGTGGTGTTGTTTTAACCCATATTCTGACCAAAGAAATGGACAAACCAAACATTTTGGTTAAAATTTGTAAGCAAACATTTGCAAACATTTCAACTCAACAGTTGATTTGACCTATACAGCACATTTGGGTTGTACATCCTAACATTATTTTTGTAGTTTGTAATTGTTCGTTTCCACCACAGAAAAAAATAATAATTCTGACATATTGTCATACAATGCAGATTTTTCTGAATTGCAAGAAAACTTTTAATAACTGTATTTATAGTCTGTTCATCCTAAAATAAAACGCTTCCACCCTTTATTCTCTCTCATGATGCTCCTCCATGACTTACTTTCCTCTTTGTAACAAAAACAATGGGAAAACCTTGCATCTCTTTCCATACAATGAAAGCGGACAGTGATTTATGCTCTAGAGTAAACACAAAAGCACTGTAAAAGTAGTCCACAATCCAAGTTATGCAATAGTTTCAAACCAGTCACGAACTAAAAAATAACCATATACTCTTGCATATTTGCATATTCAAGTCTGACTATTTAAAACAACTCATGACAGGTTTGACATCAATCAAGCAGCATTTGGGTAAAATATGGGCAAACCTAATCATTGGGTTAAATTTGGAATAGAAATGTATTTCAATAAATTCAACCTACATTTGGTTTGCTCCATATATTATTAAACAAACTGGGTTGAAACAACCCATTGTTTTTTTTAGAGTGTATGACTTACTTTTCTCTGTAGAGAAAAAACAACTGGAAAATCTCATATCTCTTTCCATACAATGAGAGCAGACAGTGATTTATACTGCTGTGCTCAAAAGTAAAACCAAAAGTAGTCCACATTCAAGTTGCACAATAGCTTTAAAGCAGTTATGAGATGAAAACAATGATTTACTACAGTAAACAGCTCTTGCATATTTGCATATTCAAATCAAATTAATCAAAACAACCTATGACAAGTTTGACATCAACCAAGTAGCACCAATTCAATTTGAGATGGCAAAATGAACCATTTTCAAGTGACTTTCAACACTTTACTATAAGTTTGTATTAGATAATATTAGTTACATTTTTACATTGTTGGGGTATTTAGAGTACTAACATGAACAAACAATTAACAATACATTTATTACAGTATTTATTAATCGTTGTTAACATTAGATAATGAAAATAAAGTCGTTTATTAACTCAATGCATTAACTAATGTTAACAAGCACAACTTTAGATTTTAACAATGCATTACTAAATGTTGCACTATGATTAATCAATGCTGTACAAAGTATTGTTCCATATTAGTTCATGTTAGGTAATACATTAACTAATAAATCATTACTGTACACTGTAACACTGTTCAAATAAATACATGAGCTGAAATCCATTGAAATCGACTTTTAGGGTGACCTATTCCTCACATGAAACAGTTCTATAGTACCCCCACAAAATACTTATTCCCATACAAGAGTATCAAGCCTTTGATAACTTACCAATAGTGGACACCACCGTTCCAACAAAGTAAAACGCCCCAGTAAAATCCCATCTGGGTCGAAGAGCATCGACCCGAACTCCAGCAGCAATCGCAGCCTCGTACTCTTTCAGGAAGGAGCTCAGATCCTGCAAACTGATATTGAACGCGTCGCTAAAGTTGAGGAGGGTCCGGTTCCAGCGCCCGTGCGCCCGCAGCTCGGACGGCCTCTCGATGGCGGAAAACACCGCAGCGCCGCACAGCAGGTACACGATGATGAGCAGGGCGAGCAGTAGAAAGCGTCCATTGTCTTCGTTAATGTGAAGGGAGCGGCAGCCCTGCAGTCTCTGCGCCGGCATCATCCAGATTTCAGCACCACCGGCGCAGTGGACAGCGACCAATGCAATGACATGGATCCTCTAGAGCTGCTACTGCTGCACAATCCAAAACCTTAAGACAATGCATGGAGAAAGATGCATTAAAAACTCCTGATAAGTTTTAGATAGGAGAAAGACTTGCTTTAAAGATACTAGTCAGGTTAATTTATAATTTTTTTAAACACGAGGATTATATACTGTAGAGCTGCTGGTGCTTGTGGACAATGCAAAACCTTAAGATAATGATGGAGAAAGATGCACCAAACACGACTGATAAGTTTTAGATAGGAGAAAGACTTGCTTTTAAAGACACTAAATAGCTTAATTGATCATTTTTTCGGGTTTTGTTTTTAAAGACTAAGATCCTCTAGCTGCTTATGCTGCTTGAGGACAATGCAAAACCTTTAAAAAAGATGCATCAAACACGCCAGATGAGTTTGGGTTCGGGAATGACTTGATTTTAATACAGTAGTCAGCGTTTTTTTTAAAGACAGGGATCATAGAGCTGATGCTGGTGCTCGAGGACAATCCAAACCTTTAAGATAATGCATGGGAAACATGCATCAAACACGCCTGATAAGTTTTAGATACTTTAGATATTTACCTATCTTAATTGATGAATTTTTCGTTTTATTTTATTTTATTTTTTAAGACAAGGACCTCTAGAGCTGCTGCTGCTGTTTATGGACAACGCAAAACATTACAATAATGCATGGAAAAAAGATGCATCAAAGCCACCTGATAAGTTTTAGATATAGGAATAACATGCTTTAAAGGCACTAACCAGCTTAAATGATCCATTTTTCTTTTTTTAACACAAGAAACCTAGAGTTGCTAGTGCTCAAAGACTATCCAAACCCTTAAGATAATGCATGGAGAAAGAAGCATCAAACATGCCTGATTAGTTTTAGATATGAGAAAGGCTTGCTTTAAAGACACTTACCAGCTTAATTGATCCATTTTTTGTTTTCAAAGACAAGGATCCTCTAGAGTTGCTGCTTTAGGGCACTTCGACGTTCTAGGATATTACATAAGAGATCATTTGCATGAAACAAACAAAGTTTCGGAAAAGAGAAGGAATTAATTTACTCTTTTCTAATTTGCATGACTAAATTGACATCAGTTATGATTTTCACTTATAAATACTGTTGCATTCGGGGGGGGGGGGGGGGGGGACGTGTCTAAATGCTTCAGTGGACAGTTTTAGATACATTCCCTTAAAAAACACCACTTGTGGATCTTCTTTAAAGATTTAGTTAAATATCTGGACTAACCTTCGTGCTCAAAGTAGTTCTCTATCCATCTCCGTTTGCATCCCATGGATTGTCCATCCACATAAATCCACCTAGTTCCAGGCTAAAATCCCCAGCCTGTGAATTTCCAAGTCTGCTGGTTGTGCTTTATTGCAGGGCTGCAGCAGTAGTGTGTCCTCCTGCTTTTCCATGTTGCGGGTAAAGCATCATCCAGCTCATCCTTTGGATCTCTGCGCCAAATCTCTCGTCCCGTGAATCACATCAATTCATCCTTCGGTGAAAGATATAGCGAGATAAAGGCTATTAAAAGGCATGTATGGGGAAAATAAGGAAGATTTTTTGCACTTTTTGGTGAGGCGGGTCTCCAGTCCGTCCGTTGTAGGATGTTTGATGCCCGCAGTCCTAATGAGACTGATCTGTTTCAGATCCAATCCGCGCGCACTAGAGTACTATAATCGTATTCGTATTATGTATGTTGTTTTATTGTTTTATAAGTTACATTTAGCATTAAAATAGATCGTTTATATAATAAAAACACAATTTTCACCCTTTGACAGAAAGGTTTACTTTCCAATTCGTACTTTTCAATACTGAATATAGCCTATATGTTATTTTACACTATGTTCTATACTTCTCGTGTCTTTCAGTAGACTATACGCCTTTCATTCGGTCCTGATGCTCGAATTCAAACAACAAATATGTATTTTTCTTCCTTCTACCTCATCTTTATCGTCAAAATTTCAGTATCTCTGTGGTAAAACGGGAAGACGTTAAACTGAAATGAGCGCGGGATACTTTTTTCCCGCTCTTTTTCCACAAACAGCTCTCGAGGTCGTACTGGAGCGCCAAAAACCTCAGCGATGAGGTGAAATTTATCGACAAAAACGAGATAATGGTAAATGTTGCTTCCATCCCTTGGTGAGTCCATTTCGCGCCCCTCACAGACTCCCACAAATCACGAGGAAACGATGCGGCACGCGCTTCTACAACTGCCGAGCGCAGGGTGCGCGCATTGCTCGAGCGCGCCGCCGCAACAGTAAGAGGTGGGTCTGTTTTTACTGACAATTAATCGATGGCATAATTACCTCTGGACAGCATCTCTATTGCCAAGTGTGTGTCCTCCTGACTCAGTAATAGATGAGTTTAGGATGCAATGACTGGCATGCTTAAAATCCAGAGTGCTATTCGACATAAATGAGATCTCTGAAATGTCAGGTCATACTTCTGCATTACAGTTTTACTGCTGTAACCAAGTAGGCTACTGATTAATCCAAATTAACATCATCTACTTAATGGAATGGTGTAAAATTATCATTACAACCACTTATAACACGACTTATAGTCACCTTTCCATCTGTAAAACACAAAATAAAGTGTTCAGCATAATGTCAAATGCAAAAGCTGCTTTCTTTTACTGTTTTCAACTCTCAATTCTTTCTGTAATGACTTCAGCTGCATGCAAAAGTAGACTAATAACATTTAAATGCAAAAACTAAGCAGTCTATATGACTTGAGTGCGTACAAATGTCTACATTTAAAATGGTTCTGCATTGAATATATTCCCCTCTGCAACATATACATGATTTTGCATATTCAAACTTGCTCATGTCTAGAAATTAAAGACATTTGATGTCACTAATGTCAAATAATACTGTAAACTCAACCATCTTGCAGTAGATGTTTGAATATTCATATCAGCAGTAGTGGAAAGAGTACTGAAATATACTCAAGTTAAAGTACCATTACTTGCCTAAAAATGTAATGCAAGTAGAGTAAAAGTATCTGTTGTAAACATTACTCAAGAGTAGTGAGTATTACGCTGTAAAAAGCTGATGCATTTACAAGTAATTTGTGGACACGTGTAAACATAACATTCTGTAGTGCGTTTAGTTATTGCCAAGCAGGCACACAACATCATAAGATGCTAAAATTATACTCTAAAAAACGTTGAGTTATTTTTTTAACCCAATGGTTGAGTTCAAAATATTTGGTGCTTTGTTGGGTTATTTTTAACCTTTATTTGGTTATTTATTAATAACTCAACCTGGGGTGCATTTCCCCTTAACCATCGTTAGCCAACTAAGGTTGCAAGTTCCGTCGTGACAAAGATAGTTTGTTGATTTGCCGTTTCCCAAATCCATCGTTCCTACGAGCATTCGCAAACTGCGTTGCAAACTTAAGCACTTGAAATGACACCTGTGGAGCTGTAGTTACAAACATAGTTTCTGGCTTTGTTCTATTCCCACTTATCCCCCTATGCCCTATTCATTTAGAACATTCAAAGTTTGAATTATTAAAAATAAAAAAGCATTAAGGTCATCTCTCTTAGGTGTAATTTGCTTTCAAAGTATGTTTATAGTTCAGTTTTAGCAATCTTCATGTTTACAATTGCGCTTCCTTGGCAGTGCACTTTGAAAACTTTGATGTCATCTTGAACAAAGCCTCATGACAAAACCTATAGCTGACTATTTTTTTTAAAAGCGGGACTTATGTTACGTCTCCAAAGCTTGTGAAAACAAAACACACAGCATACGTTAATGCTTTTAATTTATAGTGGGTTATTTATTAAGTATCTGTACTGTATATGACATGGGCCTGCTGGTTAGAGCATATCTGCAGTGGTTTGCATGAGATCAAATTGTAAAAGCAGACTTTTCAAAAAATAAATAAGCAATATCCTACTTAATCATCATCATCATCATCATCATCATCATCATCATTAATATTATTATTAAAATAGACCTTTTTTCATTTTCTAATAAATATTAAATGTTAAATTAAATTTCTTAATAAGTAGCCTCATTATTTATTTATTTATTTATTTATTTATTTATTTATTTATTTATTTATTTATTTATTTATTTATATGATTTATATATGAGATTAGAATACGTGTTAGCTTTTGTAAGTGATTTTATGTTTTAGAATAATAATATTAGTAAAGGAAACATTGGCCCTATATGTGCCATTTACATATATTTCAATGAATATGGAAAGCGAGTGCATGTTTTTATCAAAACTAATATTGGATTTTATTTTAAATGCGCGTGCGTGTAAAACAATATAATTTGCACAAAGAAATTATAGGGTTCTTCTTTAAAGAAGTTGTTACTCCACCCCGTTTTATGGGCGTTTTACGTTATAACTAACGTGGTTCAAATGATGGATCTGCGACAGAGAAACTAAGGGTTTTGGGAACCACTCTTCACTACATTGTTCTTTACCAAAACGATGCATCGTACTATGATAGTTCAGAAGCGAGTTACGTCGTTGTTTGGGAAACGCACCCCAGTTCGGTTAAATGTTTGGTACGTTGTTGGGTTATTTATTTAATAACTCAACCAGTTGGGTAAAATAAAATAATTTCAACAGTCAACTGATTCAACTGACACAGGACAGCTGTATTAATATGTGTGCGTAATGTTGTTTTGTGTTATACAGTTTATTTAAGCTCCAATGTAATAATATT
Organism: Danio kyathit; assembly: GCA_903798195.1. Lineage (NCBI taxonomy): Eukaryota > Metazoa > Chordata > Actinopteri > Cypriniformes > Danionidae > Danio > Danio kyathit. The sequence continues at coordinate 56,683,030 of LR812531.1, forward strand.
TCTGTCATTTTTATCATGTTTAATGTTACCTCTCTCCATGTTGAGTGATTTTTATATCCGTTTCACCAGCACTCTTGATTATCATTTTCCCATTGCTAAAATAGGTAAGTACATGTTTTTTGTTGTTGTTTGGGCCTGTATATAGTTAAAACCAAAAGTTTACAAACACTGTATAAAAAGGCACATAACCATTTTTAAAAAAGTAGCAGAATAATGAGAGAGATATTTTTTGAAAAAATGTTATAACTTTTCTTGAAAGTCAAGTTTACATACAATAAGATTATTATGCCTCTGAAAAAGCTCAGATGATGGTGTCAAGGATTTGGAAGTTTCTGATTGGCTAATTGACAACATTTGAGTTAATTGGAGGCACAACTGTAGAATAGTAATTAAGGAAAACCTCAAACACACTGCTTCCTTGTGTGACAACATGGGAAAATCAACAAACCAGAATCAACAAAAAAGCCAGATTACAATTATCTAAATTACACTGGGAAAAAGAATAATGTTTGAAGACATGTCCTGTGGTCTGATGGAACTAAAATTGAACTGTTTGGCCCTAATGACCAGTGTTACATTTGGAGGACAAAGAGGAAAGCTTACAAGCTTAGGAACACCATCTCAACTGTGAAGTATGGGGGCGGCAGCATCATGTTGTGGGACTGTTTTGCTGCATGAGGGACTGGTCTACTTCACAGCATAGATGGCATCATGAAAAAAGAACATTATGTAGAAATACTGAAGCAACATCTCAAGACATCAGCCAGGAAATTAAAACTTGGTCACAAATGGGTCTTCCAAACAGACCATGTGTAACGTGAAATGAGTACTAGAAAGATCCAATATGCAAGTAAAAAGACTTTTATTGACGTGGTCAATAAGTACAAAGACAAAGTCCGAAAAGAAAAATTAACAAACAAAAGAAACAAGGATATCCTGCTCAAACAGGGCTGGGTAAACAGGCAGGAACAGAATAGCAGATCTAGGTATCAGCTGAGTCTCCACACCAGTACTGAACACAGATAGAGTACATCAAGACTAACAACGAACTGACACGAGACAAGAGACGCGCTGTCCAGGTATAGCCGTGATAATGAGTCGCAGCTGGCAGGCTAATCAGGATAGCAGAGCTCTACATAGCACGTGACATAACACTGATGTAATCAGACACACGTGAAACACCAAAACAAAACAAAACAAAACCATGTGACCAAACAAACCCTCAGGAGTGCGCACAAACCTACAACTGTGACACCATAACCCTAAACATACTGCAAATTAGTTAAAATGTGCTTTAAGGACAACAGAGTGAATGTTTTGGAGTGGCCATCACAAAGCCCTGACCTCAATCCTATAGAAAATGTGTGGCCAGAGTTGAAAAAGCTTGTGCAAGCAAGACAGCCTACAAATCTGACTCCGTTACACCAATTCTGTCAGGAGGAATGGGCCAAAATTCCTGTAAACTATTGTGAGAAGCTTGTGGAAGGACCCAAAACATTTGACCAAAGTTATACAGTTTAAAAGCAAAGCTAAAAAATACCAAAGAAATGTGTGTAAACTTTTGACTGTCTAGAAATTAATAAAAAATTCTCCAAAAAAAAAATAATTCTCTCATTATTCTGGTATTTAGCAAATGTAAATCATTTAGGTAATCCTAACGGACCTAAAATAGTAAACGTTTTGTATGATTTACCATCAGACATTTTTAAAAAATGGTTATGTTTCTTTTTTTAGAGTGTATGTAAACTTTTGGTTTCAACTGTATGTGTGCAAATTTACAATTCTTAATATCTGTTTTAAGGTTGGAGCAAACATCATTTGGTATTTACAAAATCTTCATTATCATCAGAGGAGTGGCGCCAAAGCAAGACCATCTTATAGAAGCATTTGGATGTGGTTAAAATGTATTGTACACTGGACACTGAGTGAAGCCTCCTGCAGCTGCTGGACAGTCTCTACAGCACACAGAATTAATAGTAGTACTAGTAATAGTAGCAATAATAATACCAGAACAGAACAAATAACATTTGATCAAAATAACCCAATGCATTGGCTTAAATTATATAACCCAATGCCTTGGGTTAAAATAACCCATAGTTGACAAGGTGTTATAATAACTTATAGTTGGGTTATATGTTGGGTTGTGACGTCAGATTACCAAAATTCAAGTCTAGCCAGTGTCTAAAAGACAATGTTGTTTTAATGTCCAATAACGATGTCAAATGACGTTGATATTTGATTGATTTTAGGTTGTGTTAGACAGTGACCAAATTAACCATCGATCCAACATCTTAAACCAACATCATATTGACGTCTAATACTGACATTTATTTGTCAGGTATGGCAACCAAAATCCAACATCTGATAAACGTCATAGTGGTAACATGCACACAACAACAAGCTGTAAAATCATTACACGTTGATATTTGGTTTATTTTAGGTTGTACATTGACATCGGCCTGACATTGGGTTCTGATGTCAACCTGATTTTCATTTATAAACAAAATGCAACGATGTTGGGGTATAACGTAAATCTGACGTCATGTTGACGTCCTGTGCCTGCTGCGTGTTTAAGGCCATTTCGGTCATCATACAGTAAACAACCGTCATCTTCTCATCATGGACATGCATCTAAACAGTCTCTGGGTCAATGCGTGTAAAGATTTTGCACATCTTCCTGGAAACTTTTAATGCTTCCAAACAGTTTGCTGCAATTATAAAATCACCCATGTCTTGAGGTAGTTCATTATGATGCGATTTCCCTTCTATGTGTGATTTGATTGGACAGGAATCGCAGGACTGATTTTTCTAATCCCCATAGACAAGAAAAAATTAAGTAGTGACTGCAGGTTGAAGGAAAGTAGTGGAGTAAAAGTACTGATACAGCGCTAAAATGTACTCAAGGTAAAGTAAAAGTACACATTTATAAAACTACTTAGTAAATTACAATTCCTGAGGAAAACTACTCAATTACTGTTTGTAATTAGTTACTTCACACCACTGCATATAAGAAGGAATGTACTTTAGAGCAATGATTAAAGCTACAATACATTGGATGCTATGTATGTTATTGCATATATATAAACATCTGCCTACTGAATGGATAATAATAGCATTGCATATTTTGGATAATACATTCCTACATAGATATTCAGTAGTGCTATAAGACAAAGGTTAAAAATTCACTTGTAAGAACGATTTGCCCTGGAACAAGAGAGTGATTGAGATTACAGATCCATGCCCTTGACAAAAACACTTAAACCCATTTTGCTGTAGGGGAGACATGATACTTCATTCATCAGCTTACCCAGACTGAGTTTCCCTTCTTCTCTAGAGTCCAATTCAAAGCGTTACTACTCAAACAGAAGGCCTTTTGATCACATGAAATTAAATCACAGCATTAATCAAAGCAGGTAACAGGAACACAATGTTTAATTCAGGATACACAGGAGAGCTCAATATGATGTAGTTGCATTACAATTAAATGCTTGAACGCAAAGCTTACAATTTAAAGGGATAGTTTATCCAAAATAACATTCATTCAATTTCCTTTAGCTTAGTCCAATGGTCTTAAACTGAAATCCTGGAGGGCCGCAGCTCTGCATAGTTTAGCTCCAACCACCTTCAACTCACACCTGCTTAATAGTCTCTAGTAGACTTGAACACATTGATTAGTTGGATCAGCTGTGTTTGATTAGGGTTGGAGCAAAACTGTGCAGAGCTGCGGCCCTCCAGGAATCCAGTTTGAGACCTATGGCTTAGTCTCTTTATTCATCAGGGGTCGCCACAGCGGAATGAACCACCAACTTATCCAGCATGTGTTTTACACAGCTGATGCCTTTCCAGCTGCTACCCAGTACTGGGAAACATCCATACACACTCAGTCACACACACACTACGGCCAATTTATGTACCTATACCACATGCCTTTGGACTGTGTGGGAAACCGGAGCACCTGGAGGAAACCCACGCCAACATGGGGAGAACATGCAAACTCCACACAAAAATGCCAACTAACCTAGCCGGGACTCGAACCAGTGACCTTCTAGCTGTGAGGTGACAGTGCTAACCACTGAGCCACCGTGTCACCCTCCCAAAATAGCAATTCTGTTATCATTTCCTCATCCTCCATTTGGCCCAAACATGTTTGAGTTTCTTTGTAGCTGCTTTTTCTCCAACATTCTTCAGATTATCTTATTTTGTGTTCAACAGAAGAAAGAAATTAATAATATAACCACTTTTGTGTGATTAAATGATGAGGACATTTTCATTTTGGGGTGAACTGTCCCTTTAAGACACAGAAATGTTCCCAATTTGTTCCCAAATATTTATGGCACATACCATCTTAAATAATTTGGGGGGGGGGGGGGGGGGTCAGGGACAGGAACTATGCAGTTGTCCTTTAATTAAACTGCCTGGAAATGACATTTTCATTGATTAGCTCTCAAACCAATTTACCTTTTTCATGTGCCAAATGCAATATTCACTCATTTTGGAGTGTCATTATTCAACAAAAGCCCAATTTCCTGAACTATCAACCCTGACCATGGCAAAATCAATCAACCTCTCCCTCAAAAAAACATGACATGACAAAGGCTTCTGTTTTTTCTGTATAAAGCACACATTTTACAGTGCATCCGGAAAGTATTCATAGCTTCACTTTTTCCACATTTTTTGTTACAGCCTTATTCCAAAATGGATTCAATTCATTTATTTCCTCAACATTCTACACACAACCCCCCATAATGACAATGTGAAAAAAGAGTTTTTGAAATTGTTGCAAATTTATTAAAAATAAAAAAGCTGAAAAATCACATGTACATCAGTATTGACAGCCTTTGGCGTGAAGCTCTAAATTGAGCTCAGGTACAGTCTGTTTCCACTGATCATTCTTGAGATGTTTCAGCAGCTTAATTGGAGTTCTCCTGGGGTCAATTCAGTTGATTGGACAGGATTTGAAAAGGCATACACCTGTCTATATAAGGCCCCAGGGTTGACAGTGCATGTCAAAGCACAAACCAAGCATGATGACAAAGGAATTGTCTGTAGACCTCCCAGACAGGATTGTCTCGAGGCACAAGGCTGGGGAAGGTTACAGAAACATTTCTGAGCTCTAAAAAGTTCTAATGAGCACAGCGGCCTCCATCATCCGTAAGTGGAAGATGTTTGGAACCACCAGGACTCTTCATAGAGCTGGCCGGCCATCTAAGCTGAGTGATCGGGGAGAAAGGCCTTAGTCAGGGAGGTGATCAATAACCCGATGGTCACTCTGTCTGAGCTCCAGCATTCTTCTGTGGAGAGAGGAGAACCTTACAGAACCATCTGTGCAGCAATCCACCAATCAGGCCTGTATGGTAGAGTGTTCAGACGGAAGCCACTGCCGCCTGGAATTTGCCAAAAGGCATCTGAAGGACTCTCAGACCATAAGAAACAAAACTCTCTGGTCTGATGAGACTAAAATTGAACTCTTTGGAGTGAATGCCAGGCGTTACGTTTGGAGAAAACCAGGCACCGCTCATCACCAGACTAATACCATCCCTACAGTGAAGCATGGTGGTGGCAGCATCATGCTGTGGGGATGTTTTTCAGCAGCAGGAACTGGAAGACTAGTCAGGATAGAGAGAAAGATGAATGCAGCAATGTACAGAGACATCCTGAATGAAAACCTGCTTCAGAGGGCTCTTGACCTCAAACTGGGGCGACGGTTCATCTTCCAGCAGGACAACGACCCAAAGCACATCGCCAAAATATCAAAGGAGTGGCTTCACAACAACTCTGTGAATGTCCTTGAGTGGCCTAGCCAGAGCCCAGACCTAAATCCTATTAAACATCTCTGGAGAGATCTGAAAATGGCTGTACACCGTCGCTTCCCATCCAACCTGATAGAGCTTAAGAGATACTGCAAAGAGGAATGGACAAAAATTCCCAAGGACAGGTGTGCCAAGCTTGTGGCATCATATTCAAAAAGACTTATAAGGTGCATCAACAAAGTATTGAGCAAAGGCTGTGAATACTGATGTACATGTGATTTTTCAGGCTTTCATTTTTAATAAATTTGCAACAATTTCAAAAACTCTTTTTTTACATTGTCATTATAGGGGGTTGTGTGTAGAATGTTGAGGAAATAAATGATTTGAATCCATTTTGGAATAAGGCTGTAACATAAAAAATGTGGAAAAAGTGAAGCTATGAATACTTTCCGGATGCACCGTATCTTAATTCTTGAAAAAGGGGTAAAATATGAGCCCTTCAAAAGATGTCCAAATTAAGTTGCAATGCATATTACTAATCAAAAACTGAGTTTTTAAATATTTACAGTAGCAAATTGGATAAATGTCTTCATGAGATATGATCTTTGCGTCATATTCTAATAATTTGTGAAAAATTCTATCATTTTCACTCAAAAAAGGTATGTTTGGCTATTAACTATTACTGGTTTTGTTGTTCAGGGTCACATTTGGTTGTTGCATGCTTCAATCCCATCATGCACATATATATTTTGACTTGGCTCTGAACAACAAGAAAGAAACGCGGACAAAAAAAAAAAAGATGAGTCTAGCTAATAAATCTCTCCCTCTCTCTCCTCTATTGACGCTGTTTGGGCAGCACAGAACATATGGTTGCATCTATCACTAAGTTGTCAGGATTCACCCTGAAAGTTGCTGTTTATAATTACCAGCGCGATTAAATGACAGTGCGTCTCTGGAGGGGCTGTTAGATCTGTGGAGAGCCCGGCATTGGGAAGTCTATTGATTCAGTGTCATTCTGTGAAGAGCGGGCGGCAGAGTCAGCTCTGAAACACACACACACAGATGCAGGTACAGTACAGTATGTTCACTTATCATCAGCACACACACACACACACACACACGCACACACGCACACACTGCACATTTATCTGACTGTCAAATGTGCATTAATGAAGCATTTAGTGTTTGTTAAAGAGTGCAACAGTCAGGTTTCAGAAGCAAAACACATCATTTATTTTATCTATAAATAAAAATTATGATTTAAGACAGACATACTGTAAGCTCTAAGCGCGATCATCGGTTTGCATTATTGCAACTTCTAAAAATGAAGCTTAACATTTGTATTGAAAAACAACATTGCCCTAAATGCTTTATATAGAATTCTACTTTAGCTTAGCCTTTTATATTAGGAATTATTCATTCATTCATTTTCCTTCGGCTTAGTCCCTTATTTATCAGGGGTCACCACAGCGGAATGAACCGCTAACTATTATGGCATGTTTTACACAGCGGATGCCCTTCCAGCAGCAACCCAGTACTGGGAAACACCTTTACACTCTCGTTCACACACACACACACACACATACACTGCGGCCAAGTTTTTGTTTACCCAATTCACCTATAGCGCATGTGTTTGGACTGTGGGGGAAACCGGAGCACCCGGAGGGAACCCTCGCCAACACGGGGAGAACATGCAAACTCCACAGAGCTGCCTTCTTGCTGTGAGGCAACAGTGAGCCACCGTGCCAGCATATTAGGAATTCATTCATTCATTTATTTTCTTTTCGGCTTAGTCCCTTTATTATTCCGGGGTCGCCACAGCGGAATGAACCGCCAACTTATCCAGCACATGTTTTACGCAGTGGATGCCCTTCCAGCTGCAACCCATCTCTGGGAAACATCCATTCACACTTATACACTACGGACATTTTAGCCTACCCAATTCACCTGTACCACATGTCTTTGGACTGTGGGGGAAACCGGAGCACCCGGAGGAAACCCACGCGAACACAGGGAGAACATGCAAACTCCACACAGAAACGCCAACTGACCCAGCCGAGGCTCGAACCAGCGACCATCTTGCTGTGAGGCGACAGCACTACCTACTGCGCCACCTATTTACCATTTTGTTATTATATATTTACATTTTTTATCATTTTATATTACATAATATTACTGTTTTTATTATTGCATTTCTGATCGTATCAATTCAAATCAATAAACTTTGTCTATCGCACAAGGGTTAGAAAGATGTCTTAGACATAGGCTCACACACAACAGCAAATAAATACACTTACACAATGAAAAAAAAAATCCTATTAAAAAATCTTATTTAAAAAACCAATGGCAGTGGGAATAAATGTCTTCTTGTACTTGTCCTTTTATGCTAAAGAAACTTTATACCGTCTGCCAGACGGAAGTAACTTAAACCAACCATGTAAAGGATGGGAAGAGTCTTCCTCTTTTTGTCGTTGCTATAAATAAATCAGTCAGAGGTGTTTGTTTCCCACCCATTGTTTTACTCGCTACATTTACTAATCTTACTTATCATTTATTTTTGTTTTTAACAAAAAGAGTTAAACCAGGTTATAATGTAAAAAGGACAGATTCAATAAGTTATTTACAGTTGAAGTCAGAATTATTAGCCCCCTTGTTTATTTTTTTCCACAATTTCTGTTTAACGGAGAGAAGATTTTTTCAACACATTTCTAAACATAATAGTTTTAATAACTCATCCCTAATAACTGATTTATTTTATCTTTGCTATGATGACAGTAAATAATATTTGACTAGATATTTTTCAAGACACTTCTACAGCTTAAAGTGACATTATTTAAAGGCTTAACTAGGTTAATTAGGTTAACTAGGCAGGTTAGGGTAATTAGGCAAGTCATTGTATAATGATGGTTTGTTCTGTAGACTATCGAAAAAATATATTGCTTAAGGGGGCTAATAATTTTGACCATAAAATGGTGTTTAAAAAATTAACAACTGCTTTTATTCTAGCCGAAATAAAACAAATAAGACTTTCTCTAGAAGAAAAAATATTATCAGATATACTGTGAAAAATTTCCTTGCCCTGTTAAACATAATTTGGGAAATATTTAAAAAAGAAAAACAAATTTAAAGGGGGCCTAATAATTCTGACTTCAACTGTATATACGACAGTCAAAATGTCCTTCTCAATATCAAAACTTCTCAGTTTTCTCTGCTAAGCCATTTTAAAAACATTCTCTGAGTGTTAATCAAAAGAGAAATGAAAGTCAATCTCCACAATTAAACATTTAAAAGACCTTACCTGTTCAACTTCCTCCCCATTAATTAACAAAGGGTCACCGAATGTTCGTATTTTGTTTGTCCCACAACACATTTCTTTCATCTTACTAATATTAAGCTGCAAGGAATTCGCTGTTGTCCACTTTGTGATAAAATAGACAAAATGTAAATAATTATCCAATAACTCACAATCTTAGTAATAATAGTGTCATATTACAAAAAAAAAACATAATATTACTGTTAAATATTACTATATTTCTCATCAAATACAAAAAAAAAACATTTACTTCAAACTTCAGACTAACATCAGTGTATTAATAAAAAATGTTTAGTTTACAATAAAAAAACTGTGTACTTTATTTTATTTAAAAAAAAATCATTCTTGGACTGTATTTGTTAAAACACAGCAAAAAAATGTCTGATTATTACAACTAAATAAAAACTCATGAATAACAATGCCCACAACAGCAGCTGCATAAATAAAGTCAGCTAACAGCAAAATAATAACCCTGTAATAGCAACCACATAATTTATTCATATCACAAAGCATGCTAAATCAGCAACACTGTTCAATAAGAAAATATCTATTCTGGGAGACTGGTTAGCACAACATGTGGACCTAGTATGAATTCACATCATGTAGAGTCACAAAAAAGCGAAGAAACTCACTCCATAATGACTCCAAAAGTCCCATATGTTAAATAAAAAGTAATTGCTTTTCTTCAATATAAAAAAAACTGCTAATTAGTACATAAGCGGAGCAGTCGGGAATCACTTTGCATGGTTTTGTTGACAGCATCTCTCATTAAGGGATTAATTAGTCATTTTCACAGTAAAACATTTCACTTAAATGCCACAGCGTGTTATCAGAGTATTAATCTATTATATTGACTGAAACATATGTTGATAACCATTTACTTCCCTCCAGGGATCAATATCTGATAGTTGTGGAGCGCAGAGTTCCTTTAAAACAGTAAAACGCCTACGAAATTATCCATTGGGGTGAGGAAACTAACTTATTATCTTATGACTGCGTTTTAATTGCAAGGTTTGACAGAAATCTATAATATTTTCTAAGCGTGTGAGAGAAAGACCGTCTCTGAGGATCCAATTAAACTGACCACTGACCAGTCGACATCAGTAACAGGTCAGTATAGGAGATCTGCAATCTTAAAATGATCTGAGAACTATTGAAGGCAGTTCCCACCACTGAATAAAAAATGTAAAAAAAATGTCCTTTGCGCCTAGATCCTTAAAAACGAGTGCATAATCTCAGAATTCTGACTTTCTAACCCGCAGTTCTGACTTTTTATCTCAGCATTGCAAGATAACTCACAATTCTGACAATAAGGTCAGAATTCTGAGCAGTAAACTTGCAATATTGAGAAATAAAGTCAGAACTGCGAGTTAGAAAGTCAGAATTCTGAGATTATGCACTCGTTTTTAAGGATCTAGGCGCAAAGTCTAAAGCTCATGGTGTAAAAGCATTAAGAGCGTGTCCGAATGCACTTTTGCTATTTTAAGGATGGGAAAAATAGGTTTTGCATCCCGGTGCATGATCTAATAGGGTTGTGCTTATTCTCTGTGTTTTGAGCAGAACGTGCATTAAAGCAATCAGAGTCTTATCTCCCATTCCTTTTAAGAGTCAGTTGTGTCGCGCCATGGCGCATTTGCTATTTACATGGCGGACTTTGTAAGTGGAAAAACTGAACACTTCACTAGCAAGAAAACAGTTAAACAGAGCATCTGCAGCGCGAGGATAAAGAACAAGTCTCCTTCATTTAACCTCTTTACTTTCTCTTTATTTTACTTTTACTCTACTCCTTTACTTTCATTGAGTAAGGAAACGGTGTTGTACGCACTCTACTGAAGACATCCATTAGCCTACATATTTAATTTAGTTTGTTAACTGCAAAGATTTGTTTTAAAACTATTTCTAAATTCAGTTCTAATTTCCAGCAAACGAATAAATGAACAATAATAATGATGTGTTTTCAAACAACTGAGTTATATCCAAACCCACGTCCTGTTCTTATGCCTCATATGGTGATGCAGACGTCTCCAAAAAAGTGTAAAGTGTAAGCGTTTGGACCTGCATAGGTGCATAACTAACGCGCTTTGTGCTGGAATTTAGAGCAGCTTTTAGTTGATCAATGGCGCGTCCTATTTCAGTTCCTCAAAATAGCAACGCAACAACAATGCGCCTTAGCACACCTCCTTGATAGACCAGCACACCCATGAGTCCACAAAGTGGCGCAAATAGATTTGCTATTTAAACAACCTGGTGAAAATTACAGTTGCACTGTTCTGAAAATAGAAACAACTCACGCCATACAAGTTGCAATTGCAAATTACAAAGTCAGAATACTCTATTTATATCTCGCAATTCTGAGATAAAATAAATAAATAAATCGCAATTGCAAGTCAGAAATTTCTTTTATTCATTCATTTTTCTTCGGCTTAGTCCCTGATTTATCAAGGGTCGCCACAACGGAATGAATCGCCAACTTCTCTGGCAGATGCCCACCTCTGTCTGTAACGCCCCATTCACACGGGGCATCAGCTTCAACGCTTCCCATTCACTTTGAATGGGAGACGTCAGGCGTTGCCGAACTGCATTGTGGATCCGTCGGCGCCGCTTCAGACGCATTGCTCGCTGCAGAAGTTGGGACTTGCTCAACTTTTCAAGCGCCGATGGAAGCGTCAGCCAATCAGATCGCTGTATGCAAATGCACCAGCTCAGACAGTGGCCTATTGCTGACTAATTTCATTGGCTGACGCTGCTATGACGATTGCGTCAGCCCCAACTTCAGACACGCCCTCTGTCAAGCGTTGATGCTGAAGCCCCGTGTGAATGGGCCGTCAGTGGACCAACAGCTTCCTAACGGACAGGCAGCAGCTGGTGAAGCTGGGAAAATTCTCATCCAGTACCCGCACAATCAGCACTGGCGCACCCCAGGGGTGTGTCCTCTCCCCACTGCTCTTCTCCCTGTACACGAATGACTGCACTTCAAAGGACTCCTCTGTCAAGCTCCTGAAATTTGCAGATGACACCCCATTTATCGGCCTCATTCAGGACGGTGATGAGTCTGCTTACAGACAGGAGGTAAGGAGCTGGCTGTCTGGTGCAGTCACAACAACCTGGAGCTGAACACACTCAAAACAGTGGAGATGATAGTGGACTTCAGGAGAAACCCCCCTGCTCTCCCACCACTGAGCCTCACGGACAGGACTGTGGCAGCAGAGGAGTCATTCAGGTTCCTGGGCACCACCATCTCTCAGGATCTGAAGTGGGACACTCACATTGACTCCATTGTCAAAAAAGCTCAACAGAGGCTGTACTTTCTTCGTCAGCTGAGGAAGTTCAACCTCCCAAAGGAGCTGCTGAAACAGTTCTACACCTCCATCATTGAATCAGTCATCTGCACATCAATAACTGTCTGGTTTAGCTCAGCTACCAAATCCGACCTTCGAAGACTACGTCGAATAGTTTGGACTGCTGAGCGAATCATTGGTACAACCCTCCCTACTCTCCAAGAACTGTACTTATCCAGAGCGAGCAGAAGGGCTGCCAAAATCACTCTGGACTGCTCACACCCAGCACACTACCTCTTTGAACTTTTACCTTCTGGTCGACGCTACAGAGCACTGCGCACCAGAACAGCCCGACACAGAAACAGTTTCTTCCCTCAGGCAATCCATCTCATGAACACTTGATGATAGTAATTGGGGAACCAACATCACTACCTGCTATACACTTATTTAACAACACACTTTACATGCCAATTTGCACATAACAGCTGCACATATAATATTGTATATAGTAATATACCTGTACATACACTTGTCAATTTGTATATTTGCATTCACTACCTTTTAATATATATTTATTATCTGTTTTAAGTCCTGTCTCTGTAATTCTGTTGCACTGTAGAAGAAACAAATTCCTTGCATGTGTGAACACACCTTGCAATAAAGCTCTTTCTGATTTCTGATTCTGATATGTTTTACATAGCAGATGAGAAATCTCTCTTTATATCTTGAAATTCTAAGATAAAGGTCACAATTGCGAGTTAGAAAGTCATAATTTTGTGATAAAAAGTTGCAATTACAAGTTACAAAGTCAGAAATCTCTCTCTTTATATCTTGCAATTATGAGATAAAAAGTCAGAATTGTAAGTTAGAAAGTCAGAATTTTTCTCTTTATACAGTGGGGAAAATGAGTATTGAACATGTCATGTTTTTTTCCTGGGAATATTATTTCTAATGGAGCTGTTGATATGGAATTGAACAAGATTTTAGTAAAAACCCAAACAATATAAACATAAAAATAAAACAAAACAAACAAAATCTGAAAAATGAGTTCTGTGTAATAATGAAGTGACACAAGGAGAAAGCACTGAACTACTGACATGTGTTTAATACTTTATATTGAAGACTTTTTGGTGACAGTAGCTTAAAGACGCCTCTCATATGGAGAATGAAGTCACATGCATTGTTTACGTCTGTGAAAAACTCACACCTGAGCAGAGTGTAAAAATCTTGATGGTTCTGTGGGACTCGTCTATCAAATCTGATCTTTAATTTGTATTTTATATTCGATTCAAGTGATTGGCTGGGCCATTCTACAGCTTGATTTTCTTTCTCTTAAAGCATTGGAGAGTTTCCTTGTCTGTGTTTTGGATCATTGTCTTGCTGAAATGTCCACCCTGGTTTCATCTTCATCCTCCTGCTAATGTAGATGTTGGACTGAAGCAGCTGATATTCATTTACACGGAGGAAGGGCAGAGGCTTGCTGAAGAACTACTGAGAGATTTCAGCTGCTGTCTGGGCTTTCACTGCCTCTCTACACCTCCCTTTCTTCATGTGTTCAATACTTTTTCCCTGCGTCATTTTATTTTATTACACATAACTTCATTTGTAAACAAATTAGATTTGTTTTCTTTGCATATATGGACTTCTTTGGTTGTTATCAACATCCGGGGAAAATTTAAAGTCAACAACACCTTTAGAAATACATTTTCTGAAAGAAATTGTGACGTGTTCAATGCTTATTTTTCCTGCTGTATCTTGCAATTATGCAATAAAAGTCACAATTGGGAGTTAGGGCTGGGAAACACCAAGCTGACGGCAAACAACTAGCACCAATGACACCCAACAGGGTAGTCACCTCACGTTGGATCGCATCTGGACCAAAATACTGCGCGTGAACACATCAAACGGATGAAAGCCGACAGAAACAAGAGCCGTGTTCTGTGCCTGCACAAGAGGACACGTCTTTCCATACCTGCGTGGGGAGGGGGGGGGGGGGGGGGGTGGCAGTAGTCACTAATATATTAAAGAAATGTATGGAAATTATTTTACCACAGTATTTTCATTTGATAGTTTCATTGTATTTTAATAGTTTCAGCACTCACCTACTGCTCTTGCTTGATTTTAAGCGGTCTTTCGTCTTGTATTACGCCTGAACAACAACACGAATGCTTAAGCCTATTTAACTGATTATATAATAATTACGTTACAACATGGATGCTGTAAAAGCAACCTTATGAAATTGAAAATAGACACATTAACCTTTCACCATAAGTTTATTGGTGGCTGAAAAACACTAGCTGTGCATATAGCCCATTCTATAAAGAATAAAGAAGTGGTGTGTGTCATGCAGGTAAAAGTACAGTAAATGTGCTTTACCTCAGTCGATTTCAATAAGCGGAGCCACGATTTTCTGATTTGATCTTTCATACCATTGGGAAGAAATTGCTAAGGCTTCACATACTGTATATATGAGTGCTAAAGTGTGTGGCTCTGCTGAACTGGATGCTTCGCTGGCTCTGTATGAACACAAAAGAGCAATAATCATCATTATCAGCTAATAATAAGTGGAGGTTTCTTATTCTAGTGACTGTCTGTGTGTAAATGGGGAAGCACTGTGAAACACAGAGATCGTCTTATGCAAAAAATCAGCCCTGCATAAATCATGCCATTTCTTTCATAATGTAGTCGTATTGGAAAAGCAATAAAAAAAGATGAGAATTAAGGAAATATTCCAGCACTTACATCAGACTTTCATTTCCAGGTAAAACAGCAAGGCTAGCTTAAAGATGAAGAGCTGTAATACAAGGTGCCCTGTATATAGAGCAAAAAAGAAACAAGACATAAAATTAAATTAGACATTAAAGATTAAGATCACTATAAAATCATGGATTTAAAAAATGTTTAAATAAAAAACTAAAATCTACGTAATATCTACAAAACAGGTGGATTTTAAATTTAAAAATGTTTTAAAGTAACTTACACTGAAAATGTTTCACTTAAACTTAAAGTAATGGGGGGCGTCACAGTGGCGCAGTGGGTAGCACGATAGTCTCACAGCAAGAAGGTCACTGGTTCGAGCCCCGGCTGGGTCAGTTGGCATTTCTGTGTGGAGTTTGCATGTTCTCCCCATGTTGGCATGGGTTTCCTTCGGGTGCTCCGGATTCCCCCACAGTCCAAACACATGCGCTATTGGGGAATTGGATAAACTAAATTGGCCGTAGTGTATGAGTGTGTGAATGAAAGTAATGTCTTTGTGTGCTTATAAAAATGCTCAAAATAAATTCATTAAAATATTATCATTATTCAATCATTCATTCATTCATTTTCTTTTCGGCTTAGTCCCTTTATTAATTAGGGGTCGCCACAGCGGAATGAATCGCTAACTTATCCAGCATATGTTTTACGCAGCGGATGCCTTTCCAGCTGCAACACCCATACACACTCATCCACACACATACAATTCAATTCACCTACAGCGCATGTCTTTGGACTGTAGGGGAAACCAGAGCGCTCGGAGGAAACCCACGCCAACATGGGGGGACACATGCAAAACTCGACACAGAAATGCCAACTGATCCAGCCGAGGCTCGAACCAGCGACTTTCTTGCTGTGAGGCGATCGTGCTACCACTGCACCACAGTGACACCCAATATTGTTATTAGCGGTTTAATATTTAATAAGAGCTGGTAAATACATGCTATAGTCAAGATCACCTGCGATCTAACCCTCATAGATCACTGGAGAATATTTACTTTCACTCGTACTACCATTCTGTCACCATATGGACTACAAATCTTGTCATGCACCACACACTCACACCTGTTCTAGTTCTCCTTTTATTACACACACACAGCTGGGAGCTGCTCAAGGACTGATTACACAGTCTGGAGCTGTGTCTCATATCAGAGGCTGCATTCTCCGAAGGACGCATTCGAAGTGCGCTGCGTCATCGCGGCATGACGAAGGCTGTCTCATTTCAGAAAAATTCGAAGCCTCCTTCAAACGCACCCTCAAAATGCGTCCTTCATTTCCCAGGTAATGAAGGACACAACCGGTGGATCCTTCACAGCCTCGAACGTCCCAAGATTCATTTCGCTGGACGTTTTTAAAAGAAAACTCTGGTTTAAATGTATGAATTAAGTTTATTTTACTTGGATATCTACACACATGTTTAAAAAACAAAAAGAGTATGACCTGTCTTACAAAAGAGTGGTTTTATAACATTTTCTAAAATGTGTACATGTTTGGACCAAAGGAAATATATTTTCAGCTTCTGTAAACCTTGTTTTGCCTTCAGATCGCTTACAATGAGTTTTAAAATCACTTTGAAAAAGTCATTACAAATTTTATCAGTGCTTATTAACAGCAGCTCTTGTGGTTGCCTGATGGTGAAATCGGTCCTCTGTAGGCTAGATCGTCACATTCCAAAACGCTCGGTTCAGCCTGTGTGTACTTCGAAGGGCTCACCTTTGAAGTCTGCATCCTTTGGAGGATAACAGCTTTAAGTAATAACAATAATAGAAAAATTCTGGAAAAAATGGCAAGTGTTGCTTACATTTAAAGAGCCAAATAGTGTCTGTGCCATTGGTGTAGTGGTTAGTGTGTTGACACATGGCACTCTGGTGTTCATGGCGGCCCAAATCCGATTCACGCCTCGAGGTCCTATGCCGATCCTTCCCCTCTCTGCTTCCCACACTTTCCTGTCTATACTCTCTATTGTCCTATCAATTAAAGGTCAAAACCCCCCCAAAATAATTATATATATATATATATATATATATATATATATATATATATATATATATATATATATATATATATATATATATATATATATATATATATATATATATATATATATATATATATATAAAAAGAGGGGCAGCACGGCAGGTAGCTGGTTTGAGCCCCGGCTGGGTCAGTTGGCACTTCTGTGTGGAGTTTGCATGTTCTCCCCGTGTTGGCATGGGTTTCCTCCGGGTGCTCCAGTTTCCCCCACAGTCCAAAGACATGTGGTATAGGTGAATTGAATAAGCTAAATTGTCTGTAGTGTATGAGTGTGTGTGTGTGAGTGTGTGTGTGTGTGTGTGTGTGTGTGTGTGTGTGTGTGTGTGTGTGTGTGTGTGTGTGTGTGTGTGTGTGTGTGTGTGTGTGTGTGTGTGTGTGTGTGTGAGTGTGTGTGTGTGTGTGTGTGTGTGTGTGTTTCCCAGTGATGGGTTGCAGCTGGAAAGGAATCCCCTGCGTAAAACACATGCTGGATAAGTTGGCGGTTCATTCCGCTGTGGCGACCCCAGAATAATAAAGGAACTAAGCCAAAAAGAAAATGAATGAATGAATATAAAAATAGGCAAATATTAAAAAATAAATAATAAACAATAAAATGAATTTGTTTTAAATGCATAACGACCTATAGGTTACATTTTCTTTTTAGTTTGGTGAGAATACAACAATATTTTTCTTTATTAAAAACTGCTCAGATCAATATGATTAGTTCCTTACAGAACAA
Source organism: Danio kyathit (assembly GCA_903798195.1). Classification (NCBI taxonomy): domain Eukaryota; kingdom Metazoa; phylum Chordata; class Actinopteri; order Cypriniformes; family Danionidae; genus Danio; species Danio kyathit. The sequence goes on from LR812531.1 coordinate 56,700,877, forward strand.
ACTACGTTTACATGGACATTATTCATTCATTCATTTTCTTTTCAGCTTAGTCCCTTCATCAATCCGGAGTCGCCACACATGGACATATGTAATGGAATTATTTGCCTTAATCTGAATAAGACAATAATATGTTGAAGGTGTTTACAATGACTTGCTTTTTTAATTGTTCCTTTCATGATCCCGTTTTACATATTATATAATTCGATTAGTCATTGCATCACTGCTCTACCCACATTTCCTCCAGAGTGTCATGTAATTTCGAGTGTTTCATTAGTAATTTGTCGACTTCAACTGCAGTTTGGCACTTTCACTTTCATTCAGGAACATTGCATGCATGCCCCCGTGACAAACTGAGATATTGGATGCGAGTATGAACTGGAGGAGTGGTGACTGTGGTCCTTCACTGACTCGGTGGGTGCAGAGAATAGTGTCAAACAGTTGTGTCACGACAATCCTACACGACAGTAATAGTTTGATTGCAGTGTTTACATGTCTGTACTGCACTTCAAAAATGCCACTAAAATCGGCATACTCCACATGTCTTAATATGATTTCTGTTTAGTTAGATTATGACTTTAGTCAGATTAAGGTCATCATAAAAAATGGCTGTATAGACTCTTAATCAGAGTATTGTATTAATCATAATAAAATCGGATTATTGGTGTCACTGTTGTCTAATGACTTGCCTAATTACCCTAACTTGCCTTATTAGCCAAGTTAAGCCTTTAAATGTCACTTTAAGCTGAATACTAGTATTTTGAGGAATATCTAGTTAAATATTATGTGCTGTCATCATGGCAAAGATAAAAGAAATCAGTTATTAGAAATGAGTTATTAAAACTTTGTTTAAAAATGTGTGGAACAAAATCTTCTCTCCGATAACTTTGAAAATATTTGAAAAATAGTTTTAAATTAATTCACTAAATATAGTTGAATAGGCAGAAAATTTACATATAATAAAACAATAAAAGAATGACTAATCAATTAAAGCGTGAACATGGACACACACTTACACACAGATTAATAGATAGACCAGCCTGATCTCACGAGGAAACGTAAGTATTTTATGTTTGTCAGTTTAGTGGCAAATTCTTACGAATTTGTGCGAGTTCAGTCGTACGAAAATGTACGATTTTAAAAAAGGAGGCGTGGCACCCAACCCCCCCTAACTCCGACTGTCATTGGGTGATGAGCAAATCGTACTAATTTGTACGAATTGGATCGTACGAATTCATACAAATTAGCCACAAAATCAAAAAGTTACGAATTGCCGTGAGATTGCGTTGGATAGACAGATAAAAGTGTAATCAAGCATTAAAAGGATAGTTCACCCAAAAATCTAAATTCACTTGTTATTTAGTCCTTAAAGTGGTTTCAAACCCATTTGAGTTTCTTTCTTCTGTTGAACACAAAATAAATTATTTGGAAAAACCTGTAACCATTGACTTCCATAGTGAGAAAAAACAAATAATAATAATAATAATAATAATAATAATAATAATAATAATAATAATAATAATGATAATAATAATACCTTACATTTGTATAGCACTTTTCTGGACACTTAAAGTGCTTTACACATTTCTGGGGGGAATCTCCTCATCCACCATCAATGTGCAGCATCCACCTGAATGACGTGACGGCAGCCATATTGCGCCAGACTGCACAACACACACCAGCTGATTGGTGAAGAGGAGACAGAGTGATGAAGCCAATAATGATATGGGGATGGTTAGAAGGCCATGATGGACAGAGGCCAGTGGGCAAACTTGGCCAGGATGCCGCGGTTAAACACCTACTCTTTTTCAAAGGACATCCTGGGATTTTTAACGACCACAGAGTCGGGACCTCGGTTTAACGTCTCATCTGAAAAACGGCACTCACTAAGCAGCATAGAGTCCCCATCAATATACTGGGGCATTAGGACTCACACAGACGGCAGGTTGAGCGCCCCCTACTGCCTCACTAACACCACTTCCGGCAGCAACCTATCTTCCCCATGTGGTCTCCCATCCAGGTACTGACCAGGCTCAGCCCTGCTTCAGCGGGCGACCATGCGAGAGTTGCAGAGAGCTAGCTGCCGGCAAATACTGGTACTGGTAATAATGGTAACAGGTTTTCAGCATTTTCAGCAAATACTATGGAAGTCAATGGTTACAGGTTTTCAGCATTTTTCAAAACATCTTCTTTTGTGTTCAACAGAAGAAACTCAAACAAGTGAATGATGAGTGAATGACGACTTTTGGAGGTTTTGGATTAACTATCCCTTTACTGTATCTGAAAATAAAGTGATAAAGTCACCGTATAGCACCATATGTTGTGGACAAAAACAATACGCCTATAACAAACTCGCCATCAGCTGATGTTCAGAAATGAAGTTAGTGCTGAAATGAGCGCTGATGATCTTTTTCAGGTCTTAATCTCTCGGTCTCTGATATAAAGACTCATTTGTGTGTGTGTGTGTGTGTGTATGTGTGTGTGTGTGTTCAGGTGTGGCTCTGGACAGCAGCCATGTCTCCTCTTACACCTGCACAATCTGTTCAGCAACAATCCCATCAGGCCAACAGCAAACACATCAGCTCAGCACAGGCCAAATGCTGCCCGACTGCAAAACACAGCTTTATAGCTCTGCTGCAAATAGAGTCAATGCCTGGCTGTCAGATGCCTGCGTAAAAGCCATCCTAACTGAAAACAGCTCAGTGGCACAGGGAAGCTGTATAATCCAAAACTGACATATACATTTATTCATTTAGCAGACGCTTTTATGCAAAGTGACTTACAAATGAGGGTAAAAGAAGCACTTTAGATAACTAGAGAGCTGCATATATACAGTTGAACTCAGAATTATTCGCCCCCCTTTGAATTTTTTTTTCTTTTTTAAATATTTCCCAAATGATGTTTAACAGAGCAAGGAAATTTTCACAGTATGTCTGATAATATTTTTTCTTCTGGAAAAAAAGTCTTATTTGTTTTATTTCGGCTAGAATAAAAGCAGTTAATATTTTTTTTAAAACCATTTTAAGGTCAATATTATTAGCCCCTTTTATTTATTTATTTTCGACTGTCTACAGAAAAACTAACGTTATACAATAACTTGCCTAATTACGCTAACCTGCCTAGTTAACCTAAATAACCTAGTTAAGCCTTTAAATGTCACTTTAAGCTGTATAGAAGTGCCTTGAAAAATATCTAGTAAAATATTATTTACTGTCATCATGGCAAAGATAAAATAAACCAGTTATTAGAAATGAGTTATTAAAACTATTATGATTAGAAATGTGTTGAAAAAGTCTTCTCTCCGTTAAACAGAAATTGGGGAAAAAATAAACAAGGGGGCTAATAATTCTGACTTCAACTGTACATATATATATACTAGAAGTCAGAATTATTAGCTGAAATAATATCCTGCCTGTATATATACAGTTGAAGTCAGAATTATTCGCCCCCCTTTTAATTTTTTTTTTCTTTTTTAAATATTTCCCAAATTATGTTTAACAGAGGTAATGCAGTGGCGCAGTAGGTAGTGCTGTCGCCTCACTGCAAGAAGGTCGCTGGTTCGAGCCTCGGCTGGGTCAGTTGGCGTTTCTGTGTGGAGTTTGCATGTTCTCCCCGTGTTGGTTTGGGTTTTCTCCGGGTGCTCCGGTTTCCCCCACAGTCCAAAGACATGCGATACAGGTGAATTGGGTAGGCTAAATTGTCCGTAGTGTATGAGTGTGTATGGATGTTTCCCAGAGATGGGTTGCAGCTGGAAGGGCATCCGCTGCGTAAAACATGTGCTGGAAAAGTTGGTGGTTCATTCCGCTGTGGCGACCCCAGATTAATAAAGGGACTAAGCTGAAAAGAAAATTAATTAATGAATGTTTAACAGAGCAAAGAAATTTTCACAGTATGTCTGATAATATTTTTTCTTCTGAAGAAAGTCTTATTTGTTTTATTTTGGCTAGAATAAAAGCAGTTTTTAATTTTTTAAACACCATTTTAAGGACAAAATGATTAGCCCCTTTAAGCATTTTTTTGTTTTGATAGTCTACAGAGCAAACCATCATTATACAATAACTTGCCTAATTCCCCTAACCTGCCTAGTTACCCTAATTAACCTAGTTAAGCCTTTAAATGTCACTTTAAGCTGTATAGAAGTGTCTTGAAAAATATCTAGTCAAATATTATTTACTGTCATCATGGCAAAGATAAAATAAGTCAGTTATTAGAAATGAGTTATTAAAACTATTATGTTTAGAAATGTGTTGTAAAAATCTGCTCTCCGTTGAACAGAAATTGGGGGAAAAATAAACAGGGGGGGGCTAATAATTCTGACTTCAACTGTATATTTTTAGACACATTTCACATTGGTTTATTCCACTGTGGAATAACCACAACCTTCATTTAAGAACAGCATTTTTTTTGTGTGTTATCTTTGACTAATATTTAAATTTGTTTGATGATCTGAAACATTAAAGTGACAAACATGCAAACAAATAAGAAATCAGTAAGTGGGTAAACACTTTTTTACAACACTTTAGGCCTTAATCATGTCATTATACAATATTCTGTCCTTGTAAACCACCAAAAGCAGTGCACGTGCAGACACACATGCGCACACAGAGGAAAGGGCGTGTCTTAAATCACTTCTATGGTTCACTTAATTTGCTATTCTGAAGGAAAATGCATCCAGTGAATATTTGTCCCAAACAACATTACATAGGAGCTCAAAATTCAAATTGTGCACAGAATGCTTAGAATGTGTTCTAAGAATGACACTCTGTACATCTACACTAGTGCAGCAATCCAGTGAACAGGATAATACATAACACTGAAATTAGAACAATCAAGCCAAAGCAAAGGAAATGTATGTATAGGTGCAGGAGAGAATAAGTGAGTGACTGAGCAAGTGAGTTAATAAGTGAATGAGTAAATGAGCAAGCAAGTGAGTGAGTAAGTGAGTGAGTGAGTGAGTGAATGAGTGAGCAAGTGAGTGAGTAAGTGAATAAGTGAGTGAGTGACTGAGCAAGTGAGTGAGTAAGTGAACAAGTGAGTGAGTGAATGAGCAAGTGAGTGTGTGTGTGAATGAATCAATGAATGAATGAATGAGGGAGTGAGTGAGTGAGTGAGTGAGTGAGTGAGTAAGGGAGTGAGTAACTGAGCAAGTGAGTGAGTGAGTGAGTGAGTGAGTGAGTGAGTGAGTGAGTGAGTGAGTGAATGAGTGAGCAAGTGAATAAGTGAGTGAGTGACTGAGCAAGTGAGTGAGTAAGTGAACAAGTGAGTGAGTGAATGAGCAAGTGAGTGTGTGAATGAATCAATGAATGAATAAATGAGGGAGTGAGTGAGTGAGTGAGTGAGTAAGGGAGTGAGTAACTGACCAAGTGATTGAGTGAGTGAAACAAAACAATGAATGAGGGAGTGAGTGAGTGAGTGAGTGAGTAAGGGAGTGAGTAACTGAGCAAGTGAGTGAGTGAGTGAATCAAAACAATGAATGAGGGAGTGAGTGAGTAAGGGAGTGAGTAACTGAGCAAGTGAGTGAGTGAGTGAGTGAATCAAAACAATAAATCAGGGATTGAGTGAGTGAGTGGATGAGTGAGTAAGGGAGTAAGTGATTTAAAACAATGAATGAGGAAGTGGTAAGGGAGTGAGTAACTGAGCAAGTGAGTGAGTGAGTGAATCAAAACAATGAATGAGGGAGTGAGTGAGTGAGTGAGTGAGTAAGTGAGTAAGAGTGAGTAACGGAGTGAGTCAAAACAATGAATGAGAGAGTGAGTGAGCGAGTAAGGATGTGAGTAACTGAGCAAGTGAGTGAGTGAGTGAGTGAATCAAAACAATGAATGAGGGAGTGAGTGAGTAAGGGAGTGAGCAGCTGAGCAAGTGAGTGAGTGAGTAACTGAGCAAGTGAGTGAGTGAGTGAATCAAAACAATGGATAAGGGAGTGAGGGAGTAAGTGAGTAAGGAGGTGAGTGAATGAGTGAGTGAGTGAGTGAGTGAATCAAAACAATGAATGAGGGAGTGAGTAAGTGAGTAAGGAGGTGAGTGAATGAATGAGTGAGTGGGTGAATCAAAACAATGAATGAGGGAGTGAGTGAGTAAGGAGGTGAGTGAGTGAATGAGTGAGTGGGTGAATCAAAACAATGAATGAGTGAGTGAGTGAGTGAGTGAGTAAGGAGGTGAGTGAGTGAATGAGTGAGTGGGTGAATCAAAACAATGAATGAGTGAGTGAGTGAGTGAGTGAGTAAGGAGGTGAGTGAGTGAATGAGTGAGTGGGTGAATCAAAACAATGAATGAGTGAGTGAGTGAGCGAGTGAGTGAGTGAATCAAAACAATGAATAAGGGATTGAGTGAGTGAATGAGTGAGTGAATCAAAACAATGAATGAGGGAGTTAGTAAGGGAGTGAGTAACTGAGCGAGTGAGTGAGTGAGTAAATCAAAACAATGAATGAGGGCATGAGTGAGTGAGTAAGGGAGTGAGTAACTGAGCAAGTGAGTGAGTGAATCAAAACAATGAATGAGGGAGTGAGTAAGGGAGTGAGTAACTGAGCAAGTGAGTGAGTGAATCAAAACAATGAATGAGGGAGTGAGTAAGGGAGTGAGTAACTGAGCAAGTGAGTGAGAGAGTGAGTGGGTTAATCAAAACAATGAATGAGTGAGTAAGGGAGTGAGTAACTGAGCAAGTGAGTGAGTGAGTGAGTGAGAAAGTGAATCAAAACAATAAATGAGGGAGTGAGTGAGTAAGGGAGTAACTGAGCAAGTGGGTGAGTGAATCAAAACAATGAATGAGAGAGTGAGTAAGGGAGTGAGTAACTGAGCGAGTGAGTGAGTGAGTGAGTGAGTGAATCAAAACAATGAATGAGGGAGTGAGGGAGTGAGTAAGTGAGTGAGTGAGTAAGTGAGTGAGTGAGTAAGGGAGCGAATAACTGAGCAAGTGAGTGAGTGAGTGAGTGAGTGAGTGAGTGAGTGAGTGAGTGAGTGAATCAAAACAATGAATGAGGGAGGGAGGGAGTGAGTGAGTGAGTGAGTGAGTGAGTGAGTGAGTGAGTGAGTGAGTAAGGGAGCGAATAACTGAGCAAGTGAGTGAGTGAGTGAGTGAGTGAATCAAAACAATGAATGAGGGAGGGAGGGAGTGAGAAAGGGAGCGAGTAACTGAGCAAGTGAGTGAGTGAGTGAGTGAATCAAAACAATGAATGAGGGAGTGAGTGAGTGAGTGGATGAGTGAGTGAGTGAGTGAGTGAGTGAGTGAGTGAGTGAGTGAGTGAGTGAGTGAGTGAGTGAGTGAGTGAGTGAGTGAGTGAGGGAGCGAATAACTGAGCAAGTGAGTGAGTGAGTGAGTGAGTGAATCAAAACAATGAATGAGGGAGGGAGGGAGTGAGAAAGGGAGTGAGTAACTGAGCAAGTGAGTGAGTGAGTGAGTGAATCAAAACAATGAATGAGGGAGGGAGGGAGTGAGAAAGGGAGCGAGTAACTGAGCAAGTGAGTGAGTGAGTGAGTGAATCAAAACAATGAATGAGGGAGGGAGGGAGTGAGGGAGCGAGTAACTAAGCAAGTGAGTGAGTGAGTGAGTGAGTGAGTGAGTGAGTGAGTGAGTGAGTGAGTGAGTGAGTGAGTGAGTGAGTGAATCAAAACAATGAATGAGGGAGGGAGGGAGTGAGGGAGCGAGTAACTAAGCAAGTGAGTGAGTGAGTGAGTGAGTGAGTGAGTGAGTGAGTGAGTGAGTGAGTGAGTGAGTGAGTGAGTGAGTGAATGAATGAAAAATCCCCTGCGTAAAACAAATGCTGGCTAAGTTGGCGGTTCATTCCGCTGTGACGACCCCTAATTAATAAAGGGACTAAGTCAAAAAGATAATGAATGAATGAATGAATGAATGAATGAATGAATGAATGAATGAATGAATGAATGAATGGATGGATGGTAGGATAGAAACAATGTATAAAATACAGATGAAAACAAACAAGAGAAGGTAAGAAAATTTATGACTGAATAAATAAATGCAGGTGAATCAAATTTTTAAAAAATCAGCAATTAAAATACAAAAACAATAGTGAATAAAATGAGAAAGTGAAAACAAAGAAAAAAAATGTTAAAATAAATAAAGTGAATAAAGAAACTGTAGATAAAAGTTAAAAAATATAATTTAAAACAAACAACATAAAGTAAAAAGAAATATTCATGAATGAAGGAAGGAAGGAAAGTGAAATAACTCTTAAATCGGTAACACAAACAGCAGTGTATAAAACAAGCAAAGGTGACAGACAAAGGAAAATAGATTAAATAAGTAAATTAATGAGATATGTGTACAATTGTACTGTAAATTGTGGCCATGGTATTCTCTAAAACTAAAAGCTCAGCTCAAAAAAAGCCCATCACGGAGTCCAAAAAATAACTGGGTACTAGCACAATATTACAGAAAAATTGCAGAGAGGCAGTGCTGGAAATGGCTGTTCTTGATGATAACAGACACTCTTCAGTGCTCAAACAAATAAACCTTTGCTCCTCTCACTTGTACACAATTACAGTCATCCACACAGTGTTCTGCTCTGCTGATTCTGCATCCTCTATGACCTTCAATAAAGGCTGCGCAACGATAGATATTCTCTCACATTTACTGGCCTTTACACAGACCTGTGCAAATATTTACTAATGACAAAACCTTCTTTTCAAACATGGGATTTGATTTCCAGGAAATTCATGAACTGATAAAGTCTATATGCTTTGAATGCGAATAAGTCCACTTTGGATAAAAGCATCTGCCAATTGCATCAATGTAAAATGAATATCATAGTCGTAAAAGTTGAGCTGTTGTCTGTACAGACTGAAAAAACATCCCCGACCTCGAAGCAGAGACTGACATGTGAGATTGAAAATGGCACACAAAAGTTTACAGCTGGAGAAGAAAATAGGGCAAAGTAACTGGAGTCTATTAATAAGTCAGGAAGATGTGTTGCACCAATGCAAATTACCTTTGAGGGTCTGATCCATAATTAGTGGTGCTTCTGAGTCAAGCATCACTATTAGTGTCGCTCACCCTAAAGGACGGGGATTATTTGAGCAAGCTGAAAAATACTGATCATGAGCTGGAGTGTGCGATCGGTTTTATTATAGAGGACAAACTGGTTATATTTGACTTTTAGAGAAAAACTAAAGAAAAAGCTTTTGGATGGATGGATGGATGGATGGATGGATGGATGGATGGATGGATGGATGGATGGATGGATGGATGGATGGATGGATGGATGGATGGATGGATGGATGGATGGATGGATGGATGGATGGATGGATGGATGGATGGATGGATGGATGGATGGATGGATGGATGGATGGATGGATGGATGGATGGATGGATGGATGGAACTATTGCATAGATAGATGGAACTATTGCATGGATAGATGGAACTATTGCATGGATAGATGGAACTATTGCATGGACAGATGGAACTATTGCATGGACAGATGGAACTATTGCATGGACAGATAGAACTATTGCATAGATAGATGGATGAATGGATGGATAAAATTTGAAAGGATGGATGGATGAACAGGATGGATGAAGCTATTGCATGGATAGATGGATGAATGGATGGATGGATGGATGGATGAAAAAATAGATAGATGTGTGGACTGGATGGATGGATGGATGGATGGATGGATGGAACTATTACATAGATAGATGGAACTATTGCATGGACAGATGGAACCATTACATCGATAGATGGATGAATGGATGGATAAAATTTGAAAGGATGGATGGATGAACAGGATGGATGAAACTATTGCATGGATAGGTGGATGAATGGACGGATGGAACTATTGCATGGATGGATAGATGGATGAAAAAATGGATGGATGGAGGGATAGGATGGATGGAACAATTTCATGGATAGATAGATGAATAGATGGATGAAAAGATGGATGGATGGATGGATGGACAGGATGGATGGAACAATTGCATGGATAGATAGATGAATAGATTGATGAAAAAATGGATGGATGAAAAGATGGATGGACAGGATGGATGGAACAATTGCATGGATAGATAGATGAATAGATTGATGAAAAAATGGATGGATGGATGGATGGAACAATTGCATGGATAGATAGATGAATAGATGGATGAAAAGATGGACGGATGGATGGAACTATTGCATGGATAGATAGATGAATAGATTGATGAAAAAATGGATGGATGGATGGATGGATGGAACAATTGCATGGATAGATAGATGAATAGATGGATGAAAAGATGGACGGATGGATGTAACTATTGCATGGATAGATAGATGAATAGATGGATGAAAAAATGGATGGATGGATGGATGGATGGATGATGGATGGATGGATGGATAAATAGATGGATGTGTGAACTAGATGATTGGAATTATTGGACGTATGGATGGATGAAAAAATGGATGGATGGATTAAAGAAATGGATGGATGTTTGGACTGGATGGATAAAACTACTGGATGTATGGATAGATTAATGGATGGATGGATAAAAAAATGGATGGATTTTTGAATGGGTCAAAAGTGGATAGATGTGTGGACTGGATGGATGGATGGAACTCTTGCATGGATGGATGAAAAAATGGATGGATGTGTGGACTGGATGGATAGAACTACAGACTGGATGGATAACTCCATCCTTTCATCATTCTATTCTTTTTTCATCCATCCATCCGTCCTTCCAACCATCCATCCAATCCATCATTTTATCCATTGATCATTCTATCCATCCCTTCATTTATTCAGACTATTCATTTATCATTGTATCTACCCATTTCCATCCATCCTTCCATCTTTCTTTATTTATTTCCTTCAGTCTATTCATTTATCCCTCTATCTTATTGTTTCTATTCATCAATATATCCATCTATCAGTCTCTTGTTCTATCAATCATTTCCATCTTTCATCATTCCATTCACTCCTTCATTCAGTATGAGTTAAGACAAAATCAGAGCGAGTGGAGATCTTAGACAAGGTGAGATTGTGTCACCTAATGCTTTAGAGCTGTCATGTACTGCAGACCATCTCCTTTTATTTCCACTGTAGCACATTTCTTAAACCATCTCATCTCATCTCTACCCTTCTTTACTCCAGTGAAGTGTTTCAAAAGACACTGAAGAGGTATTGAACTGAATCTCAGAGCTCTTTGTTCTTCTTCTGCTCTTCTGTCATCTCTACACATCTCTGCGTTTTTATTTTCAGCTCCTTTCTAACTTTACTTTCTTCACCCTATAGAAATGTATAAATAATGAATAGAGTAAATAAATGTGTATCATCTAACTTTATAATGACTGTAGTGCAAAACCATCAAATCTTCAATCATCCCATCGCATTATGACTTTATACAGTACTGAATGAGCTATCAGATATCTCAGCATAGCGGCTCAGCATTCATTTACATCCACATCCTCTTACACAGCACTATTATATAAGCTGAATTACTGCTGATGCTGACTGTCCTCTGCTTATATTACTGAGGTTTGTGTTCATCTTCCTCTACAGATGAACTTCATAGATTTTTCTTCGAAAAAAAAGTGTGCTGTCTATCTATCTATCTATCTATCTATCTATCTATCTATCTATCTATCTATCTATCTATCTATCTATCTATCTATCTATCTATCTATCTATCTATCTATCTATCTATCTATCTATCTATCTGTCTATCTGTCCCTCCTTTCATCTATCTATCTATCTATCTATCTATCTATCTATCTATCTATCTATCTATCTATCTATCTATCTATCTATCTATCTATCTATCTATCTATCTATCTATCTATCTATCTATCGTTCTTTTTCTATGTATGAAAAGATGGGTTTCACCTGTCTTTCTATTCATCCATCAAATCTGTCATTCCATCCATCAGTTGTTCCAACTATTCATCTATATATCCATCCATCCATCCAGGTTATCATTCCATCCATATTTCCATTCATCCATCAAATCTGTCATTCCATCCATCAATTGTTCTATCCATCCATCCATCCAATTACTCCCTCAATTCATCATTCTACCCTCCATTCATCCATGCCTCAATAAATCCATCCATCTATTTTTTTATCCACCCATCAATCCGACCATCCTTCCATTCATCCAATCAATTGTTCCTGCATCCATCAGACGGACAGACGGACAGACGGACAGACGGACAGATAGATAGATAGATAGATAGATAGATAGATAGATAGATAGATAGATAGATAGATAGATAGATAGATAGATAGATAGATAGATAGATAGATAGATAGATAGATAGATAGATAGCATCATACTGTACTCGTCTTTACTCCCTGCTGTAATCTATAAATAATGGATGGAGAGAAACATAAATATTTCCATCTTTCTCTCAGGAATGATTGCAGAGCGTCCCAGCACTGAACACTGGATAAAAACGGGACAGTCAAGAACTATGATTATGGTAAACGGCACACTCACAGATACATCTAGAGTAAACATATCATTCAAAAAACCAAGATGGGTCCCATAACATCAAGCACACGACAGTTATTACTCCATCAGCAGTGACTGTTCTAAACCAAATTCTCAATTAAAGTATGTTTTGCAGTTCAGTGTGCGCATATAGGTGTGAAAATACAGGGAGTGCAGAATTATTAGGCAAATGAGTATTTTGAGCACATCATCCTCTCTTTGCATGTTGTCTTACTCCAAGCTGTATAGGCTCGAAAGCCTACTACCAATTAAGCATATTAGGTGATGTGCATCTCTGTAATGAGAAGGGGTGTGGTCTAATGACATCAACACCCTATATCAGGTGTGCATAATTATTAGGCAACTTCCTTTCCTTTGGCAAAATGGGTCAAAAGAAGGACTTGACAGGCTCCGAAAAGTCAAAAATAGTGAGATATCTTGCAGAGGGATGCAGCACTCTTAAAATTGCCAAGCTTCTGAAGCGTGATCATCCAACAATCAAGCGTTTCATTCAAAATAGTCAACAGGGTCGCAAGAAGCGTGTGGAAAAACCAAACCAAAAACCAAGGTGCAAAATAACTGCCCATAAACTGAGAAAAGTCAAGCGTGCAGCTGCCAAGATGCCACTTGCCACCAGTTTTGCCATATTTCAGAGCTGCAACATCACTGGAGTGCCCAAAAGCACAAGGTGTGCAATACTCAGAGACATGGCCAAGGTAAGAAAGGCTGAAAAAACGACCACCACTGAACAAGACACACAAGCTGAAACGTCAAGACTGGGCCAAGAAATATCTCAAGACTGATTTTTCTAAGGTTTTATGGACAGATGAAATGAGAGTGAGTCTTGATGGGCCCGTGGCTGGATCGGTAAAGGGCAGAGAGCTCCAGTCAGACTCAGACGCCAGCAAGGTGGAGGTGGAGTACTGGTTTGGGCTGGTATCATCAAAGATGAGCTTGCGGGGCCTTTTCGGGTTGAGGATGGAGTCAAGCTCAACTCCCAGTCCTACTGCCAGTTTCTGGAAGACACCTTCAAGCAGTGGTACAGGAAGAAGTCTGCATCCTTCAAGAAAACATGATTTTCATGCAGGACAAAGCTCCATCACACGCGTCCAAGTACTTCACAGCTTTGCTGGCAAGAAAGGGTCTAAAAGAAGAAAAACTAATGACATGGCCTCCTTGTTCACCTGAGCTGAACCCCATAGAGAACCTGTGGTCCATCATCAAATGTGAGATTTACAAGGAGGGAAAACAGTACACCTCTCTGAACAGTGTCTGGGAGGCTGTGGTTGCTGCTGCACGCAATGTTGATGGTGAACAGATCAAAACACTGACAGAATCCATGGATGGCAGGCTTTTGAGTGTCCTTGCAAAGAAAGGTGGCTATATTGGTCACTGATTTGTTTTTGTTTTGTTTTTGAATGTCAGAAATGTATATTTGTGAATGTTGGGATGTTTATTGGTTTCACTGGTGAAAATAAATCATTGAAATGGGTATATATTTGTTTTTTGTTAAGTTGCCTAATAATTCTGCACAGTAATAGTCACCTGCACACACAGATATCCTCCTAAAATAGCTCAAACTAAAAACTACTTCCAAAAATATTCAGCTTTGATATTAATGAGTTTTTTGGGTTCATTGAGAACATGGTTGTTGTTCAATAATAAAATTAATCCTCAAAAATACAACTTGCCTAATAATTCTGCACTCCCTGTACACAGATTGTGCCTCAGTTTTTTATAAGGCAATATTTTTATGTGTTTTAAAGATAGCCAAGTGTGTATATACTGTGTTGTATGTTATATGCCAGTGCCGAATATGAATTTCTGCTCAGAGGCTCTGTGCAGACAATAAAAGTAAAGTAAATGCAATTCAAAAATGTTCAATGTTAACAATATTATACATCTGTCAGAGGGTTTCCTCAGTTCTAGATGGTGGCTCATTCTCAAATCATTAACCATTTCATCATTTAAAAAGGGGAAATATAGAGTCTGATTGTTAAAAAAAAAGCTGCTAACACTTTAGTTTAAGTACCAACTCTCACTGTTAACCAATGGCTTAATACAGGGGTGTCCAGACTCAGTCCTGGAGGGCCAGTGTCCTACATATTTTAGTTCCAACCCCAATAAACACACCTGACCAGCTAATCAAGCTCTTTTTTAGGTATACTAGAAACTTCCAGGCAGGTGTGTTGGAGGAAGTTGGAGCTAAACTATGCAGGACATCGGCCCTCCAGCACCGAGTTTGGACACCCCTGGCTTAATACCTGCCTATTATTAAGAAATTGACTGTTTATTAGTACTTATAAAGTACATATTCTGCATGATCTTATTGTACATCACTAATTACTACACCCCAACTACTCCCTTAATAACTATTATTCATTCATTTTCTTTTGGCCTTTGTTCCTTTATTAAACCGCCAACCGCCAACTTATCCAGCATATGTTTTAGGCAGTGGATCCCCTTCCAGCTGCAACCCATCATTGGGAAACACCCATACGCACTCATTCTCACACACACATACACTATGGCCAAATTTGTTTACCCACTTCCCCTATAGCGCATGTGTTTGGACTGTGGAGGAAATCAGAGCACCCGGAGGAATCCCACGCTAACATGGGGAGAACATGCAAACTCCACACAGAAATGCCAACTGGCCCAGCCGGGGCTTGATCCGGCAACCTTCTTGCTGTGAGGTGACAGTGGTAACCACCCAATAATGGGAATTGTACCTTTCATTCATTCATTCATGTTTTCAGTACTCACTACACAACAGTACTAGTAGTGATGTTGTCTAAACAGGCAGACTGAATCAGTTTTATACAATTACACCTCATGTCTTTCTCATCAGTAATTAAAATGTATTTGGCAACTCACTGAGGAAAATGTAGTGGACGCATTAAACGTTCTGTCACACATTACACGAACACAAACAAACCATCCATCTGTCAGACAGTGAGTTATGCATGCGAGACATTACCGAATTAGTGTCTGAATTCGATAACAGCTTCCTTCCCTGATCTCCTCTCCGCCCCGGGGCTCCTGCGAGAGTGTCTGCACTTTACCACAGTAAACTTTCCAGCAGAGGCTACAGGGTTTCAATACGCCTGTGTGAGTACATGGGGAAATAAATCACACATCTCAGTGTTAAGATATGCAGAGAAAAACTTAAACTTAATTTAAAATGAAGGTTTTAAAAGATACTAATGCATATTATTAGTTATCTCACACCATAATATCTTTATTATTGCTTTTTTTAAAGACTTTAGGCTCCATTTTAATGATCTAGGCGCAAAGTCTAAAGCACATGGCGCATGTCCGAATCCACTTTTGCTATTTTAAGGACGGAAAAATACGCTCTGCGCCCTGATGCATGGTCTAACACGGTTGTGCTTATTCTCTTAATTAGTTATGGGTGTGTTTTAAACATAACGTGCATTAAACCAATCAGAGTCTCATCTCCCCTTTAAGAGTCAGTTGTGTTGCGCCATGGTGCATTTGCTATTTACTAGGCGGACTTTGTAAGTAGAAAAAGTGAACGCTTAACTAGCAAGAAAACAGTTAAATAGAGCATCTGCAGTGCGAGGATAAAGAATCAGCCTCCTCCATACGGCTTCTTTACTTCTTTACTTTGGGGGGTAAGGAAACGGTGTTGTACTCACTCCACTGAAGGCATCCATTAGCCTATATATTTAATTTCACTTGTTAAGATTTGTTTCAAAACTATTTCTAAATTCAGCTCTAATTTCCAGCAAACGAATAAATGAACAATAATAAGTTAAATCCAAAAACACGTCCTACAGTATTCTTATGCCCCAATAAGTCTCCAAAACACGACAGGTGGACAAATCTAAACTTGTTTTTATTAAAACAAATATAAATATGCTTATAATAAATAATACTGCTGATAATAACAACATTATACAAACTGTCAAGAATAAACTGAAAAATCCCCCCAAGGTGAAGAAGGCATGTAGGCAGTGGTTTTTATATTTATGTAGAAAATAATAAAGTTTTGTATCATTTTAATCATTTAATTGTTTTCATCTGTAAAGATATTCGTGTATTGCTCTGTGTGTATTAAGCAATGTGTAAGCGTGCATATAACACATATGCACATAACTAACGCGCTCTGCGCTGGACTTTTAATCAGCTTTTAGTTGGTCAATGGTGCGGTCTATTTCAGTTCCTCAAAATAGCAACGCGCCAACAATGCACCTTAAAGGGCACCTATACCACTTTTTCCAGATTTAACATAAGTCTTTTGTGTCTCCAGAATGTGTCTGTAAAGTTTCATCTCTCTTCACACCCATCAGATTTTTTATTATACCTTTCATAAGTTTCTGTTTTGAAGCATTTTGCATCAGTTGTGTACTGGGCCTTTAAGGCTAGTCCTTCACGCCCACCGTTTCCACGTGCCTGACAGCAGCTTCCTCGAGATATATCCAGCTGCAGGCCCGCAGAACCACACACGTTTCAGGCACACACAATCCAGGACACACGTTCTAGGCAAACCATATATGGTTACGACGGAAGTTAATGTTATTAACGTCTTCTCGGACATCGTCACCAATATATTTTTATATATATTGTTGATAAATATTGTACACAATAAACAATAGTGTTTACTGTTTCACAAATATTGCGATCGAGGCGGGCAAATGGGAAGCGTTGTTTCCGATCGCCATTCAATATAATAGACTGAATAGTTTTCTATCAGTCATCATAGATGATCAGTCATTATTATCTGACAGAGTCAGTATAGCAGATACTCGTTTGCTGGCCTTGCTAAACGATCTTAATTGGACAGTTTTAATTTATATAATGGATGAAGGAAATAATAGCAAGTTAATATGCATAGGCAATAACATCTTTATATGTAATAATTTTATTTTTTACATTTAATAAATGTGAACACTATATTTTACTCAAGCGATTTAATAGTATTTATTTGCTTAATTTTCTAATAACTTTTTTATTAATGATTTCCCACATTAAATACTATAGTAATTTATAGTAAGTAATATTGTTTTTAAACCATAAAGTACTAGTAATTTGTGGTAATTATAGTTGCAACAAATTTAGCAATACAAACAAATTAACTGTTAATAATGAATTAAAAAAAAATTATATATATATATTACTAACAGTTGCTACAGTTTAGTAAAATATAGTAGTTTAAATCAGTTTATAACTATATTAATTTTAAATTATTATCTATAGTAATTCATTTTTTTAAGTGACACATTATTGTTTTTTTTAATATATATTTTACAACAAAACGATTTTAACCAAGTATGACAACATTAAGATCCTGAATTAGTTTCTTACACTTAATACAATTAGACGGTCTGTTATGTTTTTTTGTGTATGTGGATACATGAATAAAGTCTTAAGTGTTTAACCAATTATTTTTATTTACATAATTTGAGTTCAGAAACTGTAGAGATGTTAAAATGATCTTTACATTAATGAAATAATGACTGAAATGGGAAACCATAAACTGTTGACAGTCTAATGAATGGCAATCGTAGTACGGGCGTTCTCGATCGCCGTACTTGTGAAATACACTAAGTGGCGATAATGCTCCTAAGGAGTTAGTAAGTTACCATATATGGCTTGCCTAGAACGTGTGTCCTGGATTGTGTGTGCCTGAAACGTGTGTGGTTCTGCGGGCCTGCAGCTGGATATTATTGGCTTCCTCGGCTGCGTCAGACAACAGACAAACAAGAAGGAATAAGATCTCGCGTAACGTTTGTGAGAAAAACTACAGTAAGAACCTTACTAATAAGTATTTGATGCATGTTGTGGATTAGCAAGGATGAGTCACACACAATGTCGTTACAAAGTTCACGCACACACACAAATACACACGCACACACATAGCGCGTTTTTGCATGCAAATGTGACAGGATACAGGTTAATCTCCACTGCTGTATGGATATCTGTTATGTCAATGTACAAAATAAACCTGATTTAACGTCCACAAACCGGGATTGAAGCGTCTTTTATAATTGTTCTGACAAGCGGCTGTGTTGATAAAGTAAAGCTGAATTAAATCGCTGTAATTTATTACAAACATGCACTGTTTTAAAACATTTTAAACTTGTAAAACTCACGCTTGATCACATTTGATGATGATTGATGATCCTAGAAAACTGAACAGACTTTTATTTACGGTTGCTTAGTTTGCGCACGTCCTGTGGTTGGTATGATTATACGCGTTACTACGGAGACATGTTAATATGCAGCTGTCAATCATTTCGGTGGGCGGGGGGAAAATCGCACTCATACTTCAAGTTGCGGTCGGTCTCAAAACCGCTCCAATTGGTCCACCGTTTTTATGTTGTTAAACTGAAAAAAAAGGACTGGGTGTGTTTATATCACCCCAATATGACAGTCTATACACTATACCTACACATATGTCTGTCCAAACAGCTTGAAAAGTAGATTTTTCACCATAGGTGCCCTTTAACACACCTCCTTTTCAGACCAGCACACCCATGAGTCCACAAAGCGGCGCAAATGGATTTGCTATTTCAGCAACGTGGTGCAAAATGTGAAAATACTGTTGTGCTGGTCTAAAAATAGCAACAAATTACACCATGCACGTCTTGTGCCTTATTGCACCAGGTGTATGTCAGGGCCCTTTATTTACTGACAAATCTAACTTAGTTTTGTAGGTGCAATATCATCAGCAACACTTTATCATAGTGTTCAATTAATTAGTTTATGCTTGAAATAACAATAAACAATACAATTGTTACAAAATCTTTTTAACACTAGTTAATAAAAATACAACTGTGAGAGATCGTTCATGTAAGCTCAGGTTCATTAAATAATATTATGAGACACGACTTCTAAAATTAAGATTGTTTTTGTCAATTTTAGTAATATATGATAATAATTTATAAATGAAAAAACTGTAAAGTATTATTGACAATACAATACAAAATTATATAGAAATTATATAGAAAAGTATTTAAAATATACTTTAATTTATAACTTAATATAAACTTAAACTAATGTTATTTCACCTAGTTGCAAACGGCAAAATTCTCATTAACTAGTAAATAGTAAATAACAAAACTTTAAATACAAATAAAATTATTAAAAATTATTTTAACAAACGATAGCAAAAATATATTAATAAATAAACTAAAGAGAAATAAAAAATATATATAAGAATAAAAATATTTTCAACTACTTACAAATTTACTTACATTTTCAATTTCTATTTGTTATAATTAACTAAATAACTACATTATATAACATGACACTTACAAAATCTTAGATAACCTTAATTTAAACATTAATAAATAAAACCAGCAAATATAATTTAATAAAAAATATATCTAAAATAATTAAAGCAATATATCCAGCATTCAGTTATAAATCATATTTATTAAATTATGTGGTTTATATTGCTTCAAAAATAATATTTGATGAAAAAAAAAAACACTAATATTTAATGTCCATTAACTGAGAAATCATTTAAGGCATATATAGTTTCACAGTATCTACCAGCAGAAACTTACTTCCACAATGCACCAGCTAAAGAAGTGAAGCGTTCTGATTGGCCGATCTGCTCCGGTTGGTAACAGGAGGTTGGTCAGATCTTGGAAGGTCACCATCTCTGCTGAATTCAGTAGGGATGCAGTGCAGTGATTTATTCCATGATGTGCCTGCGGCTCGCCAGCAACTGCTCACACTGCAGACACACACACACACACACAACCGGCACACTGAAGCTTTCAGTTAAAGCATGTTAAGGAGACATTCTTACACCAGGATCTCTTCTGATGAAATATAAAAAGAAAGAAAAAAGATGAGGACAAAAAAAGGACTGATTTTATAATCATATTTCCTTCATAACAATTAAGACCTGCGGACACACACAAACTGCACTTCAGTTTATGCATCCATGCGGTCACTGAAGTTTAAAGCATGTTAAGGAGACATTCAAGATCTCTTCTGATGAATCTGATGACAATGTGCACATTTAAAATAAAAGGAAAGAAAAAGGATGAGGTAAAAAAAAATCTCTATCAGCTCCATTTTTTTCTACATCGTTTGGGATATGAGGTACAATATGACCCGATCGTGCTCATGACATGCTTTTTGAGATTCACCCACACAATATTCAGTATTGTCATATATTACAGATGCCGTAATCATCTACAAATTCACTGACCCAGACAATGTTTTGATGAATAATTATGGCGAATCGATGCATCAGAACACCCTTCAGCCACATAATGAGCTTTTGTGTGATTTACGGTTATAATGCCTCCGTGTACTCACTGTACGGCTATAGTCGGATGACCAACAAATGCACTATTTTATCTCAAAGAACACAAGGTACGACCTAAGGAAACAGCGGGCTAATAAAAGTGATTTGATTAAGCCGATGCATCAGTCAAAGCACACGGAGAAAACATTGAGATTGTAAATATGGCCCTGTCATTTCACTGTAATCTCTCATAAAAGCCCCTTTACTGAAATAAATGCACTGAAATTGCATCTCATTGGTCACTATTGTCACTAAAAGATGATGTCCTTTTCTTTACTATAACCTTCAGACTGATGTATTACTGTCGTTATTTACTTTACTACAATACGCTCCTCATAAACACTGCATTATTAATCAGGCGGCATACGCAAATACAGAATGAGAAAGCGAAGTAAATGAACACCACTGTGAGTATATAGAGATTTCAGTCATTTTCTTTTGGCTTAGTCTCTATTTCAGAGGTCACCACAGCAGAATGAACCGCCGACTATTCTAGCGTATGTTTTACACAGCTGATGCCCTTCCAGCCGCAAAAATGCACGGGAAACACCCATACACACATTTGTTTACCCAATTCACCTATAGCGCATGTGTTTGAACCAACGCTATCTCACGGCAATTCGTAACTTTTTCATTAGTGGCTAATTCGTATGAATTCGTACAATCTAACTCGTACAAATTAGTACGATTTGCCAATCACCTAATGATGGTTGGGGTTAGGGGTGGGGTTAGGTGCCACGCCTCCTTTTTAAAATCGTACATTTTCGTACGACTGAACTCGTACGAATTTGTACGAATTAGCCACTAAACTGACAAAACGTAAAATACTTACGTTTCCTCGTGAGATCAGGCTGGTTTGAACTGTGGGGGAAACCGGAGCACCCGGAGGAAACCCACATGCAAACTCCACACAGAAATGCGTACTGACCCAGCCGGGAAGTGACCTTCTTGCTGTGAGGCGACAGTGCTAACCATTGAGCCACCGTGCCACCCTTTACAGAGAATTAATGAAGCAAAGTGCTGCAAATGGATGACTCTGTTAGAATGAATCCGTATGTAAACAATAGTCAAACTAGTACACAATCAGGTGGTTAAAATGACAAATATAAATAATATATTAGTGCTGTCAAACGATTAATCGAGATTAAATCGCATCCAAAATAAAAGTTCATTTACAAAATATATTTGTGCCTACTGTGTGTATTTTTGTGTATAAATATATGCATGACTAACATATTTGTTTATGTTTATATATAAATTGTGTATAAATGTAAAGAATGTACGGTGGCCGAGAGAGCTTAACGCGCTGCAATTTAAGAAAGCACATGCAATTCCAAAAAACACCAGCAAATAAAGAAACGATCTTCATCAATTTGACAGCACACGTGATGCAAATTGGTCACAACACAAACAAGTGAAGAATCGAGCTGCATTTGGTCACAACACTTGCAAATATCCACGTAACATAACGGAAATGTTTCAAGGGGACCCAAAAACATGACGAACCCTGCTGAGATATGGATGTGTTGTTATGCTCGTGACTGTTGCTCATTAAGTGATTGGTGGTCTTTGAAAGGTGAGTTTTTCGTTTATTTTAATATCTTGATTACACGACATGATAAGAATGAGAGTAAGTGAGATTTTTCAACAGAGGTTTGAACTAGTTTTAATATTTCTAATGCCTTTTGTCTTTGCCATAATGACAGTATATATAATATTTTACTTGTTATTTTGCAAGACACTATTATTCAGCTTAAAGTGCAATTTAAAGGCTTAACTATAGGTTAATTAATTAGGCTCATTGGCTTAATAATTTGGTTTGTTAAGCATTTTAAAGGCTTTCTTAACGACAACGATTTGTTCAGGAGACAATCAGAAGAAGAAAAAAATTCTAAAGGGGTCTAATAATATCAACACAGGCTCATTGTGAATATAAAACCCTGTATAAATGTCTGGAGAGTGCAAATTATGTAGCCAGAGCTACAGTATGTATGGTGTAAGAAATCAATCTACGTTATAAGATCGATTAGGGATTTTAGCTCATATCAATGACTCGGATCTTGAAGATTCGAATCATTGATTCGACTCAATCGAGTCGGATTGAATCAGATCAAAGATTCAAACTTTATCTGAAGTGTGTCCCACAAATAGAGACATCACGTTTTACTAATCTTGTCTATATTATTTCCGTGGCCAACGATAATAACATAAACACAGAATAGGGTTAACTTTTAGCAAGGTAACACGATCTATAGCTTGAGGCAATGACTTAGAAACACATAAACAAGAATACAGTTCTTACAAAGGAGAACAAAGGTTTATTGAGCTACACTACAATACATGAGGCTAATCTATGTAATAAACAAACAACAAACAAACGCACACACACGTTCACACACACACACACACACACACACACACACACACACACACACACACACACACACACAGGCAGTTCAGAGGATGCAAAATGAGTTGACAAACAGTCCCAGACCATCTAGTATTTCGTACTAGATCTTAGAATCACCTGAGAAACCACAAAAGCAGAGATTTTACTCATCTTTAACTGCTTAAAATCATATGCACCAGATCAGAAAGAGACAACAGTTGCTGTGTACTTGCGCAAGTTGTTAAAGTCTTCTTGATTCGAGTTTTCCCTCGCCGGGCTGGAGTGAGGAAACATGTGGCGCTGCTGATAGGTTGGCTTCTGTGACGTCTTCGGGATTCACTTGGGCGTGAGTGGAGCTCGTTGTCTTGGGTTAACGGAATAGCCGACTCTGCCGAAAGTCAGTTTAGCGGAAGTTTCAGCGAAACTTAAGAGGTTTGCATAAAGAGTTTGTGGTGACCCAATCGCGTGGTGGCGACTGGGGGCAGAAGCACAGCTATGCTCAAGCCAGCTAATGCTAAAAGCACAGATTCAGGGCGGCAAGGGCGTTTTAAGGGACACGTATTGATCCATCCCTCTAACACTGTCACCCAATGACCGACTGCCATGATGGGCGGGCCCACGCCCCGTACCAGCGTAGTCGCGGTCAATTATTAACAGACTTCAAGAGATTGAACGTAGTAAAATCTCTGGTAAGATTGTAACTATCTGACATCAAATGTTACAAGACGAATATAGTTCGTATTACTAAATTTTCATTTTCACCAATGTATTGCAAATAAAGAAAACTTTGGTTCAACACCAAACACGAAGCATTTCAGACACATACAGATCATTCTAACATGTTATAAGGGTAATACCACATTATTAACCTGGTTGGTTGGAATAAACGCAGCACATCAGTACCTATAAATGTCATTCAAAATATCAAATTTTGCCATGGCTATAACATTTAAGAGAATTTTCTTATTCATTTCTTTGTCTCTGAATTCTCTGTCCATATAGCTGCAATTAGTCTCGGGGGCGAACACATGGCCACCAGATCACATGATCGGTCATCCAAAAGTCTCGGGATGGGGAGGTAGTGAAAGCTCCCTTGTCTAGATGGTTAACGATTAACCAAAATTGCAGCCGCATTTTGTCCATCCTGGCCAGAGTATTGGGGGAAGAGAGTCGAATGAATTGGCCCCCCTGTTATCCTGCTGGTACAAGCCCTGGAGCGAATGAAGCAATTTGCGCTCAAAATTCCAAGCCTGATTCGAACTGGTCTTGATTCAGTGAGTTCCTACAATGGCTACATACCTTGGTATGATGCCACAGACAGCTTCTATTTCTTTTCACGCTACCAGCTGACCGCTTACCTCCGTGTGGACTGCTTTTCATCTGTTACCAGTTTGCCCAGTGGCCCAATGCGACGGTTCGGTGAAGAACGGTTCCAGAAAGTAGGTAAAACA
Source organism: Danio kyathit (assembly GCA_903798195.1). Taxonomy (NCBI): domain Eukaryota; kingdom Metazoa; phylum Chordata; class Actinopteri; order Cypriniformes; family Danionidae; genus Danio; species Danio kyathit. The sequence goes on from LR812531.1 coordinate 56,725,422, forward strand.
AAAAGACAAAAAATAAAATAAACATGTAAACAACAAGGTGAGAACATGGTAAGATCTGAGTTTGTGGTAAAAATCAGGCAGCCAGGAGGGTTTTTCTTTTTCTGGATTGCTTTTCAATCCACTGTCACGCTGTTGATTGGGTTTAGGGAAGGTGGTGATTGGGTCAACTGGTGCTATTGAAAACACTATCGGTTGGGTTTAGGGAAGGGGGTGGGTCGGTATACCAATTGGTTAGTAAGTCAATCAGTCGACAGCGGCCTCTGGTAGATTTATGCGAGAACAGCAGGCATGAATAGTACTTGGGAGAGATATTTGAGATCTAAAAAATATATATATATATACATACAGTGGCCTCTGGTGGATTCACAAAAACAAAAATATTTAAAAAAACTAAAATAAAATTAAAAAAAATATATATACGTCCTGAGATGTATTCCAGAAATGTATGCAGGGCTACGTATCCGAGCCTGGGTTGAATAATATTGACCTTAAATAAATAAAAAACAATTTTGGGAGGCCAAACTAAAGAAAAAGAAAAGAAAAATATATAATAGGAAATACTGTTAGGAAAATAGGAAAAAAAATGTCCTTGCTCCGTTAAAAATCACTTGGGACATATTTGAAAAAGAATAAATATTTCACAGGAGGGCAAATAATTATATATAGATAAAGCATGTTTATTATTGACAACGGTAACATGCTTTTTTTAATGATTCACAATATTGTGACAGTAAAATTGAAGAGCAATAATGAGTCACAACTGAGCAATCATGTCATATTATCATTTTTTGTTTACTCATTAGCTTAAATTAGAGTTTTTACTAGATCTCTCCAGGCATTTATAGCCTGTAGGAATGACCAAATAACAATTAAGTCTTCTTATTATCTCCAATGTTTCTCAGATACCAAAAATCCTAAATGAGGTCTTTGCTGATCATATATCTTTTATTTAATGCCATGTCAGCTTCATTGGCTATCTTTTGTTCTAATTTAGAACAATACTAATATAATACATACAATAAAACAATTTAAACAGACAAAAACAAGCGGTATTACATTTGACTTTTTAATATATACACTCTCAGAAATAAAAGGTACGCGAGTTGTCACTGGGGTGGTACCTTTTCAAAAGGTAAGTTTGTACCTAAAAGGTCCATATTAATACCTCAAAGGTACATATTGGTACCTAAAAAGTACAAAAGTGTTCCTCTTAAAATTTGTAAGTAATAATATATACTTTTGAGGTACCAATATGGACCCTTCAAGTACAAATGTGTACCTTTTGAAAAGGTACCACCCCAGTGACAGCTCACATACCTTTATTTCTGAGAGTGTAGGATAAAAATTCAAAAATGTTTTCCAGCAAAATGTCTAAATTCTTTAAGTGAATTCACTTCATTTAATAAAAGCTTTTCTACAAACATTAAAAGCAGGAAAGTCTAATAAAATAGACATCACAGAAAGAAACATCATACAAAACATGCACATGATCTTTACCTTTTCACAGAAATGCATGTGTTAGTCTTGTAAGGTAAAGATCACTTGATCAAATCCTTATATTAAAATATATTAAGAATCTATTTGAAATCTTAAAATGAATGAATTTCATATACTTTATTATGTCAAGACTATGCTGACAGATGATTTCACATGCTGAAAACTTATAACTGGTATGGAACAAAGCTGAACTGATAAATGGCAAATGTTTTTGCTTGTTTACAACAAATGAATCTCGTTCAGAAGACTGAATCAATACAAATATTGTGAGTCTGCATTTCCCGTGATTGCAGCTCAAGCTAAAAGATGGATCACTGTTGTTTCTGGAAAAAAAATGTTTAAAAATATATCTGAATAAGAACCATCTTCTTCTGCCACTAATGTAGTTTATAATGTACAGTTAATAATATATTTATAATTTGTGTATGTGCATGTGTTTGGGATTCTCTACAACTAATACTGTAAATCTGAGAGAAATCTTTGTATTAATTATAGAGAAACTAGTTTTTAACAATAGTTTTATTATAGAGAAACTTTTTTAAATTGAAAGAGTGAGACTGAATTTCACACTTCACAGAAATTGCATAGAAATTGCATAAAAATTCACCAGAATCACAAGCCAATTTAAATATTATATAATTTTATTAGTTAAAATTATATATACAGTACAGTATATGCACAGTATACACAGAGTTGAAGTCAGAATTATTAGCCCCCCTGTTTATTTTTTTTTTCAGAGAGAAGATTTTCTCAACACATTTCTAAACATAATAGTTTTAATAACTCATCTCTAATAACTGACTTATTTTATCTTTGTCATGATGACAGCACATAATATTTTACTAGATATTTTTCAAGACACTTCTATACAGCTTAAAGTGACATTTAAAGGCTTAACTAGGTTAATTAGGTTAACTAGACGGGATAGAGTAATTAGGCAAGTTACTATATAACGATGGTTTGTTCTGTAGACAAGAAAAAATATATAGCTTAAGGGGGCTAATAATATTGACCTTAAAATGGTTTTTAAAAATTAAAAACTGCTTTTATTCTAGCTGAAATAAAACAAATAAGACTTTCTCCGGAAGAAAAAATATTATCAGACATACTGTGAAAATTTCCTTGCTGTGTTAAACATCATTTGGGAAATATTTAAAAAAGAAAAATAAACAAATTCAAAGGGGGCTAATAATTCTGACTTCAACTGTATATATAAATAATAAAAAGGTGTCTGTGTTTTTCTATTTAATATAGTTACATAATACATTACAAATAGCATAATAAATAATATAGATTATACACATTTACATTTTTAGATTGATTTAATTTACATTTAGAAACAGTTTACATAAAATAAAGTTAAATATACTTATAATAATTATTATTTTTTAATTGAATATTTTACATATATCTGTAACAAACAAGCATTACTAAGCATAACAAATTTTAATCACTATATTAATATATGTACCCTTAAATACAATATTCATATAATATTACTCTAAAACCACACATCTCAATCATTAATAAATGGGTAGCGCGATCGCCTCACATTATCGCCTTAATAGAATAGAATATTTGTAGTATTTTTGATAAATATGCATCTATATATAAATATTTAGGGCGTCACGTTGGCACAGTGGGTAGCACGATCGCCTCACAGCAAGAAGGTCACTGGTTCGAGTCCCAACTGGACCAGTTGGCATTACTGTGTGGAGTCTGGGTGCTCCAGTTTCCCCCACAGTCCAAACACATACGCGATAGATGAATTGGGTAAGCTAAATTGGCCATAGTGTATGTGTGTGAATGAGAGTGTATGGGTGTTTCCCAGTGATGGGTTGCAGTTGGAAGGGCATCCGCTGTGTAAAACATATGCTGGATAAGTTGGTGGTTCATTCTGCTGTGGCAACCCCGGATTAATAAAGGGACTAAGCCGAAAAGAAAATGAATGAATGAGTCAAAACAATACATTAATGCAAAAATTTTTTAAATCAGTTACAGCAGCATTAGCACATATTTTATAACCATCCTGGGTGCTTTTATTCTTTAATGTTTTGTAATGACCTCATCTTGCAATTCTAACATACGGAATTTGCCCGAAAGCAGCGTAATTCTCCTCAGTAATGAGTCTTAATATGGTCTAGATAGGCAACAACACACAATGCTTCTCAGACTGCAGCAGCACAAACAAAGCCAACACAAAACACTTTCTCCAAGAGCAAATGAGAATTTGACTCGAGCAATTCCAGCACAATTTATAGAGAAGAGATACGCCATTATCTACAAATTGGAGTGGTTAATCCACCTTCACAACTTTCTGGAGAACTCTATATAGACGAACAGGCTCAAATGAAGACAGAAACTATTTCAAGTCAACAGAAGATAAAACTGATAATGTTTCCACACGCCTGACCGAAGCACAGATGAACTGACTGTAGGAGCCATAATTTGATTCAATATAATTTATTAATAATGCTCAAATTCATGTACAGTTTGCGCATGTTGATATGTTGTGTACATTTGTTGATTTCAGCCCTACTCCTTTGTTTGTAATGGTTTACTCCGCTTTTATTGGACTGCTTAGGGTTATATTATGAAATAAGAAAGTGAAAGACGGAGCACCAGTTTTTCGTTATGCTGCTTGAGAATTCAGTAAACATCTTTATTTGGAAAGAAACCCAAGTCAATTCATTGCCCGACTGATTTTCTGAAATTCTGATTAGTACACTGATCATTCTTACAGGTTCAGTTTGAAAATAATTATTACCAGCTATTTACAGGTAAAGGAAATAACATTTATTTTTACAGTGTATTTAAAAGATCTAAATAAAAACATAGTCATTCATTCATTCATTTTCCTTCGGCTTAGTCCCTTTATTCATCAGGGGTTGCCACAGCGGAGTGAACCGCCAACTTATCCAGCATATGTTTTACACAGCGGATGCCCTTCCAGCTGCAACCCAGTACTGGGAAACACCCATACACTCTCATTCACACATATACACTACAGCCAATTTAGTTCATCCAATTCACCTATAGCGCACTGTAAAAAATGCAGGGTTCCGCACAATTCATTCATGTTGTCCCAACACAAATCGATTAAGTTAACACTTTTAACAAATTTATGTGGATTGAACATAAAAAAATAAGTTGTCCCAATGAAATCTGAAGAATTGTGTTGTTTCAGCTCATTTTAAATAAGTAGTTTGAACGAGCAAAAAAAATAATAATTTTGAGTGTGTTTGGACTGTGGGGGAAACTAGAGCACCCGGAGGAAACCCACACCAACATGGGGAGAACATGCAAACTCCACACAGAAATGCCAACTGGCCCAGCGACGTTCTTGCTGTGAGGCGACAGTGCTAACAGCTGAGCCACCGTGTTGCATTAGGACATTTTAGGAAGAAAATCTAAAAAAAATATATGTAGATTTATTATATTATTACAACACAATTGTAATAAATCGTACAATTTGACAGATTTCTGTTTACTTTTTCGATTGTTTGGAAATAAATTTCAATTCAATTCAATTCATCTTTATTTGTATAGCGCTTATACAATGTAGATTGTGTCAAAGCAGCTTCACATGGAAGATTATAGTGAATTGAAACAGTGTCAGTTCAGTTTTCAGAGATTAAGTTCAGTTCAGTTTAGCTCAGTTCAGTGTGGGTTAATAATCACTACTGAGAGTCCAAACACTGAATAGCAAATCCATCGATGCGCAGCTCTACAGATCCCGAACCATGCAAGCCAGTGGCGACAGCGGCGATCAAAAAACTTTACCAATTGGCGAAAGCGAAGATTTTAAAAAACCTCGAGGGAAACCTGGCTCAGTTGGGCACGACCATTTCTCCTATGGCCAAACGTCTTGTGCAGAGCTCCAGTCTAGGCGCAGGAAGCTGGACCTCAGTGAAGACTCGTCTGTCCTTGGAGCGTCACAGGAGTCAACTTCATTGAATATGTACATTCTGTAATGACACCACCTACATACTACATAACTGCAGGTTAACTATAATTATATATAATCTTTAACTGTTTAAAAGCTATAAGTTACTAGTTAATTAATGTAATTAGCAACTAATTAAGTTAGTTTGGTAACTAATAACTTCACTTTTCAGAATTTGATTGTAATGTAATAATGTGCACCTTTTGTAAAGCTGCTTTGAAACAATAATTATTGTGAAAAGCGCTATACACAACTTGAATTTTATTGAATCTCGACATGATGTCTAGATTTTGAGGATCTTTTGGTCTACTTCACTTATTCGGGCAGGTCCCATTGAAGTGATTTCGTGATTGTGAACAGGTGTGGCAGTAATCAGGCCTGGGTGTGGCTAAAGAAACTGAACTCAGGTGTGATAAACCAAAATTAAGTTATGTTTTAACGCAGGGCTGTGTGGTTTTGCATTTAGTTTCCCCTAATAATAAAAACCTTCTTTCAAAACTGCATGATGTGTTTATTTGTGTTATCTTTGACTAATATTGAAATGTGTTTGATGATCTGAAACATTAAAGTGTGACAAATATACAAAAAAACAAAAAAACACATAACTTGTCATAAATCTGTCATAAACATAATCCTCATGAGGCCATTATAATTATCATGAATTTCATAACAGCATCGTTAATATTTTTGACCTCAACTACAGTGGTACAAATTGAATTTGTCAATAAAAAGTCGTTAAATATTAATGACACTGTTATAAAATTATTTGACTGAGTACTGATTAGTGGTGGGCCGTTATTGGTGTTAACGCAAGACTCTTATCGGGCGTTAAAAAAAAAAAATATCGTCGTTAATCTATTCTCAAAGTTGGGTTGGGAGCTGGGTCTATTCTACGCAAGCTATGATGACTTTCACCTTGATATATTAGCGCGGATGTATAACTGACCGGTGAGCCGTCTGACAAAACAGTGCCCTTCTGAATCAAAACAGCAGGATGCCCTCTGGATCTTTCACTTACTTCGAAGACGCTACGGACTACGCTTACATGGACATCTGTAATCTAGTTATTTGTTTTATTAGACAATAATATAATTAAGGTGTTTACGTGATGTGCTTTCATGTAAGAGTTTCCTGTAATTTTGGGTGACTTTAGTTTTAGACTGCAGTTCGGCACTTTCACTTTCACTTATGAACATTTCATTCATGACGCAAATAAGGAGTAAGGACTGGTGAGAGTGTTATGGAATTTAACAACGCACCCAAATGAAAAGAAATTTCGTGATGTGTGTGTGTGTGTGTGTGTGTTTGTGGTCCCTTACTGACAGCCACGTATATGGATCTTGTCGGAAAATATGGTGAAATGTCCAACATGGCGGTAATAGTTTGATTGCGGTGTTTACTTCAATAATGCCACTAATATCTGCATACTCCACATGTCTTAATTCCATTTCTGTTTAGTTCAGTTATGACTTTATTCAGATTAAGGTCATCAAAAATGTCTGTTTTGAGCTTATGTAGGCCTACAGTTCAACATTCATGCTTAACTGAATAAACAGTTAGTAAACACAAGTCCATCTTATTGAACATCATTTATTTTCATCACCAATTATCATAGTAGAACAGTTTCTCAAGCAGTTTGTGATGCATTTTGGAAACAGGAGATGAGCCCCTGGTCTAATGCACCACCTGGCTTGAGAAACCTGTTCTTAAAGACTTATATTTAGTCATTATTTGTGGGTAGCACACATATTCTGAATGCCCTCGGCAGAATTCAAATGAGCCATTTTAATCTAGATTCATTTCAAGATTACAATGAGATTAATCTAGATTAAAAAATTAATCTATGCCCACCTATAGTACTGCTATTTTTACTGAGGAATTTTATTACAAATTCAGTTTGTTCAAATTAAAAATGTATAATGGCCTCATCTTGATTATGTTTATTAGAGATTTATGACAAGTTATGATTATTTGTTTATGTCAAGTTGTAATGACAAAGACAGGATTATATGTTTATGTCAAGTTATGAGGCGACATGGTGGCTCAGTGGTTAGCACTGTCGCCTCACAGCAAGAAGGTCGCTGGTTCGAGCCCCGGCTGGGTCAGTTGGCATTTCTGTTAAAGTTTGCATGTTCTCCCCGTGTTGGCGTGAGTTTCCTCTGGGTGCTCCGGTTTCCCCCACAGTCCAAACACATGTGCTATAGGTAAATTGCAGAAACTAAATTGGCCATAGTGTATGTGTGGGTGTGATTGCAAGAGTGTATGGGTGTTTCCCAGTACTGGGTTGAGACTGGAAGGGCATCTGCTGCGTAAAACATGTGCTGGATAAGTGGGGGGTTCATTCCACTGTGGCGACCCCAGATTAATAAAGGGACTAAGCCGAAAAGAAAATGAATGAATGAATGTCAAGTTGTCATTAAGACAGGTTATGATGCATTTGTTTATGTCAAGTTGTCATAAAGGCATCTCAAACAATGTCATGTTTGCATTTAAAATAGCATAACTGAGCAAATCACACTCAATGACAGTTGTCATAAGCATGCAAGAAATCTCCTTCATATTCATGATGTGTCATGCTTATAAAGCTTTCCTGATACACTTATGAACACCTCCAAGTAAAATGTTACCCAAAAAACTGACCTGACCAAAGAAATTACAACTGCCGGATGAAAGATCTGTACTTTGCATGCAAGTATTTCACTGTGAACTGGATAAAAAAGAACAGACACTTTTACATCTGCTGAGACTGTAAAAAGAGACAACAGACAGATTTCCATCAGGAATCGGCCTCCTGAAACCTGCTCAACATACACACAAACAAACAGAATGACATCTGGGGCCACGGCGGTGATTTCTAAAGAGGTGGCGACAATTAAAATGAAAATTGCTCTGCTGTTCTTCTGTGTATTCCTTATTTATGAATATTTAAGCCGTGAAGAGTTGATTTGAGACTGAAACATGCGCTCTGGTCCTAAAACATGACTGCTGAGAGCAAGAACAAATCAAATCAAGTGCTTTATGCAGGAATGTGCATTGGTTTAAAGGCTGTGGTTAATTCTTCGGGAGGGCAGAATGACCAGAGTACCCAGATTAAAGCATTACAGTCTACAAATCCTTCCCCGCCGCAGTTGTTTCATTAAAGAAAAATGATTAAAGAACTTAAACACTTTAAAAGGTGTGCAGAGGATTTAATGGGACACACTCACTAACTAGACAGCATTTAAAGGCCTCAAATGATGTCAATGCTTTCTGAAAAACAAGTTCAAATTGAAGGCAGCATTATTTGCTTTTTTAAAAAGTAATCCAAGAATGGGGTGGCGAGGTGGTGCAGTGGTTAGCGAAGGTCGCTAGTTCGAGCCTCGGCTGGGCCAGTTGGCATTTCTGTGTGGAGTTTGCATGTTCTTCCAGTGTTGGCGTGGGTTTCCTCAGGGTGCTCCAGTTTCCCCCACAGTCCAAACACATGCACTATAGGGGAATTGAGTAGGCTAAATTGTCCGTAGTGTACGTGTGTGAATTAGAGCATATGGATGTTTCCCAGAGATGGGTTGCAGCTGGAAGGGCATCCGCTGCGTAAAACATATGCTGGATAAGTTGGCGGTTCATTCTGCTATGGCGATCCCAGATTAATAAAGGGACTAAGGCGAAAAGAAAATGAATGAATGAATGAATGAATGAATGAATGAATAATCCCAGAATGGACTATAACAAGCTCAGAAACACAAAAAATTATAATAAAAATAATTCAAGTTTATGCGCAATAGTTTATTTATTGCCATCATTACTGTCAGCATCAAAGGCTATATTCTTGGCAAACTGAAAATGTAGTAACATTACATTTACACTATTTATAGTACAAATATATAAGTTTTTATAGATTTTTGACTCTCCAGAATACTTGATTCTGATTGGTCAGTCTCGACAGTTCAAAGTTATGACTGCTCAATGCTCATCTTAAAGAAAAACTCACTTAATTTTGGCATATTATTACTTAAAACAAGACAATATGTTTTGCCACTCTCGAAAATGGTCCTCCATTTAAAGGGTCACGAAACACCAAAACACATGTTTTGAGCTGTTGACAGTCATATATGTGTCCCACGCTGCTATAAACACTATTAGGACACATATATTGCACTAAAAAGTGAAAATTGGTTGTTTTTGCATTATTTTGAGCAAATTTGTTCTTCCAGTTTGAAACGAATTTTTGAAGCTACATCATGACCATGAGATACTTGCCTGTAAATCCAGCCTGGAGAGTGGCTGTCTGTACCTGTGAGAACATTGTGACGTCTCTGAGAGTGCAGCATTAATTCATGAGAAAGACTTTGTTCAAACCAATCAGCGCGCTCTATTGTGTATGTGGCGCAACTTCATTAATATGCATGATAGCTTCGGAGACTGTTTTTACCTGTTACAGTGTTCAGACGACAGAGAGACGCCATGTTGTGTTGCCAAAACAAGTGAAAGAACAAGAATTTGGAGACACGGGTCGTCGGTGTTGCATTTATTAGTGTGCTGCAACGAAGTTTTTGTTTTTATTTTCGAGCGCTGCTGGACTCACGTGTGGATTACAGTGCAGGCGACACGCAACAGAAATGCATTTGTAAGGAACATTTTTACCCGAGAGCTTTTCCCATCTGGAAATGGTGAAATCCGGATTTGCCGCTCGTCTCCTTTTAAAAAAGACACAGTTCCAGTGTGATTGTCCTGTCTTGACAGATTTGGTAAGTGTGTGCAGTGCAGTGCCCTTTGTTTAACCCAGATGGCAAAGTTACTTTGTATGGTCAGCAGTGCTCTTTCAGTTTTTAAAGACATACCATAGTCAAAATGATTTAGTTACTAAGTTTACAGTATGTTAATCTCACTGCAATATTATAGTACAATATTATAGACTGAAAGATCCGCTGTAAATGCTGCTCTCCGAGTGTAAACATGTTAACACAAACTATTCCCGTCGTGCAGGATTTTCGCCATATTTTGTGACAGGATAGTCTATACACACACGGCTTTCTGACGCTACCTACCGAGTGCATCTAAGTTACAGAGAAATGCGGAGGATTTTTTTCTCCCATTCACCGTGTGATATCAAACATTCTATTATAACTCCACTCTTCCAGCAGTTCCTCGCTTTCAATATCTCGTTCGTCACGGGCGACATGCAGGAAATGTTCCTGAATAAAACGTTAAAGTGGCAAACTGCAGTTAAAGTCGACAAATTAATAATTTGGCAAGTAATTACGTTACTGATGTCCATGTAAACACAGTCACTGTCTTTCTCCCCTGCGTCTCCCACCTAAACAGAGGTGGACACACCCACTTTCCTGACTTTTTCCAAACTAGAGGTGTGAAAACACCCTGCTGAGACAAGGGGGTTTCATGGCCCTTTAAGAATTTTTAGATATTTGGACTGGAAAGAAGAGAAAAAATCATGTTTATTGTCCGCATGAACTGGAAACTGCTGTTTTTTTTTTGTTTGTTTTTTTGGGGTGGGGGGTGTTGGGGGGGGGGGGGTTGTATTGTGATGCAGTTCCTAGAGAAACGGAATATTAAATGAGGAAACAGTGGGTGTGGCTTGTTTTTTCTACTGCAAGCTGATTGAATGTAGTAAATTAGGCATTTCATTCACAAAGATGGAGAAAAAGGGTTTGGGGAGAGTTATTACAATCTAACAGACTCCTCCTGCTCACCATTTCTGTATGTTGTTAAAACTGACAGCTGGAAGGGCGTGGTTATGTTAGCCACGCCCAAAACCTCAGACATACCTAATCTGAGAATTTAACTGAAAATAAACAGGAAGTGCATTTACAAATTTCAATTTTAGATTACAAGGACAAATCATTTTTTTTCCTTATGACATGCACAGATGAATTGCTGACCACAACACTAGCAATGTGAGCTAACAAAATCAATACGGTTAGTTTTGATATCATTTGTACTTTAAAGGTGCAGTAAAGGTGAACTAGGTATTGCATTCCAAAACAAATGCAAGTGCAGTTTGCCAGATTGAGGAAAAACAGGAGCGAGCCTGTCTATCGAGCCTAAAGGCTGATTTTTAAGTCGTGTTCTAACTAAAAGCAACGGCACGCGATAGAAGGAATATTTTCCATATTAAAAGAAGTTTTTCTCCTAACCATCACCTGGAAATTATATATTACAAACGGTTTCTATTTCTCACAGCTGAACAACAGGATAAAATTATTTGCTAATTAAAAAACACCTTATTTGGAACTCTGAATCTGCGTCTCATTGGAGGCTGCTACTGTCCACTGGAGGTTGCATTTCGGTCACGGACGCACACTTTAAAAGCCTTGCTGACTGAAAGAATGAAATTCGCTGTTTTCCACCAAGGCAAACCGGGGTGCTCAAACATAATTGGTTAAACTGGCAGTGGGCGGGTCAAGAAACCAAAACTAGGAGAGACGTTCCAGTACGTAACTCACATTTTCAAAGCAGAATATCTGACTTCAGCATTGTTTTTCAGATAAGCAAGAATGTTTACTTAGAATGTTTCCTAAATATCTACAAACATATTATGGTATTTTTCCACTTTAGAAGAGTCAAACACTTACATACAGCACCTTTAATGGCTAAAAAGTACTGCACTGTAAGAATATAATGCAGTGGTGTTTTCTCATGTTTAATGTGATTTATTGATCAACAGCTGGAGTCACTCAGAGGATCAATGCAAATGTGCTGATGGTCAATAATGTCACAGACGCCAATGTTTAACACCTGTGCCTTTACAAACACTACTGATGGTCAGTCTCAAGTCAAACACCACCAGATTTGTCACAATGGTTTACTAAAGAAATAAATCAAAATGAGATATTTTAGGCAAGGAAATAAAAATATAATCAAAATGTTTTTTATGTTTATTCTAATGCATTTCTTACTGCACTGCAAAAAGGTTTTCTTCTTGTTTTGATTATTATTATTATTATTATTGCTACATCAAGTTTTTTCAGAGCAAATATCTAAACCACATTGGCAGATTATTTATTTTATACAAAAACATAAGAACTCATTTCTAATAACTCAATTCTATTGTCTTTGCCATGATGACAGTACATTTGACAGCAATGACAGCAATTAATTAATTAATTTATTGCTAATAATATTGACAAGTAGCAGTGTGATGTGGCTGTGTATCGACATTTTGGGAGGCGTGCATTGGCTCGAGGCCACAGGCCGAGTGCCCTAGGGTCCCACCAGTGACGATATACAGCCACGTTGCACTGCTACAAATGTAATATTGCGTTTATTCAACAGTTCGACAGCATAATCATGTATATAAAAAAGAAAATCAAAGACAGTCTCTCAAAAATCCTTTTGCATGAGGAACTACTTTCTTCCACCATTCATTGACATCTGCAGCTGACGTCAGAACAGCAGAAACCGTTGCTACTTCACAAACGTCACATTAAAGCTATAGTTTGAATGATTATCTAGAATATTGTGTAAAATGATGACAAAACTGGTGATTTCACTCACATTTTAAGGCCCGTGCACACAGAGACGTTTTGCTCGCGTTTTCCATCGACATTTAATGCCTCGTGACTAAATAAAGGGCTACAATGTGATCGTGCACACCAACGTGCAAAATGGCAGGCGCAAAAGCATCATTTAAAAAAAAAATGCCTCGTGCTCGTTTTTTGTTTTGATGCGTTGCATCAAAACCTTCTCCACCAATCAGATTGGCACTTTTGTTCACGTGCACGGAGCTGCTGAAGTTACAGTAAACAGCACTTGGAGGCGCTCGAGCGCAAATCTGTCAATGAGAGCACACATTAAAGAAGATGCCCAGAGGAGATATGAACGTGGAGCTGCTTATTGCATTGGTGAACAATAATAATTTCTTCATCGCTAGAGCTGGAGCAAGTGTGTCAACTTTGTCTTCTTCTTCTGTGTTACAAGGGGGTGTCAAAAGCTTAAAGTTGTGTAGCGCCATCTAATGTCAAGGAGTGATTTTGCAACTCTTCTGCTTGACGCCTGTGAAAATCGCTTGGGTTTGAATGCGGAAAAACGACTTGAAAAATGCTGACGATAAACGCAAACGAAAAGCGTCCCGGTGTGTACGAGCCTTTAAGATGATAAAGCTCAACGGCATAAAATGCCATCAGTCTACAGAGATTTGGCAGTATTTCTTTGTTGCAATCAGGATATTACAATAATTAACCCAGAAAAAGCCAAAGCAAAGCAAACACTAGCAGATTACTATGGTATAAATACAGCACTACAACATACAACAGAGAGAGATCGACTTAGAAAGTCACTTACCTGTTCTGTAATGATTTGATCAGCTGTTTGAGTTTTTCTCCCCTAAGGGCTTATTATGTGGTCTCTGACGCCATCTTGAGGTGGAACGTCAACCGTCCTTGCTCTGCTCAGCATAACAGGCTTTATTGTAATTATCATTGTAATCAGGCTGCATCGTAATTATAAATATTTAAAATAGGCACTGTCCTTATGAATAAACTGCACAGCTCACCTAAAAAAATAAAAATAAAAAAAAAGTCAAATTGTACATTATGTTGTCCAACAGCTGCAATTTTTCTCAAACTGTAGTAAGTTTATTGATGAGGGTGAAGAGGCTGTACGAGTGCTGTTATTGCGATAATTCGAGAACCAGACAGAACTGTTGTGTTGTGTGTCATTTTTATATATATATATATATATATATATATATATATATATATATATATATATATATATATATATATATACATACATACATATATATATATATATATATATATATATATATATATATATATACACATACATACATACATACATACATACATACATACATACATACATACATACATACATACATACATACATACATACATACATACATACATACATACATACATACATACATACATACATACATACATACATACATACATACATACATACATATATATATATATATATATAAATATGTTTCATTTTGGGTGAACTATTCCTTTAATTATTCAGATTGTTAAAAAAAACAAGATTAAAAAAAATTTGTTATCACTTATTTTACCAGTATTGCGCCGCTATAGTTGCAACAGTGCTTACCTTAGAGAACATCACTAATTTCCACAGCTAATAAGATTACACACACTTATAAAAGCACAAGGTTTGCTGATGCAGCACTGGCAGCTCCCAAAGTGATGCAAATGCTCAGGAAGACAATAGGTTTAATGTCTCTATCACCTGAGCTGCTAGAGTTTTGAATTAAATAAAATAATTAAAAAACAAACAATGGCGACACTGTGGTTCAGTGGTTAGCACTGTCATATCACAGCAAGAAGGTCACTAGTTCGAGTCCCGGCTGGGTCAGTTGGTATTTCTGTGTGGAGTTAGAATGTTCTCCCCGTGTTGGCGTGGGTTTCCTCCGAGTGCTCCGGTTTCCCCCACAGTCCAAACACATGCGCTATACGGTATGTGAATTGAATAAACTAAATTGGTGAATGAGTGTTTCCCAGTACTGGGTTGCAGCTGGAAGGGCATCCACTGTGTAAAACATATGCTGGATAAGTTGGTGGTTCATTCCGCTATGGCGACCACAGATTCATAAAGGGACTAAGCCGAAAAGAAAATGAATAAATAAAAATAAATAAATAAATAAATAAATAAAAATAATAATTCATTTATTAGAATAATAATAATAATAATAATAATAATAATAATAATAATAATAATTCATTTCTAATAATAATAATAATAATAATAATAATAATTCATTTCTAGTACACAATATAATTTTTTTGCTGTAAACACAGCCACAAACTCAAAATAGCAAGCTGCAATTACTTTATTTGTTCCTTTTGGCAGAAACAGGCTTCCATAGTAGTAGTTCATGCGGTTTACAATCTAAAATACACGCCCGTATATTATTTCAGCTTAATATTAAAATATTAAACAACATCAGCACAAAAATCTGACAGCAAACACGCTTGTAATGAGCATGGGGTGTCACTCGTGCACTCAAACAACAGATCCCACACACTTTGCTGCTCTAATTAGATGCTTCTGGTGGCACATTTGGCTGCTGTACATGCAGAGCGTCTGAATTCTCAGAATAAATCAAACTCTAATAACCCTGCAACGCTGGAGCTGCATCAGCCTCCGTGAACATAAAGATGATTCAGCGACTCTATAGATGAGTGAGCATCTCTGCGTACAGAAAAACACATCATCGCAGCCGCAGAGCTCGGCTGGAGATCTCCCTGCATTTCTGTCCTTCTGTTTCTCTCATCTTCTCCTGTGGAGGAAGAAGCGATGCTACAGCTGTTGCTCAAACTTTGGCTTAGTGAGCATTCTGAAGCAATCACTAAAACTGTGTACTACTCAATGCAGGGGTGTACATTTAGGTCGATTTTTACACTGTTTAGTTAGTTACAAAACAAATCAAATAACACAGAAGTACTGGGATATTAGTTTATAATTCAGATATAAACACTCATGTTTATGGTACATTTTAAAATCATCGTTTAATGCAACCTGACAGTGTTGAAACTATTAGCAATTACATTGTTTAACCGATAGGTGGCGACAAACTACCGTCAAAATTATGTCACTGAATAGTTCTTCAAAAATGATACATCCAGTAATGAAACAGGAAGTTTTATGAGTGAATTGTTGAATCGTTAACTGAAAATGAGACTAAAAAGTAAGTGTTGTACAAGATTATAATGTTAGATTTATACAATGTAAAACCCAACAGTCAACTTTATCAAATGAAATGAGTGTAGTTAACTCAATTTATCGAAAGTACTACTCATTTGAAAAGA
Source organism: Danio kyathit (assembly GCA_903798195.1). Classification (NCBI taxonomy): domain Eukaryota; kingdom Metazoa; phylum Chordata; class Actinopteri; order Cypriniformes; family Danionidae; genus Danio; species Danio kyathit. The sequence continues at coordinate 56,741,652 of LR812531.1, forward strand.
GCTTTGAACTCAGTATTGAAGGAAGTGAGTTAATTAAATACCTCATTACTTCAACTTAAATGGAGCAAGTAACTCAAATGGTTTGTAGCAATCGGTTTCCTCAAACCAACTGAGTACTGTAAAACCCAATAAGTTAAGTCAACTCAAACCATTTGAGTTCTCTTCATTTATTGGGTTTTACTGTGCCCAAATTGCTTTGTTTACTCAAATGGATTAGGTTCACAGTACACATTAGGATTAGTTTTTGAACTTAAAGGGCCACGAAACCCCCCTGTCTCAGCAGGGTGTTTTCACACCTCTAGTTTGGAAAAAGTCCGAAAAGTGGGTGTGTTCAGCTCGGTTTAGGTGGGAGTGTCGGGGAAGGGAAAGAGGGAAGGTTTTAAATAAAAATGGGAGTTTCTATTTGGGCATGCGCTGATTTTCACAGAGGCAAAACAAACACACAGACGCAGGAGAAAAAGACAGTGACTGTGTTTACATGGACATCAGTAATCGAATTATTTGCCAAATTCCTAATTTGTTGACTTTAACTGCAGTTTGGCACTTTCACTTTTTATTCAGCAACATTTCCTGCATGCCCACCATGACAATCAAGATATTGAATGCTATATATATATATATATATATATATATATATATATATATATATATATATATATATATATATATATATATATATATATATATATATATATATATATATATATATATATATATATATATATATAGTATTTGATACCGCATGGCGTATGGGAGAAAAAAAAAAAAAAAAAAACACTACGCATTTCTCGGTAACTTGGATGCACTCGGTAGGTAGCGTCAGAAAGCCGTGTGTGTATAGACTATCCTGTCATAAAATGCAGCAAAAATCCTACACAACGGTAAAGGCTCATACACACTGGGACGCTTTTCGTTTGCGTTTATCATCAGCGTTTTTCAAGACGTTTTTCCAGATTCAAACCCAAGCGATTTTCACAGGCGTCGAGCAGAAGAGTATGGAAAATCACTCCTTGATGTTAGATGGCGCTACACAAATTCTGACACCCACTTGTAACACAGAAGAAGAAGACAAAGTTGACACGCTTGTTGTTATGGATGGTTCAAGTAGCAGCTCCAGCTCTAGCGATGAAGAAATGATTATTGTTCACCAGTGCAATAAGCAGCTCCACTTTCATATCGCCTCTGTGCATCTTCTTCAGTGTGGGCTCGCATTGACAGTGTTGCGCTTGAGCGCCTCCAAGTGCTGTTTACTGTAACTTCAGCAGCTTCGTGCTCATGAACAAAAGTGCCAATCTAATTGGGGGAGAAGGTTTTGACGCGGCGCGCCAAACAAAAAAAACGAGCATGAGGCGTTTTTTTAAAAATGACGCTTTTGCGCCTGCCGTTGGTGTGCACAATCACATTGGCACACTTTATTTAGTCACGAGGCATTAAACGTCAATGAAAAACGCGAGCAAAAAACGTCTCGGTGTGCACGCGCCTTAATAGTTTGATTAAGGTGTTTACATGTTTACACTCGGAGAGCAGCATTTACAGCTGATCTTTCAGTCTATAATATTGTAGTGATATTAACATACTGTAAACTTAGTAGCAGTTCAAATCATTTTGACTGAGGTATGTCTTTAAAAATTTAAAGAGTACTGCTGACGATATGAACTAACTTTGCCATCTGAATAAACAAAGACCACGAGCGGCAAATCCGGATTTCATCATTTCCAGATGCGAAAAGCTCTTGGGTAAAAAAATGTTCTGTCGCATGTCAGCAGAGCACTGTAATCCACACGTGAGTCCAGCTGCGCTCTCATAGCGGGAAATGAAAACAAAACCTTCATTGCAGCTCATTTATAAACAAACACTGACGACCTGTGTCTCTAAATTCTTGTTCTTTCACTTGTTTTGGCAACACAACGTGGCGTCTCTCTGTCGTCTGAACACTGTAACAGGTAAAAACAGTCTCAGAAGCTATCATGCATATTAATGAAGTTGCACCTCATACACAATAGAGCGCGCTGATTGGTTTGAGCCAAGTCTTTCTCATGAATTAATGCTGCACACTCAGAGATGTCATGATGTACTCGCAGGTACAGACATCCAGTATCCATGCTGGAATACACACAAGGTTCTAGTCTCCATGATGCAGCTTCAAAAAGTTTTAAACCGGAAGAACAAATTTGCTCAAAATAACACAAAAACAACCAATTTTCACTTTTTAGTGCAATATAAGTGTCCTAATAGTGTTTATAGCAGCGTGGGACACATATATGACTGTCAACAGCTCAAAAAAGGTGTTTTGGTGTTTCGTGACCCTTTAAATGGTTTGTTGCAATTGGTTTACTCAAATGGTTTGAGTTACATTAACTTATTGGGTATTACAGTGTACATTTAGCATTATCAATAATAGTAGCAAAGATGATTTTTCACAGTATTTAATATTTTACTTTTATTTTACTCAGCTGGTTATTTCTTGATTTTTATTTTTATTAATATTGCAGGTTCTAAGTTAAGTTTGTTAAAACTAAATGTTTCCTGCATCACTGTTTTTGTAATGAATAGAAAGCAAATGACATTTGTCTCCTCCCTTTTTTTGCTGATCCAAATAATGGCCCGATCTGTGAATTTGATCGGTTACACCGCTTAACGTAACTAGTCCTGAATCACTTGTGCCTGAGATTCCTCAAATTATTATTTATAAACGAGATATCAGAAGTGATGAATAAATGATAGAAACATGCATTGATTTGCATTGCAGAAACAATGAATTCCAATTGGTTCTGATCTTTTTGTGTGCAAAAATACAGTTCAGATCAGATTTGTGAGTTTTAAATCCAATGCATTTCCAAATATCAAAAGTCTAAACACTTTCACGATTTACATCATGCATGCATCTAAATTATATTCTCAACATGCAGCATGCAGTTTCTTCTGCAGTAAGCAAGGAAACTTTTACTATTTTTAAAAGTGATTTAAAAATATTTAAAATTTTTACCAAGAAGTTACAAAGTAATGATAAGTTACACATTGAACTAAACATGGAATTTTGAAAAAGAAAGAAGGAAATGGTACTTGGTAAAGCAAGTTACTTTTTAAACTTAGAAACTTGTGTGCACATTATATATTATGATTTTAAAAACAAGATAATTTTGATGACCACATTAAATTTAAATTTACAGAAGTGATTTATTCACATAGAAAGCATACTTAATGCAACGCAAGTAAAAGTTCAAATATGTTTAAAATAACTCTAAATATAGGGTGAAATACTTCTGTAAATGTTAAATCGTCATTCAGCATAGCAATATATTTATGCAAAAATGAAACCATATACACTACTAAGAAAACCAAAAATCAACGGACACCAATGGGATATTTCTAAATCTGATCACACATCAAAGAAAAAAAACACACAAACAGAGGAGACTTACACTCTTCAAGCACATAAACACAAACCTTCAAACAAAATAATCATTATAATCCTCAAAATCTGCTAAAAATGTGATGCAATTAGGGTAGTTTAATTGTCTAAGATTGAATTCAGCGGTCATTGATTTAAGCCCTGTGAAATGGAGATCTTTTCAATACCGTAGCCTTGAATAAAGCACTTCAACTCAGGATGCATCCTGGGAATGATTTTCCTTCAATGTAAATCTATGCTTTATGGATTTTACAACCCGTTTTATCTTCTGGTGAGCGGAAAAATCACAAGGCTGATTACTTAAAGTAACAGCACATTCTTCCTCAACAAGCCACATGATTGAAGAAATCACTGATGTCTGTAAAAGTAAACACAGGCTCTTTCGAAGTACAGTACATGCTTCAGCCTACATTTTGGTAAAACTGCAAAACAGCCATATCACCCTGCAGCCCAAGACAGGTTACTTACTGAAGCCACGCAGGGCTGAACCTGGTCAGTATCTGAATGAGAGACATGGGAAACTAGATTGCTGTTGGAAGTGGTGTTAGTGAGGACAGCAGGGGGCGCTCAACCTGCGGTATGTGTGAGTCCTAATGCCCCAATAAAGTGAAGGGAATGCTATACTGTCAGTGGGCGCCGTCTTTCGAATGAGACGACAAACCGAGGTCCTGACACTCTGTGGTCGTTAAAAATCCCATGGCACTTCTCGTAAAGAGCAGAAGTGTAACCCCGATGTCCTGGCCAAACTCCCTCCATTGTCCCTTACCGATCATGGCTCCCAATCATCCCAATCTATCAAATTGCCTATCACTGTGTCTCCACTCCCTATAACTGGTGTGTGGTGAGCGCACTGGCACCGTTGTCCTGTGGCTGCCGTCGCATCATCTAAGTGGATGCTGCACACTGGTGGTGGTGGTGTGGAGAGACCCCCCATCATGATTGTGAAGCACTTTGGGTGTATGGCCGCATATGATAAATGCGCTTTATAAATACAAACATTACACATTACATTACAAAAATACTACATTATAACATACATTTGACCGTGGTTTATAGGTGTGATGGCATTTCACAGGGACATAATATTGATATTATACATCAAAACAAAACACAAACCCACATGGGATCATTAATATGCACACTGCAGGCTACGTTTCATTGGCCACAATATTTCCTAGTGAGATTACAACAGATATCATTCCTTCTCATTTTTTAAGTTATCTAAGCTCAAACACTGCAAAACGTGTTTTTTTTTTGGTCTTATTTCTAGTCCAAATATCTACAAAAGATATCAAAATGAAGTGAGTTTTTCCTTAAAACAAGCTAAATGAGATCTGCCAATGTTATTTGGAACCAAAAATAAGATTATGGTAACACTTTATAATAACTACACACTATGAATCATTTATTAAGCATTAACATCTAGTTAATTCATTATTTGTTAAGCATTAACTTTACATTAATAAACGTTAGTACGCAGTTTATAACTGCAGATATAAATGCTGTATTCTTGACTTGTAACCACATTTATAATGTGCTTAATAATTTTGCTTTCATAATTTGTGACTAGTTGATTTTTCATTACTTAAGTATTGCATTATTTACAAATCATTTGTATTTAAGAGTAGTTGGAGGTTTTTAAGATCGTTTAAATGATTAATAAACTATTGAATCTAACGTTTATATATTGTATTATTCAGGCATGTAGTAATGGTTACTATGTATGTTAATAAATGCTTTATTAACTAAAATTCATCCAGTTTTGTGACCTAATGTAAAGTGAGGACTATTTATGCTTCATAAACCCTTATAAATGACAATGAAAGGCTTGGTATCACATCAAAAAATATCTTTGCAATCTTATCTAAAAAGTAAAATTACTGTAAAGTTTAAACATTGCTGAATAACAGGAGTGTCAAAATATGACATAAAATTGGATAAAACGACAATATAATAATTTAACAATAAGATGCGATGTTTAAACTGCAGTAATTTTATTTTAGATAAGGTTGCAAAGATTTATTTTTTAATTGATACGGTTTCATTTGTGTATCTTCAAATAAATAGAAATGAATAAAGTCGTTTATGTTATTTTTCCCTGTTTAGTATTTAACTGAGTCTTTAATTGTCATTTATAAGGGATTTACAAAGCATAAATAGTCCTCACTTTAGATTAGGTCACTAAACTGCATGAAGTTGAGTTAATAAAGCATTTATTAACATACAAATTAACTATTAGTAAATGCATGAATAATAAGAATTATAAATGTTAATTTCAATAGTTTATTAATCACTAACTAACTCATTCAGGGGTACGTTTCCCAAACAACAACGTAACTCGCGGCTGAACTATCATAGTGCGATGCATCGTTTGGCAAAAGAACGATGTAGTGACCAGTGTTTCCCAAAACCCGTAGTTTTTCTGTCGCAGATCCATCGATTGAACCACGTTAGTTATAACGTAAAAAGCCCATAATGATGCTCTAAACGGGGTGGAGTAACTTCTTTAGAGAACAACCGCATCATTTCTTTGTGCAAATTATATTGTTTTACAAGCACACGCATTTAAAATAAAATCCAATATTAGTTTTGGTAAAGACATGCACTCGTTTTCCGAAGGCCTATTAATTAAAATATATGTAAATGGCACATATAGGGCCTGTGTTTGCTTTACTAATATTATTGAGAAGTTGAACATTACATATTCTATTCTAAAACATAAAATCATTTACAAAAGCTAACACTATTCTAATATCATATATAAATCATATAAATAAATAAATATTGAGGCGATTTATTATAAATATATTTACTTTAATAATAATATTAATGATGATGATGATGATGATGATTATTATTATTACTATTATTATTATTATTATTTAGGATATTGTTTATTTATTAAAAAAAAAAATTACAATTTGACATGCAAACCACAGCAGAAAGTTCTAACCAACAGACCCAAGTCATATACCGCAGAGAAACGTAATAAATAACCCACTATAAAATAAAATAATTAACGTATGCTATGTTTTTTATTTTGACAAGCTTTGGAGACGTAACAATTTCCGTTTTTAAATATACCTATAGCTTTCGCCATGAGGCTGTGTTCAAAATGACATCAATGTTTTCAAAGTGCACTGCAAAGGGAGCACAATTGTAAACATGAAGATCGCTAAAACTGAACTGTAAAAATACTTTGAAAGCAAATTACACCTAAGAGAGATGACCTTAATGCTTTTTTATTTTTAATAATTCCAACTTTGAATGTTAGAATGTTCTAAATGAATAGGGCATAGGGGGATAAGTGGGAATAGAACACAGCCAGGAACTATGCTTCTAACTACAGCTCCAGAGGTGTCGCAGTTTGCGAATGTTCGTTGGAGCGATGGATTTGGGAAACAGCAAATCTTTGTAACAACGAAACTTGCGACCTTAGTTGGCTAACGATGGTTTTGGGAAATGCACTCCTGAATGTCGACTTCCAAAAATCTGAAGTTGTTCAGCCCCTACTATGTACAGTTGAAACCAGAAGTTTACATACACTCTAAAAAAGGAACATAACCATTTTTTTTTTAATCTCTGATGGTAATTAATACTAAACTTTTACTATTTTAGGTCCGTTAGGATTACCTAAATGATTTACATTTGCTAAATGCCAGAATAATGAGAGAATTTTTATTAATTTCTAGACAGTCAAAAGTTTACACACATTTCCTTGGTATTTTTTAGCTTTGCTTATAAACTGTATAACTTTGGTCAAATGTTTTGGGTCTCCTTCCACACGCTTCTCACAATAGTTTGCAGGAATTTTGGCCCATTCCTCCTGACAGAATTGGTGTAACTGAGTCAGATTTGATGGCTGTCTTGCTCGCACAAGCTTTTTCAACTCTGCCCACAAATTTCCTATAGGATTGAGGTCAGAGCTTTGTGATGGCCACTCCAAAATATTCACTCTGCTGTCCTTAAAGCACATTTTAACTAATTTGACAGTATGCTTGGGGTCATGGTCTGTTTGGAAGACCCATTTGTGGTCAAGTTTTAATTTCCTGGCTGATGTCTTGAGATGTTGCTTCAGTATTTCTACATAATGTTCTTTCTTCATGATGCCATCTATGCAGTGAAGTGGGCCAGTCCCTCCTGCAGCAAAACAGCCCCACAACATGATGCTGCGGCCCCCATACTTCACAGTTGGGTTGGTGTTCCTAAGCTTGTAAGCTTTCCTCTTTGTCCTCCAAATGTAACACTGGTCATTATGGCCAAACAGTTCAATCTTAGGGTGCTTTCACACTTGGTTCAATTGCCTGGACCGTACTCAAGTTCGATTGTCCCCCCTTGCCACCTTCTCGGTTGGTTTGTGTTCACACTGTCTTTTTTCCTTCTGAACCCCGGTACGCTTGCGTCATAGAGCTGCTGTTTTGTTTACGGCTGTTGCTAGGTGACAGTCACGAAAGCAAAGCGCCAAAATGGAGACTTCCGCATATCGCGGTCGATTTGCTTTTACTGAATCATAAGTTTTGGACATACAGAAAGTGACTCGCGTCTGTCTGCTGCAAAAATATTATAAACATTCAGAACATCACACAGTGACTGCAGAAGCTGTTTCTGGAGGAGACAAGCAGACATCACTGTGTATCACTGTGCTTGGCTCAGTCCCGCTAAAAGTACAATACGGGTAGCACATACACACACACACACACACACACACACACACGAATGAACGTTATGAAAATGATAGTTTGTTGTACAGTTGCCGGTTCACTTCCGCTATTTGGTACGATTGCATTCATACCAGAAGTGAACCGTACCAGAGTTCGCATGAACCGTACCCCAGACCACCTCTTTCAGGCGGACTCGGGTACGGTTCACGGGTGCGCACCCGAGTTCAGAAGACACGTTCCCACTAGCTAAACGTACCGTACTATGACGTCAAACGAACCCGGGTGCGGACCAAAAGTGCTAGTGTGAAAGCAACCTTAGTTCCATCAGACCACAGGACATGTCTCCAAAAATTATTCTTTTTCCCAGTGTATTTAGCAAATTGTAATCTGGCTTTTTTGTTGATTCTGGCTTGTTGATTTTCCCATGTTGTCACACAAGGAAGCAGTGTGTTTGAGGTTTTCCTTAAATACTATTCTACAGTTGTGCCTCCAATTAACTCAAATGTTGTCAATTAGCCAATCAGAAACTTTCAAAACCTTGACACCATCATCTGAGCTTTTTCAGAGGCAGAATAATCTTATTGTATGTAAACTTGACTTTCAAGAAAAGTTATAACAATTTCTCAAGAAATCTCTCTCATTATTCTGCTATTAAGCAGAACAGAAACAAATTTGATAATCCTAACTTAGCTAAAAGAGAAAAAGTTTAGTCACATTAACATCTTATTAACATCTCATTAACACTTTTTTTTTAAATGGTTATGTGCCTTTTTATACAGCGTATGTAAACTTCTGGTTTCAACTGTAGATAGCAGAGAACACTATATGGCACCTTTATTATTTTAAGAAACAATACAATTTTAGGTATGAGATTACAGATAATTTGGAGTAGGTTTAGAGCAAATGTTAGGGGCTTCAACATATTTATTCACCCATTTCCTTCTGATTTTAGAAAATAGGTTCAGGCTTAAGTTTAGGGATAAGGTTATATTTTTGGACGGCAATGTTGTTCTACACTTAAATCAAGGATTCAGCATGAAAAAAATATTGTCTCGTTTCAGAAATAATAAGTCAAAATTAAGTACATTTCATTTTAAAAATAATCTGTCGATGGGCTAAGCAAAAAAATTTTTATTTCAAAGCAAAAACTATTATTGCTTATTTTGCTTACCCCATTGGCAGGTTATTTTGCTTGTTTTAAGGAAACACTCAATTTATAATTTTGTTTTTTTTTTTTGTATATAAAATGTTTATTGATTTAAGAATGTTTAGAAACTTGGACTATGAAATGAAGTATGATTATTTTAAACATTTATTTCAGAATACATCATGACGTGCATGCGAGTGCGAGAGAAGCGGTACTGATGAGCTGCAGAGCAACAGAGCAGGGCTCATTAATATTCATGAATATTCCAAATATGGTCAATACCTTGCTTTTCATTCTGGGGTAAAAGTTCAATTCAATTCATCTTTATTTCTATAGCGCTTTTACAATGTACAGTTGAAGTCAGAATTATTAGCCCCCCTGAATTATTAGCACCCCTGAATTATTAGCACCCCTGATTATTTTTTCCCCCAATTTCTGTTTAACAGAGAGAAGACTTTTAACACATTTTTAATCATAATAGTTTTAATAACTCATTTCTAATAACTGATTTATTTTATCTTTTCCATGATGACAGTAAATAATATTTTACTAGATATTTTTCTAGACACTTTTATACAGATTAAAGTGACATTTAAAGGCTTAACTAGGTTAATTAGGTTAACTAGGCAGGTTAGGGTAATTATGCAAGTTATTGTATAACGATGGTTTGTTCTGTAGACTATCGAAAAAAAAAATATAGCTTAAAGGGGCTAATAATTTTGTCCTTAAAATGGCTTTTAAAAAATATAAAACTGCTTCTATTTTAGCTGAAATAAAACAAATAAGACTTTCTTCAGAGGAAAAAACATTATCAGACATACTGTGAAAATTTCCTTGCTCTGTTAAACATCATTTGGGAAATATTAAAAAAAGAAAAATAAAAAATTCAAAAGGGAGCTAATAATTCTAACTTCAACTGTATATTGTGTCAAAACACCTTAACATAAAAGTTATAGTAAATTAAAACTGTTGAAGTTCAGAAAAAGAGGAAAATATATTTTGCTTGTCTAAAAATGCTTCTTGATTTAAGAATGTTTATATATTTGGACGAAAAACAAGACAAAAACAGTGTTGCCAGATTGGGCGGTTTTGAATTTGATTTTGCGAGTAAAAAACAGCATTGGTGGGTTGACGAAATTTGAGTAGTTTTGAAACGTAAATTTTATATGCAACAAAACATAACTGAGGTCTCCTACTCCATTCAGTTAGTAGTGACCAGTGCATAGCGCAAAAAGAATGGGGCCCACGCACAAGAGGAGGTGAAGGAAAGCTGTATCAAAATCTGACTCCCGGACACATCTGACTCCCCTTTGCATACACACGCATCACACAGCGTCTGCAGTTAAACTCACAGTGGTTTATAATGACACTTTTATCGTTGGTTTTTTCTGCAACTGACAGCAAGAACAAGCATAGAAGCATTGTCTGATTGACGAGCAGCACCTAATTATGTTCAAAAGAATTTTAAACACCAAATGGGATGAATTTATACAGCATTTCGAAAGTAAAACATACTCTAATAGGTAGTGTAATCTACACAACATTAAGTGCAGTGTGTGGGTGTGAGGGGGCAGTGTTTCAATGTGATCCGGTTATGTTGTGTTTCTGTTACTGCTGGTGTTGGTTGCTGTGTGGTTAAAATTAGGAGTTAAAGTAACTAGGTTAATCTTAATTTAAATAAATTAAAATTAAATAAAAATATTAATCAGTTTGGGCAGGTTTTGGACAGCTTTTGGGCTGGAAAAGTCAGCTATATCTGCCAACACTGGACAAAAACTCTAAGTAAGACTGCAGGATTAAATTCAAAATCTGCTAAAATCATAGTCTCCAGTCATGTGAGGAATACACTACATCAGTGATCCTTTCTCTTAATAAGCAAGCACATTACTCTCCACCTGTCATCTTTATGACTATTGTGACAGATTTTATAATCCAGTCTGAAGGAAGAAATGTGTCTGAAACACCTGATTATTCGCTGACTCTTGACGGAGAGAGTCAGAGCAAAGTGCAGGGATTACAGCAGTGATAAGCATATAATCCAACACTCCTACAGGGAGTCATTTACCAGATCAAGCGCTGGTGAGGAGAGTCCTGCCGCGTGTGTCTGCATTAAACATGCAGATGGAGAAAAGCAGCGGTGAGCACATCCTCTCTCCTGTTACAGCTTTAATTCAACAGATGAAGGTGAAGATTAAAGGTCAGCTGTGACATTTTTTGATTTAAATACATTTTCATGTAATGGATTGCTGCTTTAATAAGAAATCAGACTTACTTGAGGTTCCGTGAGAACCAGAAGCTGCTGAGATATTTATTTGAGTCTGTTGATGAGCTTCAGATGATACTGAATATTGTTTAGGGGGCGGGGCTTTCTTTTTGCGCATCATTCTCTTGTAGCAAACTAACAGCAGTGGGGCGTGGCTAAGAATATTGTGGCTAAAGCATCAAACTGACATCATCAGAGAAGGACCGCCCACTCTAAATGCAGAAGCAGATGGACAGGTTTTGATTGAAGATTACCAAAACAAACTTTTTATTTTCTCAGTGGATTAATTTACACAGAACAATTGCTCACCTGTGGTCCGTTTTTCATACCTCGCTTAAATGATCTAAGATGATTTGGCAGATCCTGGATCTTTTAATCTTGAAAACTGATCTCTGGCTAATTTGGTTCTTCAAACAAGTTTGTAAATCAGATTAAAATGTCTGGATGAACTGATCTGAGATCGCTGCGTGTGTTGTGAAAGACAGATCTATCGATCCTTGAAACTATGATCAGCAATGCATCGATTGACTGACGGCCCTGCAGCGTAATGACATCATCTGATTAATATTCAATTATCTATGTGAGCAAAATTACATAAAATTCGTAGTGAACAGTTTGTTAAACATGCTTCACAATAACTTTCCACCTTTGTTTTGATCTGCAGGCGTTACACTTTCATGTGTCAAGAGTATTTAGCAATTTATGTAGTACATTTAGAACGGATTTGCTTTATCGGCGTAAGGAATAACTGGTTGTTAAATTCATTTTGCATCAAAAAAGCATTTTGATATTGGTAAAAGTGTCTGCAACTTTTTCTTTTTTTTTCTTTTTTTTTTTTTAGGGGTTTTCGCTTCTATTGATAGGACAGTGGTGATTTACAGACAGGAAAGTGTGGGGAGCAGAGAAAGGGGAAGGATCGGCAAAGGACCTCAAGCTGGGAATTGAACTAGGGTCGCCGCAAGTACCTCTGTGCCATGTGTCGACACACTAACCGCTAGGCTATTGGCGCCGACGTCTGCAACTTTTGCAAGGCATCCAATAATCGACATATTAGCTGTCAAAACATGCACATGAATGCATAAACTATTATTCCTTTTGTCTCTCCACACCACCACCAGTGTGCAGCATCCACTTGGATGAAGCAACGGCAGTCACAGGACAATGGCGCCAGTGCGCTCACCACACACCAGCTATTGGTGGAGTGGAGAGACAGTGATAGAGCCAATTCTGGCTAGTAATATTGTCCCTAAAAAATATTTTTAAAAATGTAAAAACTGATTTTATTCCAGCCAAACAAAAAACAAATAAGACTTTGAACAGAAGAAAAAATATTATAGGAAATACTGTAAAAATTTCCTGGGAATGGGAAATGAAAACGTCCCTTACCTCAAAACTCTGTGCATTATAAGAAAAAGAAAACACAATGTACAGTCGGAAGTGTAGCATGCATTCATAACGTTTTTCGCGCAGCAACGCTACTTTGAATGGGTCCGATTTACTATACATTAAACAGCAACTGCGTTTCACGAAAGACAGAGTTAAGATGCCGTTCTTTTATCCCACATGGATGCTATGAGCACAAACAAGAGACCAAGAGAGTATGGTGAGAATGAATGAATGACAGCTTCTAAAAGTGTCTGAGAGGCATCCCCTTTTTCCCCAGTAGGCCTACCTTGTGTTTTATTTGCTAATTTAAGCAATTTTTAAAAAAAGATAAATATAATGTATAAAACTACACATTATTTATATTACTTTATATTACCTATACACCTGATACGCTTTTTATATTAATGGACAAAGCACAGATATTGATGTTTCACAATGTTTTTACACTACATTATTTGAATCTACCAAGTTTAGTTTACAATGTTTGCAATGTTTACATTGTTCTACTTACATTAAATCTAAATCCCAAATATCAGAAATGACAACAGATTGTTAAGATTTAATTAATGTCAGTTTTAATGTTATTGATTAATGCACTTGACAGATTTCATTCATTCATTCATTCATTTTTCTTCTGCTTTTCCCCTGGTTTACCACAGCAGAATGAACCGCCACTTACTTGACAGATTCATATGTTTTTAATTTTAGGTGGTTTGTGTGTTTTATGTTTGGTAAAATAATTTCTAATGGCATCTTTAGTGATTTTAAACTAAATAGACAGTCTTGTCCCGATAGGTGGATTTAGAGGTTTTTGCAAAAAAAAGCAGAAGTGGATTCAGCTGGTTTTGACACAACAGAAAATCTACCTTGTTAAAAACCAAAGAATTGTCTAAAGTGACATTTTTTTAAAAGTTATTTTATTTACTAGGTAATCACCTTATTACATATAAAATGAAACTTCTGAACCTAATCAGAGGAGCCTGATAGAAAATTCTCATTTACAAGAAAAGAGATCTGATTGATTTAGAGGGTTTTGCATCTGAACTTTAATATACACAACCCTGTTTTATATTATACATGGACTTTTTATCTCTTTGTTTTTGCTACTTCTATCATATAACCCATTATAAACTCACACACTAATCATCTCCTTCACTCATCTACAAAAGAAAGTAACCATGAACGAATGAGTAAATGAGCAAACTCATCTTTAAGGCGCTTATCTCCGAGTCTCCATAATTAATTATAAGCAAGTGTTGAGAATTTCAATAGCACTGTGTGTTTATCAAGCGTGAATGTGCATGTCTGAGACAGCTTCATCATCTGCGGTCTGCAAGTAAACACTGCATGCTGGGAAAAATATCAAAGACGGCACTAATCCCAGCATTAATTACAGATCTGAGATTCAGCCGTGTCAGCAGAAACAGGTAATGAGGAATCAGCACCTCTTTTTACCCCACTCTGACCTTCAGCAGCTCTCAATTCATAGGTTTTGCTTTTATGAGATCTGCTTTATAGTTGATATCTAATACAGGCTTTCATCTGAGGCGACTTGTGGTATGTTAATTTGAGGGACCCGAGGACCCAAGGTTAAGTGCTTTGCTCATTTCCATTACTGCAGTCTATGGGTCAAACTGCTTTTGGATTAACATTGCAACCTTTGTGTAACAAAACAAACAAACAAACAAACAAACTGCATGCTGAATATTGATTTAGAAGGTTCCGGGGGGGGGGGGGGGGGGGGGGTGCATGATTTTGGATTTTGCATATTGAAAAGTTATGAGGAAAAGTCATTTTAAAAGTGGGATCAGTGTATCAGTTTACAGTCCATCCGGAAAGTATTCATAGCTTCACTTTTTCCACATTTTTTATGTTACAGCCTTATTCCAAAATAGATTAAATTAAATAATTTCCTCAACATTCTACACACAACCCCCTATAATGACAATGTGAAAAAAAAGAGTTTGCAAATTTATTAAAAATAAAAGCCTGAAAAATCACATGTACATCAGTATTCACAGCCTTTGCTCAATACTTTGTTGATGCACCTTTGGCAGCAATTACAGCCTCAAGTCTTTTTGAATATGATGCCACTAGCTTGGCACACCTGTCTTTGGGAATTTTTGCCCATTCCTCTTTGAAGTATCTCTCAAGCTCTATCAGGTTGGATGGGAAGCGACGGTGTACAGCCATTTTCAGATCTCTCGAGATGTTCAATAGGATTTAGGTCTGGGCTCTGGCTGGGCCACTCAAGAGCATTCACCGAGTTGTTGTGAAGCCACTCCATTGATATTTTGGCGGTGTGCTTAGGGTCATTGTCCTGCTGGAAGATGAACCGCCGCCCCAGTCTGAGGTCAAGAGCACTCTGAAGCAGGTTTTCATTCAGGATGTCTCTGTACATTGCTGCATTCATCTTTCCCTCCATCCTGACTAGTCTTCCAGTTCCTGCTGCTGAAAAACATCCCCACAGGATGATGCTGCCACCACCATGTTTCACTGTAGGGATGGTGTTAGCCAGGTGATGAGCGGTGCCTGGTTTTCTCCAAACGTAACGCCTGGCATTCACTCCAAAGAGTTCAATTTTAGTCTCATCAGACCAGAGAGTTTTGTTTCTTATGGTCTGAGAGTCCTTCAGATGCCTTTTGGCAAAATCCAGGCGGGGAGTGGCTTCCGTCTGGCCACTCTACCATACAGGCCTGATTGGTGGATTGCTGCACAGATGGTTCTGTAAGATTCTCCTCTCTCCACAGAAGAATGCTGAAGCTCAGACAGAGTGACCAACGGGTTATTGATCACCCCCCTGACTAAGGCCTTTCTCCCCGATCACTCAGCTTAGATGGCCGGCCAGCTCTAGGAAGAGTCCTGGTGGTTCCTAACATCTTCCACTTACGGATGATGGAGGCCACTGTGCTCATTAGAACTTTCAGAGCAGCAGAAATTTTCCTGTAACCTTCCCCAGCCTTGTGCCTCGAGACAATCCTGTCTGGGAGGTCTACAGACAATTTCTTTGTCTTCATGCTTGGTTTGTGCTTTGACATGCACTGTCAACCCTGGGCCCTTATATAGACAGGTGTATGCCTTTTCAAATCATGTCCAATCAACTGAATTGACCCCAGGTGAACTCCAATGAAGCTGCTGAAACATCTCAAGAATGATCAGTGGAAACAGAATGTACCTGAGCTCCATTTACGCCAAAGGCTGTGAATACTGATGTACATGTGATTTTTCAGCTTTTTTTTTTTTTTTTTTTATTAATTTGCAACAAAAAAACTTTTTTTTTTTTCACATTGTCATTATGGGGGATTGTGTGTAGAATGTTGAGGAAATAAATTAATTTAATCCATTTTGGAATAAGGCTGTAACATAAAAAAATGTGGAAAAAGTGAAGCGCTATGAATACTTTCCGGATGCACTGTATATTATGATTTAAAGAAGACACTACAGTGCTTCCCACAGGTTTGAAATATGGCTAAAAGGTGTGTTTCAATCCGGCTACCACCACAAGTATGTCTCATAAATGTAAAACTACATGCGACAAACAAACAATTATGTAATTTTTAACAATATTTTAATTTATTATCACACTGTTATACACTTTTCCTTTTCAATGGGTTGCAGTTTTTTTAATCCACTATTTACCTTACTAGTGTGCTATTCAGGAGCCATGTGAACCCACTGGTAAAAGCGGCTCTCTTTCTCTCACAGGTTCAAGTTCAGATTACTTTATTGGCATGATATGTCGAGGTTTACAATGTTTAATATATTAACATGATCAAATTAATAAAATATTCAGCAAATAAGACATAAATGACAGAAACTATATCAGACAATATATTTGGTTATATCTCATTAACCACTTCTAATGGTGTACATATATTTTGCAGCCAGTTTAGATGGCTTTTTCGATTACATAATGCAATATTGAATGTTTCTCTTGTGGGGGAAATTGGAGCACCCAGAGGAAACCCACACGAACACAGGGAGAACATGCAAACTCTACACAGAAATGCCAACTGACCCAGTCGGGGCTCGATCCAGCGACTTTCTTGCTGTGAGGCGATTGTGCTACCCACTGCGCCAAAGTGCTGCCAATCTATAATATTTCAAATAATAATACACACTAGAATACTATTTAAACCTGCTTCTTAGTGCCAGAATATCCCCAAAATACCATTATATTCACTGAATAATCCATCATATGTTTTGGATTCTTTTGCATTGTTTTCAGGATCACAAAACACAATGGTGCTGAATTAACCTACAATCTTTAGCTACTGAGATGATCACAGCGAGAGCCTGATTTAAACACTACAGAAGTTTGCTCCATAATTATAATCCCTGCTATTTACAGTACTGGAAGCCATTCTGGATGAAGCATCTGCAAAAAGAGCCAAAACGAAAGAAAACAGAAGTAAAACTCTCGCCAGACGCTGTGTGTCTTTCTGACTGCTACAGGGAAACCTATTAAACAAACAGCAATTAAGCTGCAATGATGCCAAACAAATCCATTCAGAGAGCAGAGTGTTATAAAGCAAGGTCACCGATTATTTTTAGTGTAACACAACACAATTAATTACATCACAACTGAGAGACAAAGCTGAATCTACACATGCAAGTCTTGCATTAAATATAATGATTTAATTTTTTTTAAAACGAATAATGTACTAGGGCAACAGGGCGGCTCAGTGGTTAGCACTGTCACATCACAGCAAGAAGGTCGCTGGTTAAAGTCCCGGCTGGGCCAGTTGGCATTTCTGAGTGGAGTTTGCATGTTCTCCCAGTGTTGGCGAGGGTTTCGTCTTTGGACTGTGGGGGAAACCGGAGCACCCAGAGGAAACCCACCCCATCACTGGGAGAACATACAAACTCCATACAGAAATGGCAACTGACCCAGCCGGGACTCAAACCAGCAACCTTCTTACTGTGAGGTGACCCTGCTAACCACTGAGCCACAGAGTCACAAAAAATTAATACAACCAACCCAGGTTTCCTCCGGTTTCCCCCACAGTCCAAACACATGCGCTGTAGGTGAATTGGATTAACTAAATTGGTCGTAGTGTATGAGTGTGTGTGTGTGTGTGTGTGTGTGTGTGTGTTTCCCAGTACTGGGTTGCAGCTGGAAGAGCATCCCCTGTGTAAAACATATGCTAGATAAGTTGGCGGTTCATTCCGCTGTGGCAACCCCTGATGAATAAAGGAACTAAGCCGAAGGAAAAAGAATATATGAATGAATGAATGAATGAATGAATGAATGAATAATTGTTTTAACCCAAAAGTTTGGTCAAATATGGACAAATCCAGCATTGGGTTAATTTTTTTTATTAAAATTTAAATAAAACTTTTTACCTCAACTGTTGGGTTTGTCCATATTCAACCCAATGTTGGGTTACAACAAACTATATATTTTTGAAACGCATAAATTAATGAAATGTACTATACATGTAGAAATGCTTCTACCATATATTACACTCTAAAAAATGCTGGGTTATTTCAACTCAAATTGGGTAAAATATAGACATAAAAATTTGGGTTAATTTGGGCTTTAAATTGATTTTTAAAAAATGTAAAACTTGTATGATTTGTCTGCATTTTACCCAAATTTGGGTTGAAATAACCAAGCATTGTTTTTGTTGTAATGGTAAAGTTTTACCCAAAGTTTTATATTTTACCCAAATTTGGAGTGAAATAAGCAAGCATTTTTTAGTGTAATGGTCAGATTTTACCTAAAGTTTTATGTTTAACATTTTATATTATTTATAATAATTTTATATTAACAAGCAACAATTATTTAAAAATAAATAAATTAATAAAATATATTAGTTTACTATGAACTTAGAAATGCTTCTACCATATTTTACCTGCTAAAAAAATGCTGGCTCAAATATATTTCAACCCAAATTTGGGTAAATTTGAGATAAATTGAATTATAAAAGGGGGCGTCACGGTGGCGCAGTGGGTAGCGCTGTCGCCTCACAGCAAGAAGGTCACTGGTTTGAGCCTCAGCTGGGTCAGTTGGCATTTCTGAGTGGAGTTTGCATGTTCTCCCTGTGTTGGCGTGGGTTTCCTCCGGGTGCTCCGGTTTCCCCCAAACACATGCGCTATAGGGGAATTGGGTGAGCTGAAATTGTCCGTAGTGTATGTGTGTGAAGAAGAATGTATGGGTGTTTCCCAGTGATGGGTTGCAGCTGGAAGGGCATTCACTGCGTAAAACGTGTGCTGGATAAGTTGGCAGTTCGTTCTGCTGTGGCGACCCCGGATTAATAAAGGGACTAAGCTGAAAAGAAAATGAATGAATTATAAAAAGGTGACAGTAGCTCAGTGGTTAGCACTGTCGCCTCACAGCAAGAAGGTCGCTGGTTCGAGTCCCAACTGGGTCAGTTGGTATTTCTGTTTGGAGTTTGGTTGTTCTCCCTGTGTTGGTGGGGTTTCCTCCGGGTGCTCCAGGTTCCCCCACAGTCCAAACACATGTGCTATAGGTGAATTGAATAAACTAAATTGGCCGTAGTGTATGGGTGTGTGTGTGTGTGAATGGATGTTTCCCAGTACTGGGTTGCAGCTGGAAGGGCATCCGCTGTGTAAAACATATGCTGGATAATTTGGCGGTTCATTCCACTGTGGCGACCCCAGATTAATAAAGGGAATAAACCAAAGGAAAATGAATAAATGAATGAATGAATTGTAAAAAATTAAAAAATATTTTATGTTTAGTCTATATTTGACCAAAAATGGTGTTGAAATAACCCAATATATGTATATACCAAAGAGCAATGCAGAATTTCTGAACGTGCTTTTTCCCCACATACAATAATCACCTAATTGGATCAATTATTAATTAACCAAATGGAACATTATGGATTTGGTGTTAAAAATGTGCTGTATGTTTGTTGTGTTTCTGTGTGCAAGAGTCAAGGTTAAACACACACACACACACACACACACACACACACACACACACGCGCACGCCGTGCTGTGTTAGATGAGAAACACTCGGTGCATCATGACAGATAAACACCTTCCACCGCAGACGCCTTAATGAGAGACTCAGCATGATCAGAAATTATCCTGACCAAACAAATGAGAGCGTGTAGAGGAGAACGCGTTCACTTAAAATACAGCATGAGCTACAGAGTCATTTACACTGTTATTATAGCTCAGGCTGTCAGATTTAATAATCAGTGTTAGTGAACAGAGAGAAGCATGAAGATGATTACTGACAACATTAAACCTACACCTCGTCCACTAATAATAATAATAATAATACGTTTCATTTATATAGTGCCTGTCCAGGACTCACACCTTCACAGGCTTTCTCAGGTTCCAACTCTTAGTTTAACACTCTTAACTTTTCCCTGACTTTCACCGATAATTAAAATGTTGTAAAGAAATGTACATTTTCCTGACACGTTTGCTTTAGTTAACTGGTATGGTTTGGTGACTGTATTTGGCTTATGTGACTGACTAAAGGAATAAAATGGTGCAGACAAAATGGCTAAACATTATAACCATAATTATAGGCTAAATGTGTTAAACAATGTGATAAAAACATGATACAGAACCGAAATATACATTTTGATAAATGTAACCCTGGACCATAAAACCAGAATTATGTTGCATTTATTTTTAGGAATAGCCAAAAATGAGAGATTTAGATATATATAAATATATATATAAATATATATATATATATATATATATATATATATATATATATATATATATATATATACACCCACACACAACTGGGTCAGTTGGCATTTCTGTGTGGAGTTTGCATGTTCTCCCCGTGTTGGCGTGGGTTTCCTCCGGGTGCTCCGGTTTCCCCCAAAGTCCAAACACATGCGCTATAGGTGAATTGGGTAAGCTAAATTGTCTGTAGTGTATGAGTGTTTGAATGAGAGTGTATGGGTGTTTCCCAGTAATGGGTTGCAGCTGGAAGGGCATCCGCTGCATAAAACATATGCTGTATAAGTTTGGCGGTTCATTCTTCTGTGGTGACCCCTGATGAATAAAGGGACTAAGCCGAAAAGAAAATGAATGAATGAATGTTACAATCTTATGACTGTGTGGGTTCAAGCGGCACTTGCTTTGAGAGGGGTCTGGATGCAGACCTGGTGCTGTGCAATCTGAGCTGCATCCACTGCTTTTTAATGCGCTCACCTAACCCCACGCCTAACCCTACCTGTCACAGTGACGTCACTCACTCCATTGAGTGCATTGTGAGCTTGCATTATAAAAGCTGCATTCAGATACTATTGCTTGTTTTAAAGCATAAGAGATCAGAGAAAATGTCCATTTCAAGGTCTGTATTGTCACTGGACTGTTGTGAAGCAGTAATTTTCCGTTGCTGTTGCTTGTGGTACAATAACACTTGATGGATTGAAACCTACGCAACTAAGATTCAATAAACTCTGCTTTTTCTTTATCATCATTACTTCGTCTCCTGCTTCTACTCCTGTCTGGCTTTCTCAGTAAACTCCTATATTGATAGGAGATTAATTCAGTTTAATACTAGTTAACAGGTTTGGATATTGGGTAGCTCTTCTGGCTAGTTGTCTGGATACTCACAGAAACAGACATTTTCTGACAAGATCTGGTGTCTGGGGCTAGATCTTATTTATCTGGCATGGAGAGTGTGATCTAACAATAATGACATAAAAAAAAAATCTAGTAAACAACATGCATCAATTAAAAAGAAAAAAAAAAGAAAAAATAAGAAAGAAAAAAGAAAAAAAAATGTAATCTAAAACACACATAATATCATATATATATATATATATATATATATATATATATATATATATATATATATATATATATATATATATATATATATATATATATATATATATATTTGCATTACTTTAATACTTCTTAATGAATTTAAAAATATTAATTTTTTAATATGGTCCAAGACTGTGTGTCACCCACTGTACGGGTCAAAATCATATGTCAGGTCAAAATACTACAATTTTGAAGTAACGTTAAATAAGCCAACACTGCACCCTGCTGACATAACAGAAAAACTACATATATCATAATACACAATATCTTTAGTCCATCATGCTGCTGCCTTTTCTCGCATTACAAACAAATATGCACAGGCCTGTAGCCAGCAGGGGTTCCGGTGGTTCAAAAGAACCACCCCCACTGAAAAAGGTCCAGAATTGGCCCCATACATGAGGTCATTAGTTCTATTTTTACTGCTACGCCATCATAAATTGTGGAAATAACCCATCAAAGGCTTTAAGACCACAGAATCTGATGCAAGTCAAGTCATCTTTCACTACTGACCTACTATATTGTTGTTAAATAGAGAAAACCTTTTACAAGTAACTTTTATTCTAAATCTTGGACCTTACTCTTGAAACAAAAAAATAACCAACTAAAATTAAAAATATTAAAATACAAAATATTAATAAAATGGTAGATCATCAATAGGATTAAGACGACCTCTTTAAAACTTTAAAAAATAGACAAATAAAATATTATACTTTAAAAATGTATTAAAAGCTATAATATTAGCATGATATTAAAATAATAAACCGAACACACTGTACTCAAGCCTGCCTCTAAATAAATATTTCATTCATTCATTTTCTTTTCGGCTTAGTCCCTTTATTAATCTGTGGTCGCCACAGTGGAATGAACCATTAACTCATCCAGCATTTGTTTTACCCTTCCAGCTGCAACCCATCACTGGAAAACATCCATACACACTCATTCACACACATGTATTATGGACAATTTAGCTTACCCAATTCACCTATAGCACATGTGTTTGTACTGTGGGGGAAACCAGAGCACCCGGAGGAAGCCCACGCCAACACAGGGAGAACAAGCAAACTCCACACAGCAATGCCAACTGGTCCAGCCGAGGCTCGAATCAGCGACTTTCTTGCTGTGAGGTGATCGTGCTACCCACTGCACCACTGTGACGCCCTAAATAAATATTTAGCTTTAAATAAAGTATATAAACATTAAATAATCAATATTATTGTTTTAACCCAAAAGTTTGGTCAAATATGGACAAACCCAACGTTGGGTTAATTCGTTTTTAATTAAATTTAAATAAAACTTTTTACCAGGTGGGTAAAACAGTGGGTCAGTGGTTGGCACTGTTGCCTCACAGCAAGAAGGTCGCCGATTCAAGTCCCGACTGGGTCAGTTGGCATTTCTGTGTGGAGTTTGCATGTTCTCCCCATGTTGATGTGGGTTTCCTCTGGGTGCTCTGGTAACTAAGGTGTGCAATAAGAATGTAATTTTATTATTGTTTGTATATATATGTAACTTATTTTATCTATCTTCAGCATGGAGAGCTCTGCTGTGACATGTGAATTTCCCTTTGGGATTAATAAAGTCTAACAAATAAACAAATAATATTATTATTATGATGTTTTTAATTATTTATTATTTAAATGGGGCGCAGTAGGTAGTGCTGTCGCCTCACAGCAAGAAGGTTGCTGGTTCGAGCCTCGGCTGGGTCAGTTGGCGTTTCTGTGTGGAGTTTGCATGTTCTCCCCGGTTTCCTCCAGGTGCTCCAGTTTCCCCCACAGTCCAAAGACGTGGTACAGGTGAATTGGGTAAGCTAAATTGTCCGTAGTCTATGTGTGTAAATGAGAGTGTGTCTGTGGTTTCCCAGTGATGGGTTGCGGCTGGAAGGGCATCAGCTGCATAAAACATGTGCTGGATAAGTTGGCGGTTCATTCCGCTGTGGCGACCCCAGATTAATAAAGGGACTAAGCCGAAAATAAAATGAATGAATGAAGGAATTATTTAAATGGCCCAATTCTGACTGAGGAAAGTTAAATGTGCTGGCCAGTTTGTTTACTTGCCTAATAAAAAACAATAGACGAATTACCAACCTACGTCACACATGACGTCACACGGGTTCCCGGTTACAAAAAGAGACTGGTTGCAATAACAAACATGTGGTGTTGTGCGGTAGGATGCCAAATTTACCAAAATGCCAAAAAGTCCAAAATTAGAAAACTTAACTTTTACCGCACACCACACTGCTTTTAATGCCAACCGCAGATGTCTTTGGCCAAACGGGAGCTGAATGGAGTGAGGATCCTCATTAAAAATGCTTGACTCTGCAGTTCTTATGTTATATCAGGTAAGGTCACACTATGCTGAATCATACACATTACTCCTTTTTGATTGCAGCGATGATTTCAGCAAAAACAGTTAAATATGGTGAATTAAACTGCGGACACTGAATGCTAAGAATGAAACATGAAAATGTTCACATACCCTGCCGTACAGGTGCCGTTCGCTGTCAGAATGCAGTTTTGCTTGTTGTTGATTACCCAGGCCTTGTACAGCTCAGTCTTCTTTCCTTGTCTTTGGCTAGGCAGAACCTCAGTTTTTAGCACTACATAGTTCTGAACCTGGTAATCAGGGAACATTATTTCTTGCACATGACCACACAGAACACAATTGTTGGCATCCAAAGACTTGTAGGCCTTTAACTTCTCTCTTGTAAAATCACTTGGAGTTTCAATGAGATAGTTGTGCATTTCGGGCTGGATGCTTGGCCATTTCATCCTATCCAGTATCCATTGGGAGGGTGCTATCGCAGATGGACCTGTCAGACGAACGCCGCTCACTTTAACGTTTTGCAGAATAACTGTGCTTATCACTGAGTGACAAGCGGTTATAATACGCTGAAAGCATTATGTTAACAATATATATAATATATAATCAATATAACTTATTTATAAGACAACAACAAACTCTGTACCGCATCAGATGTCATTCCCTCGCTGTAAATGCTAGCGCTCCCATTTTTTTCTGCAACCACCCCACGCGCACATTCTCAATGTTTACAAACATGCTAATTAGTCTATAGGCTACTTTTTTTTTTCTAATGATATATGATGTAATAAATTAGTATTTTAAAAATAAGTTCGGTTTTTGTTTATCAGATTTTTTTAATTACATTTTTAGGAAATATTTTTGGTACATCAAAAAGTGTGGTTATGATGACCATCCGACAAGCAAATCCAGCTAAAATAGTGCTTAAATGTCACTAAATGGAGTGTTTAAGTAGAAAATGAGGTGAATAACTGCAAAATAGTCCAGTTTTTGAGAAAAATGGTCCAGGCTGGCTAAAATAACACTCAAACTGACAGCTCAGAGTCTTCTCAAGTCAAACTTGTCAAAATCTCAACATTGAGACGATTTCAAGACTCATTCGACGTTTTTACATAAAACAATAACTTGTTTATTATTCTATAGTCTTTGTTTGAACTATTCGCTGTCTCTCGTCAGCTGTAAATAAACGGTTAAACAGAGGTCTGTGGTTGGTCCATTCTGTCAGCGCGGAGAAAAGTAGCAGAACTTTTCTCATCGCTGGACTAATGATGACGCGGACTAAATCTCTGCTTTTTTGCACGAAATTAGAATCACACGATCTAAAATGATAGAATACATCCCAAACACAACGTCTAACTAAAAAAAATATCACATCATCCACGTGAGTATACTGTAAAAGGATACACAGAGCTTCCTATTGGTCCACATGCACATGACGTCAAACGATCCTCCTCTTCCCTTTCCGTGAGCCGCCAGTCAGCAGCACTTTCCCGCGAACTCTCAGCTCCACTACAACCGTGGGGCAGTTCTGAGTCTGCTGGGACAGAAGAAATGAATTAATTTGGAATAATTAAACAACACATTACAAGACGACATGGCGAAGCAAAGTTCCCTCTTTAACTTCTTCTCAAAGTCGCCTCCTGTCGCGGTGAAGGCCAAATCCAGCCCATCACCAGCAGAAGGAGATGCGCCGGGTAGATCCAACACTTCACCCAAAGAAGAAGCTAAAGTCAACAGCAAGAAAACACCTGCAAAACCGCTTTCAAAAACCCAAGCTAAAGCCGGACATGCAAAGCTATTCGGGGAGAAAGCGGTCACTACAAAGGAAAGGTACAGGAACTTGAATTTGGATCGGTTACCATGGTAACACAAAGTCTATATAAGACACACTAGTAGTAAAAGTTGCTTCACAAACATAAACATGCTTATTTAAACTTATAATGTGCTACTTTTGTGGTATTTCGTTAAGAATAGCATTATTTATTAGCACTAATAGAACAGTACTGGTGCTTTTAACCATGTTTTGGACAATACGACGACGTTTTACTTTAATAATTTGACTTTTGTCCTCTTATAAGCACTGTGAGCGGTTTTATTATGAAATCTTACCGGAGAATCGTGTTATATTTCACTCCACGTGCTACTTTCGCCTGTTTGAGCGTGTTTGGCGGGAAATTCCATGGAAGGGGAGGATCTTTATTGAAGTCTAGATGGGATGGGATACAGCTGCGGACACGCACATCAATATAGCATCGCGTTTGTGACAATGTGTAACTATAAAGAATATTTTTACAGTACTGTGACGGTTGGGTTTATGGGTAGATGTTATAAAAATGCAAATTATTGGGTAACTTAATAAATAACATAAATAATACTCTGTACAACTACAGTTTTTACATTAGTATGATGTATAGTTTTAGGGTTGAGGTGGAGGTAGACGTTAATAAAATACAATTAATGGGAAATTTTATAAATAATTCTCGTTAACTTCTGTCCGCAACTGTATCTGATCTAGCAACAACCGGCTTCGACCAGTAGGAGCGTCCGTTACAGAAACTCTTCAAAACAATCAACCGTTCCTACAGTAAATGTATCGTAACTCAAAAAAATATTAATTAATTGTACATTATTGGGTAAATATGCGTGGAAAACGAGTGTAAGTACACTTCTTGTTCGAGTGTAAGAACCGTTAGTTTGTAATAATCGATTTAATTGTTTGATTATTAATTTTTGTGACCATTTTAATACCGAGTGTATTTGATTGTCCAAAAACTAGTAACTTATCAAGGCATAAACTTACCATTTTTAAAAATTAAGGCTATAATATGATTTGTTCTGAATTCTGTAACATTTTGTATATATTTTTACAGGGATGAGCTGATAAATGAGCAATATCACACTGTAGCAATGCGATTATGGCTGTATATCAGCACTGGTGGCAGGTGTGCGCGGCCTCGTGCCTTAGCGTCCCACCAGTGCTGATATACAGCCATATCGCACTGCTGCGAGTGTGATATTGTGTTTATACAACAGTTCGACGGCACAATTGTGTGTTAAAAAAAAAAAAAGAACATCAAACACGGAGAGTCTAAAAACCCTTTTGTAATAGGAACGACTTTCTTCCGCCATTCATTCACATCTGCATCTGACGTCAAAACAGTCGTTACTAAATCACCAACCACTTTAGAGCTAGTATTTGAATCATTCTCAAGCGTAATGTCTAAAGTGATGACAAAACAGCTGATTTTGCTCACATTTTAAGATTATAAGGCTGAACTTGACATGAAATGCCCTCCGTCTACAGAGATATCTTCTTACAGTGTTACAGTCTACAGTATTTTTCTGTTGCAATCGGGAAGTAATACAGAAAAGTGAGGAGGCTGTACAAATGCTGTTATTGCAGAATATCACACGGCTATCAGCCAATCAGATTCAAGAACCAGACAGAACTGTTGTATAAACGATATTATATTTAATCGCGATAAAATATATGTCAATAACATTGATAAGCTCTGGACTTTTTACTCTAACGTTATATTGATCTAAGGGGACCATGGGAATCTACAAGTGTGTTGATATTAGAGATGTAACGTTACAGAATTTTAGGCCACTGAAAATTTATTGGCTGAAAATTTTATGCCATTTAATGGATCCTCTAATTTTTGTGGCTTCAGTCATTGTTGGGGTACTCTTTTAAATTTGGAAGCATTAACAACTTATATCGTTATCGTTCAATATGGAAAATAATTATCGAGATTGCATTTTTGTCATATCGTCCAGCCCTATATTTTTTAGACTTTGTTAGGTTTGTTGTCATTGTGTAAAATGTGTTACATGTACACTTTATATTCACAAATTACTTTGTTTCAGCAGTGTAAGTTTATGCTTCAAGCCTAATTTCAACATTAAGTACATACTTTTAGATGTTTTCAATAACTACAAACTATTGAGAGCCATTTTAAATCTGTATATTTCAGTTAA
This sequence comes from Danio kyathit, assembly GCA_903798195.1. Lineage (NCBI taxonomy): Eukaryota > Metazoa > Chordata > Actinopteri > Cypriniformes > Danionidae > Danio > Danio kyathit. The sequence goes on from LR812531.1 coordinate 56,769,599, forward strand.
GTTTCAAATAACTTGTTCAAAAAAACTAATTATCAACTAAATTGTATAACAATGACAAGTTACAGTTTTGTCAAAGTCCATTGCTGTACAGCGTATCAAATGTATTTATCCAAAATTTAAACTACGTACTTATTCTGGCCTGTAAAAATACTTTAAATGTGAAAAATGTATTGCTGACAAGTAGATTAAACTGAAGTATTGTGGCAAATTATAGACCGTTTCGATGTGGTCATGTCATTGAGTACATGTACATAGATACCAATAATACGATTAAGACAATACTCTGATTAAGAGTCTATCATGTAAACAGCGAGTTTTTTTTTTTATTTTTTTTTTTATTTTTTATTTATTTATTTTTTTTGATGACCTTAATCCGACTAAAGTCATAATTAAACTAAACCGAAATCGAATTAGGATTGCAGATTTTAGTCACATTATTGAAATGCAGTACAGACATGTAAACACTTTAAACTATTATCGTCATGTGGGATTTTCTCCGCATTTTGGGGAGTTCATGAATGAAAGAGCCAAACTGCAGTTAAAGTTGACAAATTAAAATTGAAACGCACAAAATTACTCTGGAGGAAATGTGGATAGTGTGGTGACGCAGTGACATTAATCGAATTATGTGCTATAACATGTAAAACAGGATCATCAAAGGAACATTGAAAAAGCAACTCATGTAAACACCTTAATCATATTATTGTCTTATTCAGATTAAGACAAATAATTTGATTACTGATGTCCATGGAAACATAGACACAGTAAACAAGAAACTGTAACGAGGCAATTCAATCATATCTTAACATTAAAACAGCTGCCATAACATTATTTATTAATATATGGACCTTTTAGGTTTCTTGAAAGCTATGGAAATTAAAATTGTAAAATAGGAAATGCATTAATACAATACATGTTATTGTTTACATCCACCAAAATGGTCTATACCGATTTCCAATTAGAGTAATTTGGGACTGCGCTTCAATTCTGCAATATGCATTATGAGTTTTTTTAATATGTTATCAAATGATCCCTCTAAATGTGCCTGACAAAAAAAGTTGTACACTAAATGACATGTACTAGTAGGTTGTCTCTGCAAATAGTTTCTCACAGAAATGATCGTTTTTCTTTAGAAAACAGTCACCTGTATTTAGTGCTGGCTCACTGGTATGGGCCAAGATGGAGGGGCATCCCTGGTGGCCCTGTATGGTTGTTCCTCAGCCTCTCAGCGGACAGCAGATGAGGGGTCGAGGCCGAGACCAAAGGCTTCATGTTCACTTTTTTGATGAACCACCAACCCGAGGATGGGTTAACACAAAATACATAAGAGAGTACCAAGGTGAGTGAATAATGTTACAGTTACATTGTTTTAAAGGACAGTTCACCCATAAATGAACATTTCCTCCTTTCCTGTTGAACACAAAACAGATATTGTGAAGAATGTTGGGAAAAAGCAGCATTGACATCCATAGTGGGAACAAAAATCAGGGTTTGTATGAGTGCTGGAAATCCTTGAAAAAGCTTGAATTTTAATTTAGTGTTTCATGGTTTGAAAATTGCTTAGATTTTGGATAAAATGCTTGAAAATGTAACTGTTTTGTTTTCATTATTTATCTTACTAAATAGGTAAAAAATAAGAATTTAAATATTATGAATCTTATTACTTTATGAAAGTTCTGGAGTCTTTACATGTGGTTGTAGCATGATCTGTGTGTCTTTTTTCCATGAAATACACATTTAAGATGTGAGTAAATTACATATAAGAGAGTAAATGACAGTAATTCAATGTTGGGCTTGGGGCAAAAATGCCATTAGTAAATACTATACTATAAATACTAATATACTATAGAATACTATAACAAATAGCATGTGATAATATGTGATAAAGGATATATATATGAATGTAAATATGTAATTTGCCACAAAAAAGCACTTGTAAAGTGCTGGAAAAATTATGAAATCCTGGAAAGTGCTTGAAAATTGATTAAATTTGAGTTTGGAGGTGTAAGGTGTAATGCTGTGTTCACAACAGACGGGGCACGCGCAAATAAATTGCGCATAAATAGACGCGTGAACATTTTACTCGGTTCATTCGCTCATCAAATTCACATAATTCGCACGTGAAATTCATTTCACTATTGACATGTATTTGTGCCATGGGCTTCTGTCTCTACTCTCATAGAGTTCTGTCTGACTCTAGCTTCGTTGCGAAATGGCTAACATGGATTTTATTAAGAGAGTAGCTGTGCTTTATATGATTTAGGAAGCTTGAAAAACAGCGTATATTCGTTCAGCACCGTGTCTGAGTCCACTAGATCCTTTCAGAGGTGCACTAAGCTCCTCCAGATACTATACCCAGATGATGGAAGCTTTCAGCGGTGCTTCAGACTAAGCCGAGCCCAGTTTGATGAGCTGTTTTCCGGTGTCAGCAAGAGGGTTTTCCCCTCGGGACACCAACAACAGGCACTATGTTATAGTCACACCCCTACAAGAGCAAGCTCCTGATTGGCGAATCGCAGCATAGAATGTCTATTCGCGACTTTGCATTGACTTAACATGTAAATCACTTGCACTCGACGCTTCATCCACATCTGGTGTGAACACAGCATTAGAACCCTGAAAGATACTATGATAGTTAATGGCAGTTTTTTCCAGCATTTCTCAGTATACCTTTGTGTTCAACAGAAGAAACAAGGATGAGTAAATGATGATAGAATTTTCAATTTAGGGTGAATTATCTCTTTAAGGTGGTATTAAAAGTAAAAATACTTATATAAAATATAAGTATTATAAAATAAAAATGACATCCTGACCTTATGCATCTTCTTTCAAGGCTCTAATAGTGCAGATGCCAAATCCGGAGGTATGTTTTTCAGCGGTAAGCCTGTAATACGTAAGGCAATGGAGCTGGCAGATGTTGCAATGAAGGACAGTGCAGAGCAGAGGTTGAAGATGCCTCTGTGTATGGATCCTTCGGATGAGGAAGAGGAGGATGAAGAGGATATGGAGGTGGGCAGACATTAGAGCTCTGGAAATTAAAATTGAAAAAAAAATGTATGGTTGTAAGGAGAAAGTTCAACCAAAAATTAAATGTCCTTCTAAACCTTTATGACCTCTTTCATAAGGGTTTTGAAGAATGTTATTATTTAACATGTAATATAGACAGTAAAAACAACACTGAAATAAGCCATAATAGTAGTTTATATGACTAATGTGCCGTCTTCTGAAGTCACACAATAGCTATTGGAAAGAATAGGTTGAAATGAACAATATTGCCTGAAAAGATGTCAGTGTACATTTAGTCCTGGTTGTTCAATAATACTTTAATATAGTAGAATTTCTCATTTTCTTAATTTAAATTAGGAATTAGTGCTGCACAATATATCATTTCAGCATCGACATCACAATGTAATCATTCGCAATAGTCACAACGCTGGATATGCAGTGTTGAGTCTGTATTATAATTTATCTTTTGCATGTGCTTTTGATTTTAAAAGCATTTAGGCATAAGAAACCGTATCGTTTTGTAACTTTAACAATGATATTTATTAAATCATTTATGCTACGAAGATTATTTTACGTGTGATTATTCACTGTACCAGAATACAGAAATACATTTTTCAATATCCTGCAGCCTTATTAGGAATAAGAATCTTTTATGGGTGTTTGATCATTTTTATAGGTAATTGATAATCGCATCTTTTATAAGTATTTTACGAAAAAATTGAAAATTAGATAATCATTGACATTAGTTATTTGCTTAATTTAGACAACTTTAAAAGTTATTTTTCTCAATATTTGGATTATTTTGAACCTTCAGATTTTCAAATAGTTGTATCTAAGCCAAATATCATATCCTAACATTTGACACGTCAATGAAAAGCTTATTTATTCAGCTTCATTCAAATTTGACACTTATGATTGGTTTTGTGGTACGAAGCATAAAACAATTTTTTTTTTTTAAGTATTTAGTTTGCTGCATTTTATTGATTGAATCATTAGGTGCAGCTATGTTTATTGTTCTTGCTCAAATTCGTCATTATTTATGTTTTCTGTTTCTTTATTTGATCACAAAACGTCTTATTACAGGTTGATAAATCAACCATATCAGATGCAGAAATGTCTGAGGAAGAGGTTAAAGAAAAAGAAAAACCCAGTCGGCGTCCACCTCGTGCTGCAGCCGAAAAAGGTCAGAAGTCAAAGCGCAGACGAATTGTTGTAGCGTCTGACAGTGATGACTCTGGAGAGGAGTTTGATCCTAATAAAGCAGAAGGAAGCAGCGATGAGGAGGAGGAAGAAGAGGAGGGAGTGAATAGCGGAGCGGAGGAAGAAGAGAGCGAGCCGGAGACTGAACCAGACAGCCCTGTGAAACCAATAAAGCGCAAACGTCCCATAGAAAAACCTGCTAAATCAAAGAACAAACCAGATACTCCAAAGCGAACGCCTGCAGCTCTGCCATCAGTGTCGGCTGATGCCAAATCTCGACTTTCTGCTTTCTCTGCACCAGATAACTTTGATAATCAGAATAGTGCAAATGGGACGGAGGGCGGATCTACCGTATGGGACCACGAGAAACTGGAGTGGCTGCAGGACGGCAAGAGAAAAGACGCACAGCGTAAACGTCAGTCTGATGAAAACTACGATCCCACAAGTCTATATGTGCCCGAAGACTTCCTAAACAGGACGACGCCTGGAATGCGCCGCTGGTGGCAACTTAAATCTGAGATGTTTGATACTGTTCTGTTTTACAAAGTTGGTAAGTTTTATGAACTCTACCACATGGATGCAGTCATTGGCGTCAATGAACTTAATCTTACCTTCATGAAAGGTACCTGGGCCCATTCTGGCTTCCCCGAAATCGGCTTCGGCCGCTTCTCAGATGTACTTGTGCAAAAAGGCTACAAAGTGGCTCGTGTAGAACAAACCGAAACTCCAGATATGATGGAAGCACGATGCAAGAAACTGGCACGTCCCACTAAATTTGATAAAGTTGTCAAACGAGAGGTTTGCCGAATTATCACTCGTGGCACTCAAACATATAGCGTGCTTGATGGCGCCCCTTCTGAAACCCAAAGCAAGTATCTGTTGAGCATTAAAGAAAAGAGTGAGGAGGATAGCACGGGTCATGGTCATGTCTACGGAGTTTGTTTCATTGACACATCAGTGGGACGTTTTCACATCGGTCAATTCCAGGATGACCGTCATTGCTCCCGTTTGCGTACTTTAGTGGCACACTATTCCCCTGCTCAAGTTATTTTTGAGAAGGGAAACCCTTCAATTGAGACATTAAAAATCTTTAAGGCCATCGTATCGTCATCTCTACAAGAAGGCCTCAATGCTGGTTCCCAATTTTGGGATGCCCAGAAAACCCTCAAGGTACTTGCGGAGGAGGACTACTTCAAAGAAAGCAAAGACGACAATAAAAAGGCATCAGTTTTGCCTCCAGCTCTAAAAGCGATGACTTCTGAGTGTGATGCTTTGAGTCTAACTCCTAAAACGGGTTACGAACTTGCTCTTTCTGCACTTGGTGGCTGCATGTTTTACCTGAAGAAGTGCCTGGTTGATCAAGAGCTTTTTTCAATGGGCAACTTCGAGGAATATGTTCCTGTCGATGTGGAGATGGAGCAAGCTGGAGGAGCATCTTGTTTTTTTGCAAAGACTAATCAGCGAATGGTTTTGGATGGAGTAACCCTTGCTAACCTTGAAATCCTTCAGAATAGCTCAACTGGAGGTCCTGAGGGAACACTACTTGAACGATTGGACACATGTTGCACTCCTTTTGGCAAGAGGTTGTTGAAACAATGGATTTGTGCTCCGCTTTGTAATCCATCCTCCATTGGAGATCGCTTGGATGCTCTGGAGGACCTAATGGGCGCTCCATCCCAAACATCCGAAGTCACAGACCTGCTCAAGAAGCTTCCAGATCTGGAAAGGCTACTTAGTAAGATCCACAGCATGGGTACTCCTTTAAAAGGCCAAGACCATCCAGACTCAAGAGCCATTCTGTACGAAGAGGTCGTTTACAGCAAACGAAAGATTGCAGATTTTCTTGCAGCACTTGAGGGATTTAAAGTTATGAAAGAAATTGTGTCGATCATAGAGCCTGTCGGCGAAGACCTCAAATCTAAACTACTGCGCCAAGTGGTGCTCCTCAAGACTGAAAACAAAGATGGTCTTTTCCCTGACCTTTCTCCAGAGCTCAAACGTTGGGATACTGCTTTCGACCATCAGAAAGCTCGCACCACAGGCGTTATCACACCAAAAGCTGGATTCGATCCAGAATACGACCAGGCCTTAAATGGAATAAAAGAGTGTGAGAGAGATCTGCAGGACTACTTGGACCGACAGAAGAAGCGATTGGGCTGTAAGAACCTATCCTACTGGGGAACAGGAAGAAACCGATACCAACTGGAAGTTCCAGAGAGTGTTTCTGAAAGAAGCCTACCAGAGGAGTATGAGGTCCGGTCCACTAAAAAGGGCTGGAAACGATACTCCACCAAGGAGATCGAGCGAATGTTTTCAGAGCTACAGAGCTGGGAAGACAAGAGAGATGCAGCGCTGAAGGACTGCATGAGAAGACTCTTTTACAACTTTGACAAGAATTACAGGGACTGGCAGACGGCTGTGGAGTGCATGGCGGTACTTGGTAAGAAAAATGGACTACATCTACTTTCAGCTACAGTTGATATCAGAATTACTAGCCCTCTCTTGAATTTTTTTTAATATTTCCCAAAATATGTTTAACAGAGCAAGGAAATTTTCACAGTATGTCTGATAATGTTTTTTTTTCTTCTGGAGAAAGTCTTATTTCGGCTAGAATATAAGCAGTTTTTAATTTTTAAAAAACATTTAAGGTCAATATTATTAGCCCCTTTAAGCTATATATTTTTTTTCAATAGTCTACAGAACAAACCATCATTATACAATAACTTGCCTAATTACCCTAACCTGCCTAGTAAACCTAATTAACCTAGTTAAGCCTTTAAATGTCACTTTAAGCTGTATAGAAGTGTCTTGAAAAATATCTAGTCAAATATTATTTACTGTCATCATGGCAAAGATAAAATAAATCAGTTATTAGAAATGAGTTATTAAAACTAATATGTTTAGAAATGTGTTGTCAAAATCTTCTCTTCGTAAACAGAAATTGGGGAAAAAAATTAACAGGGGGCTAATAATTCAGGGGGGGTTAATAATTCTGACTTCAACTGCATGTTGCTTGTTTGTAAAAATAGTTTTGAAGGGTTGGAGTTTACCCTCAAATGACAAGTAGTGCATGATTTACCCTAAAAGCATTCTAGGTAAATGTGACTTAGTTGAATTCAGTCAAAATTGTGTGGGTTTTCCAGCTCTACAATGGCAATGGGTCCAATAATAATAATAAAAGAAGTACAATTAAATGTGGTCATTCGTAATAAAACAACAAAAAGTCAAGCTGGTGATGCTAAAGCCATCTACAAATGCAAAAGCAGGTTTCACTAAAAGTTACACAAAACAATATTAATATGTTTTAATATGGATATTTGTCTTACAAAAAAAATCTATTTGCTACAGAAGACCTTTTATATGAATAAAAGTATAACTATTATATATTAAAAAGCATGTTTCTTATGGATTGTAGCACTTATTGAACATCTACTCCTTGGCATTGTAGAGCTGGAAAAGCCAAAGATATTTTTTTAAAATACATCCAGGATGCCTTGAGTAAATAATAGGATAATTTTAGGGGTGTCAAAATTAATTGTTTCTTCGGTGCACCGCGATGCAGATGCGGACAATTCGGTATCGGTTCAGTAATAATCATAACCGGTTATTATATACTGACGTCATTTATCTTATATGCTCTGTCGTCGTAGCATACTTTAGCGGAGGCGAGCGCGAGTATTTACAACACTCCAACTACTTAAAAACACAGAAACTGTGCACAGTTTCACTGTGTGTGTGTTTGCTGGACAGTCTTTCACTGACACTTACAGCAGAAGCCCCTATTTCACAGCGATTATGAGAATGAAAGTAATCTCGATTTCTCTCTCTCACTGTGGCCCATGAGTGCATCTGTGAAGAGAGCCAGCGTGTAAGAGCCAATCACAGCCCTTTCTGTTGAGCGCGTGACCAATCAAAGGGGTGTAAGAAAGAACTTGGTAGAGAAGGCTCAAAAAGCGAGTGGGATATTTATATTTGTTTATTTGCTAATGCTCGTGTTGTTTAAAGGTACAGTTTATATATCTGACTGTTGTATTAAAGGACAAAATTGTTTTACAAATAGTAAATATAAATATATTTATACATTTTAATACAAGAATTGCTGTGCTTTGAAGAAAATATAAAACTGTGTATGGAAAGAATCGTCAATGCACCGTGATGCACCGAGATATCGAATTGAACCGAATCGATGGCATGATAATCATAACTGAACCGAACCGTGAGACCAGTGTAGGTTCACACCTCTGCAAAAAAAGTTAGCCTTACTATTCATTTGCTCTTGGGTAAATTTACTAGGAATAACAAATGGCAGTAATATTTCAAACTGCAGATGCTATACACCAGTGTGTTTAGGACAATACATTTAAATTATATTTTAAAAATACCTCTTTGCAACTAGTGTTATGATACTGAAATTCGATACCAATCGGTACTGAAATTTTAAAAACGTCTATTTCTTGCTAACATTTGAGCGGGTTCTTAAATAGCAGTGATTTGCCATTGTCTTCACATGCTCAACAAAAATGACTGTGATTGGCTGTGAAGGTCATCAGTTCACCAAACACAGTTCACTGAGTGTCACAACAGATACAGGGACACTGGAGCATTTTAAAGCCACAAAGATCAGTCGATTTATCAGTGAATCGCTCGTATGTCAGCTTATAAACAGACCAGCTGATCTTTGCGGCATAAAAACGCTCCAGTATCCCTGTATCTGTGGTTACACTCAGTAAACAACGATGAGTTCGGTGAACTTATGATCTTCACGGCCAATCACAGTCATTTCTGTTGAGTAGGTGAACACTATGGCAAATCAGCTGTGTTTAAGAATGTGCTCAACAGCGCTCAAATGTTAGCAGGAAATGGACGTTTTTAAAATTCCAGTACCGAATTCCAGTATCGTGACAACATTATTTGCAAACATTAATCAGTCCAACAACAGTCTAATATGCATGCAAGGTCAAAAAACACTTTCATGGTCTTATAATATGCATTTATTTTGACCTAATTATCCCACCGACTCCCATATGAATAGTTCAGCGATTCATTTGTTCCCAAACCCCTCCTTAGCGCCAAGCTAATCTGCGCTGATTGGACCGATGACAGCCTGTTGCGGTTGGTCGACACTGAAAGCCTTCAGCACGAGACAGAGTGAAATGCCCAGCACGGCTTATCAACAATATTGAAGTAGTCAGAGTGCATAGTGTGGTGTGTGAGCATACCTGCCAACACTCCTGTTTTTCTCGGGATTCTCCCGTATTTCAGACCCATCTCCAGCTACCCACCCATTTTGTTATTTATCCCGGAAAACTTCCGTAATTTCAATTATAAGACAAAAATAAACCTCAACCACTGATTCTTCACAGCCTTATCTTTGGGTAGAGAAAATAGCACTAACTTTCCCCTCACACTTCCAATAATATCGAGCTGAGCACAGCGTGACTTGATTCAACCGGCGTCTGCTACAGTGTGTGTCTAGCCTCTTTTTCTTTGCTACTGTGCTAGTGGGCGGGGCCACGGGATTCAATGTTCTCGGGTTTGCGCACGCAACAACTGGGTGGGGCTTAAGTTTTGTAACTACGTCAAGACTCGTTATCAAGAGGATTCATTTGAAGTACTAGGAGTTGACTCTTTTATAGATGAATCAATAGTTTTAAACACTGTGCACTTTCAGATTTAAGCCTTAGCTGGATATTTCACTTCACTTAGAGCTGCGTTACACACTACATGGAAGGTCATTCTCAAAAACCCAGAATAGGGGCTCTTTAAGGCTAAAAATAAATAGAAGGGAATGAGACTGGATCTCTCAAAACACTTTTTTTACAATGGCTGCACTCATTCTTGCATGAAAAATAAGCTGGATATAAAAGTGTCGTTTTGACAAAATGGCTTCAACTAACAAGTCGATTTGAGTTCCTAAACTTGTAGGATGTTTTTATAATACCTAAAAACCTTTCATATGCCAAAGAGATTTTGAATTCTCAGTTCATGACCCCTTTAACAAAGCACTTGATGATGATTCCAGAATTCTGTTAGCAGTATCAGTCAAACATGCATGTTTCAGTCATGTCCATCACCTGTGCAGATGTGCTGCTGAGCATGTGCCGGTACAGTCAGAGCGCTGACGGGTCCATGGCCAGACCAGAGATGGCTCTTCCAGAGGACGGCTCTCATTCGGTTCCATTCCTGGATCTGAGAGGGTCTCGTCACCCTTGTGTCACCAAGACATTCTTCGGGGATGACTTTATCCCTAATGACATCTTCATCGGCTGTCCTGGTGATGAAGAAGAGGCTCAAGATGATGCTAAAGCACTTGCACCATGTGTACTAGTCACCGGACCAAACATGGGAGGCAAATCCACTCTAATGAGACAGGTGAGAGCTGCTTTTTAAAGGTCTCATGAAAGTTTTTTAAATCTTAGTATCAGTACGTTAGTTTTAAGGATATCTATAAGCTAGTGTGCTACAAAAGAGTGACAAAATTCATATTTAGAAGATATAAACCTGATTTAAACCTTTAAAGTTTGTAGTTTGTCCCCCTAATTGGATCAGCACCTCATATTTCAGTTTCTAATCAAATCCTCTGACCATTAAAATGCTCTCTAGTATCTTACATGTCCCGCCCCCTTCTCATTTGCTGCACTTGAGCTCAACCAATCTCACTGGCAGAACTGTGATGAAACAAAACACTTGGCTGTTTTTTTTTTTTTAAAGGGGAGGGGCTACTCTGTCCCGCCCTCTCAATTTTTCAGTTGAGATTACGCCAAACATCAAATAAAAATGCACATTTCAAACTTCACTTCATGGACCTTTAACTTTCTATAGGAGTTACTAGATCGATGCATCACATTTCATCAACAATATCACATCTATTACACATTATTTCTTCAAAACAACAAACATTTTTATCCATTCAGTCAATATTTTATGAGTTCATCCATTTCCAGAAAATGGAATCCATTACTTAAGTCTGCATTAAATCCAAAATTTTCAATGTTCATTTTGCTAGTGCATATTTTAATTTTAAGGTGAGCAATTAATCTGTGTTATTTACTCCACCTGAAAAGTTTGTTTTAGTAACCTTTAATCAAAATCTGACCATTTACTACTGCTCTGGAACTGCAGTTCTTCTCTGAAGATATCGGCTAGACTGATTGGCTGAAATATGCTTGGCCAAGCCCCTCCAGCCATTAGTTTACTAAAATATGTAAAATATGAGAAGAGCTCAAAAATGAAACCCCGCCCCCTACTCAATATACCGTTTCAATTGGAAATACATCATCGTACTGAAATTAAAGTCTGCAGCAACTCAGTCTAGTCTGATGTGATAGTCAGTGTTAAAATATATAAATATAAACTTTTTGAAATATTTAAAGCCTTAGAACCATAATGGTTTAATCACAACACTGAACATGAAGAATTGTATAGGCAGACCTGAGTTCAACAGCTGTTCAGGCAGGAAGGAGGAAGTGGTTTGAGCTTTTGTTTATGCCAATGCAGGTTTTTAGAACTTCTTTTCAACTTGTTTAGTTGGCCTAGAAATTCTCTCTGTGAATATAATAAAAACTAATAATAGTATATTGACGTTCTGATAATGACATTTTGGTAGTGGTGAGGACAGACCCCCTTACACAATTGTAAAACAGTTTAAATGTATAGCCATACACAATAAGTGCACTATAAAAATGCATATTATTCTCTTAGGGCCCGAGTGTCCACATACGTGGACAGCACATTTTTAGCTCTTAAGTGGCTATTAAATACATTGAATGTTTTATATTTTGTAACAGACATACAGTGTCATCCTGCAACTGTTTTGCAGCATATGAAATGTCCCAAACCCCATTTTTAACTGTCCAAAATGGGGGAAAAAATTAGTTTTTACACTCTGATAGTCAAAGCAAGTAATAAAAAAATATCTATGTTATATATGCATTCAGGAAAAAGTGTTTTATGTAAATTCGTACCACGAGTCCACATATATGGACATAACTTTTCTCAAAGTACATCATATCAAAAGATGAGACTTAGATTTTTATTCTAATTAGGTTCCAATAAGCCCAAATAGCAAAGAGAAATAAAAAATGCATGTAAAAAAACACCTTGGGCCTTAAGAGCTTATATTATATTACATTTTAGTATTGTTAAAAATAATAATTTTAATATTAATGGCATTTGAAAATAATGGGAAAGCATTTAGCATTTATAAATTGTTAAATACTTAAAAGCAGAAAATGAAAGTTAAAAGAAATATATATTAATAGTTAAAATTATAGTTTGAAAGGGATGAACGCTATAATAAATGTTGATATTGCATTCAAATATTGAATTATATAAAACAAAATAATGTAAAAAAAAAAAAAAAAAAAAGTTATAGAAGATTTGTTTAAAAAGGGGCTCATACTGAATTTAAAATCAATTCATAAATAATATAAATACTTCAATATTGATATATCATTAAATACTTAAATTATTAAAGTATTTTGAATTTAACAATGAATGGTTGGAAAGTGGTAGCAAATAATGTTGAATTACACATGCTGAATTAAATTGAGATTATTATTATTATTATCATGTCATTTCTCTCACCACAGGACTAACCATTTAAAATATTAATTGTCTTTTTTTTTCTTTTACAACTTGTCAAGTAGAATTAAATAAGCTGTGTGTGTTTCAGTGTGGTCTGGTGGTGATTTTGGCTCAGTTGGGTTGTTATGTGCCGGCTGAGAGTTTGCGTCTCACTCCTGTGGATCGAGTCTTCACTCGCCTCGGCGCTTCTGATCGCATAATGTCAGGTAAATTAAGCTTTTTTTTCTTTTTCTTTTTTCTAAATCCACTAAGTGTTCATGTGCGATTTTACTCTGAGACTCTTAATATCTGCTGTGATTTGTAGGTGAAAGTACGTTCTTTGTGGAGCTCAGCGAGACCGCTAGTATATTACTCCATGCTACTAACCACTCGCTGGTCCTGCTGGATGAACTGGGTGAGTTAGCGGATCCTCTCACTTTAAAGTACACTAACAGGGGAGAAGTGTGTGATCAGAAGAATTTATAATGTGTTTAAAATAAGGCTGTTCTATCATTGAGGCTGCATTTATTTGAAAATTGTGAAATATTATAACTCACTATTATTTTTTTTAAATTAATGTAGTTTACTTTTTTTATTCCTGATACTAATGCTTTGACAAATTCCAAAAACTCAATGCACTCTGAGCACATTGACTACCCTTTGGTTATGTTGGTGGCTGTTTTTACCCCATTGGCTTCCATTATAATCACATTTTTTGATTGCAAAGCCATGACACCATATAATCACAGTGTTTCCTCTAGGATTTTTTCCAGCAGTGGCGGCAGGACTTTTTTTTACACAGATCTGCCAACTATTTCAAAGACAAATATTACACGCAGTATTACAAGTCGAGTTAGCATTCATGTAATACGAGCATGCGAATCTCTTTGCTTGCGCGCCGATTTCCTCTGTTCGAGCACAGAACTTCTTGCACGCACTCAAATTTACACGTTCAAGTGCAGATCTTCTTGTGCGCTCTCCAGTAAGCGCTGCTGAAGCGTGATTTAGTGTGTTTTTGTGCGTTTTCCGACATTAACGCGTCCTGAAGTAAAGTGAAACGGCATTAAACTCCAGCAAGATAAAGTCATTGTATGCAGAGCCATTGACCTTTATCAATAAAGTATACTTATGGAAACTGTGTTCATCTTAACTGAAAGCTACGCGGTGTTTGCTAGACTCACGCACCTGTCAGTCAGTCTGTCAGAGAGTCAGTCAGCATGTCACCTTGAACAAATAGCGCACAGCACTACTACGGTTACAGAAAAGTTTGCGCGGTTTACCTCTAATATGTTTTGGTGCGATTATAATCCGCTATAAAAAACACGACTAAATGTTTTAAATAAGAAGCTGTAATGTAGCCGTGGCGGGATGAATTTTGGCGTGGCGGCCCGCCACGGATGAATGAATGTAGCGGAAACCTTGAATCATACATTCTTGATTGTTGCTGCTTTTCCCTGTTAGAAAGAGGTCCAATGTATAATTTTTACTGTTGATCATCAGTTGCAGTGCAAATAAAATAGGGGTGTCAAGATGTATAGTTTCTTCGGTGCACCGCGATGCAGACGCGGACAATTTGGTTATTATGTACTGCGCTATGTCGCCGGAGCTTACTATAGCGAGGGAGGCGTATTTACAACGCTCCAACTACTTAAAAACACAGAAACTGTGCACAATTTCACTGCGTGTGTGTGTTTGCTGGACAGTCTTTCACTGACACTTACAGCAGAAGCCCCTATTTCACTGCGATTGAGAGAATGAAGGTAAACTCCATTTCTCTCTCTCTCACTGTGGCCCGTTTGACTTGCTGGCGTGACATTTCCTCTCCTCTCGGCTGTTACAGCAATACTTCTGGATACGGACACAAGCGCGAGTCTGCAGAGTTTTCTATCATGGATCAGCTGTGATCGCCACTGCCGTTTATCAGTGTCACTTATCGGTAGGGCCAGACGGAATCTGCGGACGTTTTTTGCGATTTCTGCGGAGAATTTTGGAAAAAATCTGCAGATTTCTGCGGACTTATTTTGGGAGTCTCATAACTAAAACCTTAACATGTGAAATATGTGTAATTTAAAAACTGAATAAATTCAGATTTACACACATTTACTTAAGTAAATAAACAGAATTAATGATGGGCTAAAAATCTGCGGAAACTCTACGGAATTCTGCGCGCGCAGATTCCATGTGGGCCTACTTATCGGTAAAGAGCGCCAGCGCATTAGAGCCAATCACAGCCCTTTCTGTTGAGCGCAAGACCAATCAAAGGGGTGTAAGAATGAACTCACTAGACAAGGCTCAAAGCGAGCGGGATATCTATATTTGTTTATTTGATGTAAATGCTCGTGTTGTTTAAAGGTACAGTTTTTATATCTGACTGTTTGTATTAAAGGACAAAAATGTTTTACAAATAGTATATAAATATATTTATACATTTTAATACAAGAATTGCTGTGCTGTGAAGAAAATATAAAACTGTGTATGGAAAAAATCGTCAATGCACCGAGATATCGAATTAAACCGAATCGATGGCATGATAATCGTAACCGAACCGTGAGGCCAGTGTAGGTTCACACCTCAAAGTAAAAGCTTAGTTTCTGCCCTTTAAATGGTGTTTGTTTGATAGAACTTTGCACACTTACCTTAATATATCTAAGAAAATCAAAATAATCCCCTCAGCTCTCAGAACATAGTAAACATAGTAAGTGTATTTTTGCACACACACTACAATCTGCTGTTTTACTCCACTGAACTCCATATAAATGCCAGAAACTTGTTTTCACAGCCCTATCTGAAGAGTTAATGCTGCCAACTGATGATCGACAGTATTACACATTGTACCTCTTCCCAACAGGGAAAAACACCAACAATCAAGAATACATGATTATTTGGTTTGATTATAATGGAAGTCAATGCGGCAAAAACAGCCACCAACATAATACACAAGGGTTAAGAAACGGTTATGATTGTAAATTATTTATTAAACATTTACTACAAGTGTTGCCATGTATATAGCCAATAGGGCTTGCACGACTACTGGTTTCTGCTAATCGATTTCTTTTCAAAACAATATTCGAGTTACTCGACTACTCGTGTTTCAAGCTACCAGTTAAAAAGACACAAAGAAATCCTTCTCAATACACGTTTTATTAATTCATAGCCGAATGCGACAATTTCATAGGCCTAACATAAATTGTCAAAACATTGATATTACATATTTTTTATAAAGTTACAGAGTAATATAAAAATAAAAAGCTGCATGCAACATTGTAATCTTAACATCTGCGTCATAGGCTTCCTGTATATGCGAAGCGAAGTCCTGTTCATCCTGTAATTCCTTTTTATAATTTATTAAAGTAACTTTATTATTTAACAAGTTTTCACCAATAATAAGAACTATTAAGTGAAACTTACTTAAACCAGCTCGGAAAGACGAATAGTTCTCGTCAACAATACAGCTCACCCGCAAAAAATAAATAGCCTAAATAAATAAATAAATAATTCATAAATAAATAGTTAAAATTGAAAATGCATAAAATAATAATAAAAATAATAATACTAAAGAAAAAAGCTTTAGGCTAATTATTACCTTTTAATTTTACATTTATTATAGGCTATAGAAAGTAAAAGTAGTCAGCTACACCCGAAACCTAAAATGAGTCTTAACTTATATTTATAACGCAGTATTCATAAAAGTAAAGCATGAATAAAATTATTCTGAAGTAGGTTAAATCTCATTGAATCATTTGATTTCTGCTACATTTAATAAACAGTTAATAAAATGAACAAATATATTAGTGTTCAACCGGCCTGAAGATTATGCAAACAACCATGTGCGTGCAAGTAATAATCTGTTATTCAAGTAGCCTAATAAAAAAATAACTTTAACATTTAGGTTTCAAGCAGTGATAACAAGAATGAAAATTATTTTGCTTCGGCAAGTTCAACAAGTGACAATATAGAGCTAAAGTGAAAATAAATAATAAATAAACTATTTAGGAATAAATTATTTAAATAATACATAGAATATACGTAGACACAGTAAACAGAAATGATTACATGATATTTTAACATGCAGACATCATGCAGAGAATGTCTAGAAAAAAAACGCAACGCAATTATGAATAAAATGCGCGTCTTGCAATGTAATCTTATTTAATTTACCCTGTTTTTGACAGAAATAAGGAATAGAATCTTACTTCATCGGACTTTATAAAGGACACAAGTAAGTCATCCCCGTTTTTATCCTCAAGCCACAGACCGTCTTTGGTCGAGCTTG
The DNA here is from genome assembly GCA_903798195.1 of Danio kyathit. Lineage (NCBI taxonomy): Eukaryota > Metazoa > Chordata > Actinopteri > Cypriniformes > Danionidae > Danio > Danio kyathit. The sequence goes on from LR812531.1 coordinate 56,786,643, forward strand.
TGGAAGCGCATCTACGTGAGAGGGATGCAGGCTTGCTCTTTGCCTTGTTACGGTGTTGCCGGCCAAAGAAAAATTATTTTACTTCGTGTGCTAGTGGCAGCGACAGCAAGAAAGGATTTCGCTTGCTTGGATAGTAGAGGAAACCGATGTTCATTACATGACCATTCAAGAGGATTCACCATGGTGTTATTGTCAGGCATCTAAAATAATATTAATTTAATCCTCAATTGCAGTTGGCTGCTTTTAACCTTGGATCGTGTTGTTTGTTGGAGACGGTTGTCTTTGTCATTTATGGTAAATGCACGCTCGAGTAGTCGATTGTGTCTGACAGTGCCGACTAGTGGTTGAAGTCGTCGATTGCTCGACTAGTCTATGCAAGCCCTAATAGCCAATGCTGCTGATGTGGCATTAACAGATTAATAAATGAGAGAATATCTCAGTGTGAATTGAAAGCATTGACAGCTGTTGTTGTGTGTGACCTGAAGGCAGAGGCACGGCCACGTATGACGGCACGGCCATCGCCAGCGCAGTGGTGAAGGAGCTTTCAGAGAAGATCTGCTGTCGAACGCTGTTTTCCACACACTACCACTCACTGGTGGAGGATCACGTCCAGGACCCCGCTGTCAGACTCGGACACATGGTCAGCCTTCATCTGCAAACACTACAGCACTCTTCATTAACCAAAATAATACAGCATCTGTGGACAAACATACCTCAGTTTAAGAAACATTCACCAGACGCCATATATTAACATAAACGTTAGGGCTGGGCGATGTGACAAGCATCTCATATCACAATACAACCTCATATCCTGATAACGATGTACATCACGGTATAGTACCTTTTCTGTAAATTAATTAACAGTTTATTTATTTATACACACACACACACACACATTTATAAAAAACAAATGTACTCAAAAACATTTATATGTGATTTAGAACAGTGGTCACCAACCATTTTTAGCCGAAGATCCCTAACTTCAGCCTTGCCTGTTTATTGAAGCGATGTCCATGTGTTTTGTTGTCAGGCCTGTATGGTGGAGAATGAGTGTGAAGACCCCAGTCAGGAAACCATCACCTTCCTCTATAAGTTCATCGGAGGAGCGTGTCCTAAAAGCTACGGCTTTAATGCGGCTCGCTTGGCAAACATCCCCGAGGACGTGATCCAGAGCGGACACAAGAAGGCCCGCGACTTCGAGAGGAGCACCGTATCTCTCCGCATATTCAAGTAAGTCTCATCGTCAACATGTTTTACATTTGTGACATTTTCATCCCATTAAAGATGTAGGAGTTGAACACAAAAGAAGATATTTTGAGGAATGTTGGAAACCGGTACCCATTGACGTCCATAGTAGACAGAAAGAAAATACTATGGAAGTCAATAGGTGCGTCTCAAATTGCATACTTATCCACTATTCTACGCCATTTTGTAGTATAAGTACTGCGTTCACACTGAAAATGCTAAAAATAATAAGTGCACTTTAATTATACTGATGCACACTGATTCAACCGTTTAAATGAAGTGTGGAATGTTGGACTCTTCATGCTGCCGCTTTGCTCATGTTGCTGAAGGGGCGGAGCTTTCGGCCATTGATGTTGGATAACTTTATTTATTTTGGATTGTGAAAGCAAAATTCTCCTATAAGAGTGATTATAGCGCCTCCCGATGGTGAATGTGGTTATACTCATGGCAGGTATTATTTGGTACTTTGGTCATTTATTTCACTAATTTGGCGACCGTCAAACGTCATCAGGGAAACGGTTTGAATTTCCGCTTAGTAAAAAATGTAAAAATGTTCCATTTGCAGGGTTTCCGTGGGGTCTTAAGTCTTAAATTAAAATTTTAGGCCTTAAAGTCTTAAATTCGCTGTTCTAGGTCTTAAATATTTTTGCACAGGTCTTATTTTCCGATGTCCATGTAACGCTACATCTAATGCTCATTTAAATTCCTTTTTTGTTGCTGTTGCTTGGTTTTCGTGGTGTTGTAGTTCTTTATTTCACTAGTCTAAATGTAATTTGCGGTATCACAACTGCAAATGAGACCAACATGCAATAGCCAATCAGCTTTCTGCTATTGAACTCAGTGTGTGCGGCGAATGTGACGTCATCGCTGTTTGCGGAGGTTCGCTTTGGACAAAGAGCTTAGAGTCTCTTTGCTTTGGGTGCGTGAGCCATGATTTCAGCTGGCGGAGCGCACAACATTTTTTGAGACTCGAGCGAACAGTTCAAGCGGCGTTGCATTTGATTTGAGTTGAATATGAATCACTTTGAAGAGATTTTGGCAGAAACGGGTATGACTGTACGCACATCTTTATGATCCGTCCATACGTGATTATAGAGATAACCAGAAGAACAGTACTTCTTGGCTACAGCAGTGGGAAAGGAGGAAAGCGTTTGTACAAGTTTAGAAAAACTTAAGGGATAAGTTTGTTAAGGCCAAAAGGAAAGGCCATGGCAAAAGTGGAGACCCGGGTGATTTTAATACACAATTACAGATTATATTTCTCCACCATTCATAGGTTTTACACTGATGTATATATTACAATTTTGGATTTAAAACAATTTAATAGTTACAAAACTATAATGAAGTAACAAATTCTGTCTTTGATAACTGGAAAAGAATATTTGAACATATCGCTTTACAATATACTGATGCGCTGTTTCTAGGCTTTACAGGTGATAATGGACAGGAAATGTTGGACCATTATTGCCTTTTTAGCTTATACTGTAAGTAGAGGACAGAAACTAGCCAGACCAGCCTGATCTCATGAGGAAACGTAAGTATTTTACGTTTTGTCAGTTTAGTGGCTAATTCGTACGAGTTGAGTCGTACGAAAATGTACGATTTTAAAAAGGAGGCGTGGCACCCAACCCCACCCCTAACCCCAACCATCATTGGGTAATGAGCAAATTGTACTAATTTGTATGAATTAGATCGTATGAATTTATACGAATTAGCCACTAAATCAAAAAGTTACGAATTGCCGTGAGATTGCGTTGGCCAGACAGTAATATGTGAATGGAGTATGGAGAGGGCAAAATAAAAGCTTCAGTATTTTTAGTAAGTGTACTTGGTTTTTTTGCTTTTATTCTTGCCATAATAAAAAATATAATTGTAGAGCAACCCATGTTTTGTTGTTATTAATATTTAACTTTAAGTAAAACTGTCCCGAGAAGCATCAAAGTTTGATTTAAAAAATCTTGAATGGTTCTAAAAATCTTTATAATATATTATAAAAGTAATAGAAAATAATTAGTTTAGAAATCCTGAATGATATTAATGATGTGACGTAGTTCCGGAAACTTCCTACTTCTCTGTTTATCCATCTGACTTTACGGTGGGTTTCTTTTGACCCTCGTCCGTTTGAGGTGCGCATGCAATCACATGTGCGGTGCGGCCAGGTGAAAGTATAAATCAGCCATAAGTTTTATTTTTTCTGTAGTTTAATGGTGCATCTAACCTGTCTTCAGTACTGTTCAATTTAAATACATTTATTTTGCCACTAATTTTGTGATTTTTGCATTTTCTCTTGCGTGTTTTTGATATTGTGATATCGGTCTTAAATTTAATACTTAATGGTCTTAAAAAGTCTTAAATTTGACATTATGATATCTGTAGAAACCCTGATTTGGGACGACACTACATACATATACTGTGCTGTTGAGTGTGTATAGTGTGCCATTTGGGACGCAGCTAATGACTATTGGTTTTCTACATTTTTCAGAATATCATCTTTTGTGTTCAACAGAAATAAGAACTTCATCTAGTTTTGAAACCAGTAAATCATGACAGAATTGTTATTTGTGAATGAACTATCCCTTTAAATACTTTTTCCCCAAAAGAGTCCAAAATTGTTATTCGTCAAACCATTTTAAATGGCTAAACAATTTTTAAAGATGCATTTTGTTTAGTAGCATAGTTTGATATTTTGGTGACCCCTTAAGTTTCCATTTGCAAATGTTCAATAATATTGTAATTGCCATTTAAATATGTGCCAGATGACAATTTTCTTAAGATATGATAAAGTTGAGTCATTTCACAAGCAAGAGTCCTCATAAGCGCACATCGCAAATGTGACATTGATTACTATTCAACATTTCAACAAACAAGTTACATTTTAGACACAATACTGACTGTTTCACTAATTCAATTAATAGCAAACCAATTTGGAGCAGAACATTTGCTTCTCTGTAGTGCTGAATGAGTCTTTTAAATGAATCATTTGAGTCAAGTGATTCATTCGTAACAACAGTTAATCGCTCTGTTTCTAAATGAATCAGCCTGATGAACAAATCACTTGAATGATTTAATGAATAGCTCATTAACACTGGGATTTGCTCCACCTAATGACCGCTTCAGTGGCTTATTTAATTATATCAGCTAACACTAGCACAAATACTCATCACATTCAAGAAAATAGAGAAACTGTGTTGTCAGTATTGCATTTCTCTACCGAAGTTCAGCTCAAGTCTTTAGATTAACCTGATATTTTCTGTGCACTGATATTTCTAAACAATAGGAGATGAATCATTTGAGTCAAGGGAGTCATTCATAATGAGTTACATGCTCTGTTTCTGAACAAATCACTTGAATGACTCAATGAATGGCTCATTAACACTGGGATTTGCACCACCTTTTGACTGATTCAGTGTCTTATTTAATAATATTATTATACCAGCCAACACTAGCACAAATACTCATCAAAATCTTAGGAAGTAGAGAAATTGTGTTGTCAGTATTGCATTTCTCTACCGAAGTTCAGCTCAAGTATAAACTCCAAGTCTTTAGATTAACCTGATATTTTCTGTGCACTGATATTTCTAAACAATAGGAGATGAATCATTTGAGTCAAGGGATTCATTCATAATGAGTTACATGCTCTGTTTCTGAACGAATCACTTGAATGATTTAATGAATGGCTCATTAACACTGGGATTTGCACCACATTTTCACTGATTCAGTGTCTTATTTAATGATATTATTATACCAGCCGACACAAGCACAAATACTCATCAAAATCCCAGAAAATAAGAGAGAAATTGTGTTGTCAGTATTGCATTTCCCTACCATTGTTGAAATTCAGCTAATCTATAAACTCTTCTCCAAAGTCTGTAGATTAATCTTATGTTTCTAAAAAATAAGATGAATCATATGACTCAAATGATTCAGTGAATCATTCATAACAACAGCTACTGGCTCGGGTTCTAAATGAATCAGTCGTTTTGAATGAATCACTTGAATGATTCAATGAATAGCTCATTAACACTGGGATTTGCACCAACTTTTGACTGATTCAGTGGCTTAATTATAGTATTAAACTAGCACAAATACTCATCAAAATCCTAGAAAGTAGAGAAATTGTGTTGTCAGTACTGCATTTCCCTACCGAAGTTCAGCTCATCTATAAACTCTGTAGATAAATCTAAGAGATGATATATTTGAGTCAAATGATTCACTGATTCATTCATAACAGTTTACTTGCTTCAAAATGGCTGATTTTTTTTTTTTTTTTTTTTTTTAGAAACGAATCACTTGAATGATTCAATGAATAGCTCATTAACGCTGGATTTGCTCCACCTATTGACCCGATTCAGTGTCTTATTTAATAATATTATTATACCAGTCAACTGCTAGTGTTAGCTGGTATAATAATATTATAAACAAAGACACCGAATCTGTCAATAGGTGGAGCAATAGCTCAATCAAAATGCCAGAAAATAGCATGAAATCACCTACCCTTGTCAAAGTTCAGTTCATCTGTAAATAAATCTGATGTTTTCTGTGCACTGATGTTTCTATAAATAAGAGTTTTGCCGTTTTTAAAGTCAAACATGTACCCCCGGTTTCACAAACAAGGTTTAAGGCTAGTCAAGATGAAATTGCATGTTTGAGCTGTCTAAACTCAAAATAACTTGCAGTGAGATGTCTTAAAATACATCAGTGTCATTTTTTTCTCTCCAGGTGCACACCAGTAATATATTTTTCTAAGGCCATTTTTAAATATGTGGCCTAAATATCCTAATTTAACTAAGGCCTAGTCCTGGCTTAATCTAAGCCCTGTTTGTATCAAATACATAAAGACACCACTGCTGTTTCCACACTCCGTTTAGCTGTACAGTCATTTTCAGCTTTGATAATAATGTGAGAAGTTCCTCAAGTACCAAATTAGCACATTAAGCTGATGACAATCCAGAGTTTTAATAGTCAGATGGCTGTTTAGCAATGTTTTGTACTGTACTGGAGAATGCTGACTTTTCCATTCTGCACTAATTGACTCCAAATGTTTTGATTTATCAACAGAAAACTGTGTTCATTTGCTGAAAGCCCCAGAGCTGAGCGCGAGCAGCTCACAACACTGATTCAGACCATCCGCAACCTGTGAACACATACTCAGCTTTCTGTTCAATCCATCAGTTCATGGTAACTTGCAGTTCAATTCACCCCCCCCCCCCCCCCCCCAGTCGAAAATAAAGCCTCTCACTACTGAAATGATCTAATAAAGTTTATTTTTAAAAATGTAACACGTTCCTCTTTGACTAGGAAATTAAACTTTTTGATTAATTACTAACAGCTACATAATGGTTATTGAGTACTTCACAATATATTAAGTCTAGATGTCATGGAACATGCATACAATTCAGGCTGTATGAGAACCCACGGTCACCAAATACAGTTGGATGGAGGGAAGGGAGGGGAGCACAAAAAAAAAACGAAAAAAAAAAAGCTGTACAGATTATTTATCAGAGCTTCAAATGAGCCAGAAGCCTCTTTAAAATCTCTCCAGCAACGTCTCCTTCACTCGGAGCGATGTGAAATGCGAAAATACAACGCTTTCATTAGATTCGAGAATTCGATTCTGAATCATTTGAATCGCTTCTAAACGAATCGTCAGCCTCATGAAAACTCGCTCAGACTCTTTCCTCGAACATTGCTGGAGAATACTTAGTGTTTTTCCTCTCTTCTTTTTTTGTTTCCTCAAATCTCTTTCACAGAAAGAACATACATCCTGCGACATGAGAACAAATACAGCGATCTAAGGTATAAACAACCCCAAAAAAACAAAATTAATATACTTAATAAAATAAAAAGACATTCAAGTACATTTAAGAATTGTTGCTCAAATACAAAACTACATGAGAAAGCGTTAAAATCAAATCTCCGTAACTCAGTCTTTTAAAAAAAATCAAATAATAATAAAGGAAATGAAAGCCAAACTGAAGTGCTGGGTGATTTGTTGTTTAGTCCGTACATGTAGAAGCGCGGGTGCGAGGGAAGCATTTAAGAGTCTCTTTCTCTCCTCTATGGCTCAGACTGGGGAAGCACACGCTCGGTTTTTTTATTTTTATTATTATTATTTCTTTTTTTTCCATTCGTCATCCCACAAATCCTGAGTCGCCACCTTTGGCTGCGTGACCCGAATCCACAGCTGAATGTTTCTGCGTGTTAAATAGAATTGAATAGTTTCTAGCGTGTCTTCAGTTGTGCTGCAGTGTGTTGGACTCTATAGGAGGAGCGGAGTCGTACAGCGTGTCCGTGTCGTGAGTCGGCTCTCCGGCTAATGTGCACGGGTTCGACAATGTCCCTGCGCCGCAGTCACAGAAAAACCTGCACAAACAGACAACATAATACTTTTAAATGACACGCTCAACATGCTAATCTACAGAATGTTTCACAGTATTTCCTATAATATTTTTTCTTCTGGAGAAAGTCTTATTTGTTTTATTTCGACCAGAATAAAAGCAGGTTATAACAGTGTTGGGGATAACACATCACATGTACGTAATAATATTAATGAGTAAAGTAACGCACTACCTTTAAAAAGTCGATTCAGCACTTTATATTGCAAGTTACTATTTAGTTTAATTTGCTTTAAAAAAAATAAATTGCTGAATTAAAAGGATCAATGTCACGTTGAACGTTGAGCAGCAAACGCATTGCTTTAAACTCACTAATCGGTTAATAAGACCTATATAGCTTTGTGGTCAGTAAGTTTTCCAAAGAGAACATTATCCTACGTAACTTTTTGTGTTTTTTTTTTAAAGGTAAATGAAGGTTATACACTGTTGTTAATTGCAGAACTCTTCTATTTAAAAAAAAAAAAAAAAAAGAAGGAAAAAAATGCGTGCAAATTCTGAAAGATCAAAGTAAAGGCTGGTTTATACTTCTGCATCGAGTGATCGGCGTGACCCATGACGCCTGCCTTGCGCATAGTTGTGCATTTTTACTTCTGTGTGCTGTTTGTGTTGCTCTGCAGTAACACTTCTGAAACACTAGCTGGCAGTAGGTTTTTATGTTCCTCTGTGTCGAGTTTCTTTGTGGGTGTTTTGAATTTTTTTTTTTTTAACTACCTTAATGTACAAGTAGCTCAAACTCGCTCATTCAGAGGTGGAAACTGGTGGACGTGCAACAACTTTAATCAAAGTTAACAAAACTATTGTTTCCATCTGGAGCTCCTCCACAGGACTCGACACACTCGCTCCATCGGGCTCGCAGCTCTCAGCACCGCCCGCTCTCATCACAGCTACCAAACCGACCAATCACAAAGCTTGTGCTACGTTGCAACGTGTAGTTACATTTTTTTAAGAGGTGCGCGTCAGCCACGACGAGGGCTATGTGACCCCGCCGAACCATACATGTGCACTTGACGCAGAAGTATAAATCAGCCTTCACGTAACGCATTACTTACCATAAAAAGTAACTAAGTGACGCAACTAGTAAGTTTTTTGGGGAGTAACTCAATATTGTAATGCACTACTTTTAAAAGTAACTTTCTCCAACACTGGTTTTTAATCAGGGTTTCTGCAGGTTTCAAGTCAAATGTAAACTTTAATAGCATTATGAATGTAATTCCAGACTCGTACAGGGCGAAACGCTAGTTTTTTTTCTAATGGCTGGTGGAAAATATTTTATTCAAAAAATTTTGCTATTTCTTAGCCACATTTTTTTAAAGTGTAAAAACAGGCAAACTCATGATAAACGTACACATTTTTTCAGCAATTACTTTTCTTAAAAAAAAAAAAAAAAAAAAAAAAAAACAAGTTTTAAAAACTATAATAAACAGTGTGTCCAGGTCAGCGTCCTCACCAGGTAACTATAAATACATGGAGAACTTATGAACAAGTGTTATTAATTAAACCAAATTGATAGAGTTAAATATATCTTTTGTTAAACATTTTTATTTATTTTTTTTGATGGATTGTTGGATGTACCGATTAGGTAGCTTTACATGGACAAAAGAAAAATGAATACCCGTTTAAAATTATTTAAGACCAACAACACCATATTTCAGTGAATTTAAGACTTTAAGGCCTAAAGTTTTGTGTTTGAAATGTAAGACCCCGCAGACACCCTGTTAATTTGTTTAAAACCATTTTAAGGTTAATATTATTAGCCCCCTTAAGCAATATTCATTCTCGATTGTCTACAGAACAAACCACTGTTATACAATGACTTGCCTAATCAGGGTGTCTGCGCGGTCTAAAAAAAAGTCTTAAATTGCTAAAACTACATTTTAGGCCTTAAAAAGTCTTAAATTTACCAAAACATTGTTGTAGGTCTTGCATTATTTTAAACAGGTCTTCATTTTCCTGTCCATGAAAAGCTATTCATTCACGCCAAAACAATCCAATCACCAGCAATCCATCTCAATTGAACTTTTAACAAATAGTTTAATTTGTATCTCTATTTACCAATATAGTTCAATTATTTACCTTACAATAACATTTGTTTAAAGTTCTCCACTTATTTATGGTGAGGACACAGACCTGGACAGTTTTGCATATTTAGCTTAAAAATTTTATGTAAAAAAAAATAATAACAATATAAAAGCAGTGTTTGCTTGTTTTGACACATTATTAATGACTAAATTTGACAGGATATTTTTTCTAATGGAAAAGGAAAAGATTTTTACTAATAGTGTTTAACCCTGTATACGTCTGAAATTGTATTAACTAAGGTCTTAAAAAGGTCTTTAAGGCTTAAATTTGAAACCTGCTAATTACCCTAACTTGCCTAATTAACCTAGTTAAGCCTTTAAATGTCACTTTAAGCTGTATAGAAGTGTCTTGAAAAATATCTAGTCAAATATTATTTACTGTCATCATGGCAAAGATAAAATAAATCCGTTATTAGAAATGAGTTATTAAAAAACTATGTTAATAATAGTTAGGCTAATAATTCTTCAACTTCAACTGTATTTCAATAAACAGGTCATTTAGCTGCTTAACCCTTTAACTGGCATCATCACTGTTTGGCTGATCTTCTATCCACAGGTTATCATTGAAACTAAACAATTACCTAGATAGGATGTCATGAATACAATTTAATGCATGAAGCTGGTTAAAAATAAAGTAAAAAAAATCCTTAGACTGGAAGTAAATTGCATTTTTTAAAAGTTGAGCAAAAAGTTTACAAGAGTTAATGGTTTGTTAATTGCAAGAAGCATGACCACAAAAATATATGTACAGTTGAAGACAATCATTAGCCCCCCTGTATTTTTTATTCCCCAATTTCTGTATATAATAGTTTTAATAACCAATTTCTAATACCTGATTTCTTTTATCTTTGCCACGATGACAGCACATAATATTTGACTAGATATGTTTCAGGATACTAGTATTTAGCTTAAAGTGGCATTTAAAGGCTTAACTTGGCAAGTCATTGTATAAGGATGGTTTGTTCTGTAGACCAGTGGTCCTCAAGCCCCGGGCCGTGGACTGGTACCAGTCTGTGGATCAATTGTTACCGGGCCATATAGGAAATCATTAGCTGTGTTTCCACCGTCGTGATTAAAAGGAAGCGAGCTAGGGCCAGTCGTGTTTCCATAGTCACTTCCAGGGCCTGATCGGGCCAAAGTTTGGCTTTCTCTGGGCCAGGTACCTTGGGCCAAAGCGAGCCACCAAGATGTTGTGCCGCTGTCATTACACTAGTTTGCAAATCACGCACGAGTAGGCTACATGTGCCAAAAAATAAATAAGGAAAAGAAAAAACAGCTACTGGTCACTTTAAGATATTACATAAAAACACCTTATAGACTAGGGGTCTTTTGCTTAAAATCGCCCTTATGTTCTCCTTTTAAATGTAAGGCTGTTGCATAAAATAATAATTAAAGTAGTATTAATTTATAAGTGATATTTCTTTGCTGCGTCCTCCTTGATGTTTCAATAATGCATAATAATCTTTACGCCATATTAAAACAGCAGCCAGTAACTTTTAGTTGTGGAGAGTTTTTGTCAAGTTTCAATGATGTGCTTATGCATGAAACATGCGCGTTTAAATGCATGTGTGTGTGAGAGACCCGGTGAAAAAGCGCTCACTTCACAGCTCTGTCGATGCCGCGATCGGCTGGGCTTCTTTATTTTGAAGATAATACAAAATATGAATACAACAGAAAGACATAAACTTTACAAATTACGTGTCCACTTTTGAAGTGTCATAGATCCATATAAAATAAGCTATAGGCTACTGAAATAATTTAAAGAATTACAGATTTCGGATATAATAAAATCACATTAAATAAATAAACCAATATAAAACAAACAAAAGCTTTAACAATTTATGTATATACAATACAAAACAATTAAACCATTTTAAACTTTCATTTTACAAAGGCCTATCAGAAAGAAAGAGTTTAGATATGTTCTAAAAACAAAAAACAACGGAGGAGTTTTGAAATATTATTTATAAAGTATTTGGATACGATGATATTATTCGAATTGTGCAAACAGAGCAGTTTTTGGGTGAGTGAAACCATCAGAAACTACCTTTCAATTCCTTTCTGTCATCCAGTCCTGCATAGCTTTGGTAAAAACTGCACGTAAAAAACGTGTTCCTCAAACAAGTGTTTACGTTTTATATGACGTAAAATTTACAAATTTTTATTTTAAATGTAGCTTTATTAGAGGGATAATTGATATTTTAAGGGTGCGTTCACACCTGTGAATCGATTCAGCTGTTCCGAAACAGGGATTAAAATTGTTACATTGTTGCTCTTTGTTGTTGGGGCGGTTCGCTTTCACACGGCAAAGTTTCTAAACGGACCAAAAGAGCTAAAACAAGTCACGTGTGAGTAAACTCTCCTCACATTGGTCAGAGTTTCACGGTTTATTTTGCAGAGTCCCGCTCAGCTCTCGGGGGTGGTTTGGTGGTGTTTGACAGGGTGCGTGCGACATGTCTGAAGAGTGTGGAGGGATGCGGTGGGGAGGGGTGATGAGAAGGGTGCGCGACGTATTTTGAGGACCGGGAGGAAGACGCGCGATTTCCGGGAGATTATCACTCGTTTGCGGGCATCTGGGAGTCTCTGTGCATTTGCGGGAGACTCTCGGAACTTCCAGGAGACTTGGGATGTCTGGAATGACTCATAATCTACTCATAATTCTCTCTTCATATAGCCGTATGCCTATTACATTTTCATAAAACACTGTGATATAGCCGGTCTCGGATCATATCGCTTTCTCACTACAATCGATTCGCTCCAGGGTTCGTTTCAATCGAGCCGAGACCACCTCATTCAGGCGGTCTCGGAGCGATTGCTTTGGCGCGATTCCGAGCGTGATTGCCCTGTTAACATATGCCAAACGAACCGCGCTAACTGGGCAAACGCGCCAGGTTCCAGAACAAAAGTCTAGGTGTGAAAGCACCCTAAGTCGTAATTATGCTTTGGGGGGGGAATCACTGGAGATAGGTCGTTTCTTAAAACTGATGCAGATTTTGAAAAGCTGCTGTACGCGAGCGCAACGATATAGCTTGCTCTTATGTCCTGAAACACTTAACGGTTTACTTAAGAGAACTGAATAATATCTCAACATCCTTAATTTATTTAAAAAAAAACTGGGAAATACCTATTAAGTGTCATATAGCATTTTAAGGGATGCCTATAAAAAATGTTTTAGGTCTCTCTAGAGCATTTAGGCTGAATGTTTGATTGTTCTACCGAAACAAGGATGTTATAAAAAAACGTTTTATACGGAGTTATTAACAGATCAATTCTGTGGTTTTATATTACGGATGGTTTGCTGGGTCATTCCTCCGTTAGTGGCGAGACCACTCGATGCACGATGCCAACTGTGACCGGTTCATGGTGTTAAAAAGGTTGGGAAACACTGCTGTAGACAATCAAAACAAATATAGCTTAAGGGAGCTAATAATATTGATCTTAAAATGTTTTTTAAAAACTAAAAACTGCTTTTATTCTAGCCAAAAGAAAACAAATAAGACTTTCTCCAGAAGAAAAAATATTATAGGAAATACTGTGAGAAAATCCTGAATCTGATAAACATCATTTGGGAAATATTTAAAACGAAAAGAAAAATACATTCACAGGAAGGTGAATCAATCTGACTTCAACTGTACATCGTCACAATGTGATTTTTAAGTTTTATCACCATGGGGCAGTGGTTTCACGAAGAAATTGTGCTTAAATGTAAAAATAATAACACTTCTTTTCATGCAATGCACAATCAATGCTAATATCCACAGTGTCCGACTGACCTATCATGTCTAATAAACTCTACGTCGTGGCCTTGATGGCACTTCTTGATGCAGTTCACACAGATGGCGTTGCGGTCTGTGGTGTTGCATGTGTGACACCTGCACAGAAGAAGAAGAAAAGTGCTGAGCATCCACGCTGATGATGTCACACCAGATCACAGATGCATGCTGGGAAACGGAGCGTTACCTGTAAAAATCGTGCATTGGATAGCTGGTGTAACTGGAAATCTTGTACAGGCACTGACCTCTGCTGACCGCTTTCTCTATGGCGTCCTGATTGTTCATGATTTTGTTGTCTGGAAAGAAGATTTTAAAGGAATGAGTTGGATTGGAGTTGAGAGCAAAAAAAGGTGAGTGAAGATGTTTGCAGTTCACCTTTCATTGTGACGTTGACGCCGGACGCGAGAAACAGGCCACCGAAGCGGTTGTTGAAGATCTGATTGCCTTCTAACGTCGCCGTTGCGTGATTCGTGATCTCAATACCTGCAGCAGACATTAGTCCAGAATTATTGGCATATAATATTTCATGTAAATGTCAAATCTGTGTGATTATATGAAACAAATATGTTATGCAGTTCATAACTACATTTCCATCTAAAGCTGAATCAAATATCAATATATGACCACACAAATCTGCAGATATAATTACTCTACAAAATCAAGAAGAAGGCTATACAAGGGTATTTGTTTATTCGCTTCCGATTGAGATGAGTCACAAAGTTATGCATTATTTCAAAAGATAGTTTAGATCAGGGGTGTATAAACTCAGTCCTTGAGGGCCGGTGTCCTGCTGAGTTTAGCTCCAACTTGCTTTAACACACCTACCAGGAAGTTTATAGTATATCTAGTATTTATTTTATTTATTTATTTATTTGACATGGACATCACAATTACACTGGGCAACCAAATGCATTTGTTTAAGTGTTAAGTGTTTAGTAAGAGCTTGATTAGCTGCTTCAGGTGTGTTTGATTAGGGTTGGAGCAAAGCTCTCCAGGACACCGGCCCTCCAGGATCGAGTTTGGACACCCCTGGTTTAGATGGTAAAACAAATACACAGACATATAATCTATGGATGCATCTTCATTAAATAACTATATATATATTTTTGTCTAATAATGCATCATGCTAAATAATAATTATTTTTTTTTTTCATAACTTTTCCCCATAGTGCAATTTTGAATATATATATTTATTTATACAACAGTTCTGTCTGGTTCTCGAATCTGATTGGCTGATAGCTGTGCAATATTCTACAATATCAGAACTCTTACAGCCTCTTCACCCTTGTGTATTACTCCGCCCACATAGAGTGACAGCAGATCAATAAACTCACTACAGTTTGACAAATATTGCTGCTGTTACTGTACGTTCACACCGAAAGCGGCGAGAGCGTCAAAGTAGCCGGAAGTCATTCATTTTCAATGGGAGCCGGCGGCGATAAGCGGCGAGGAGCAGCGCGGCGCGTCTTCACCGGTGTGAGCGTCGAGGAGAGTTGAAATCAAGTCAACTTTATGGTATTGAGCTATGACGCGGTTTGGCGGCAAGCAATTGGAATGTAGAAGTCCACCGCTTGAGAGGAGTCAGAGAACACAGTCACTGTGAACTTTGGTTTCGACCACAGTTGTTCCCAAGGGTTTAATTATTGCGGTCGCTGGATTTCCAATTATTTGCAATGTTTTCTTACTGGAACGTAAATTAAAAAAAGTTACTGGTGAGTTACTAATGTGCATCAATGTTATATATTTTTTTTCTTTAAAAAAAAAGCGGGAATTTCATGCGACAATACAAAACGGTGTTGCTGCTTCAGAATATATATGAACACATAGTGGAGCAAAGCCACACTACATGCAACTAGATCTTCCGTAGTTAAGTGAATTTGATCATAAGTGTGCAACACCTTCACGCTAGAATGCATGTTTTATGCGGGAGTGTAACTGACATGATATGCAGCAACGGCTCCTTTAAATATGAGATCAATGTGTAGCGAATTTTGACGCTCTCGCCGCCGGAGCTCAAGGCAGACAGCGTCGTTGCCAGGGCGGCCAGAGCGACCTTTGACGCTCTCGCTGCTTTCGGTGTGAACGTACAGTTAGACAACACAATGTACTTTTGAGGCTTTTTCAGGCGAGAATGTAGAATCAGAAAGAGCTTTATTGCCAGGTATGTTCACACATGCGAGGAATTTGTTTTGGTGACAGAGCTTCTACAGTGCAACAGAATTACAGACAGGACTAAAAAACAGACAATAAATATATTTTAAAAAGTGAATGCAAATATACAAATTGACAAGTGTATGTACAGCTATATTACTATATACAACATAATATGTGCAGCTGTTATGTGCAAATTGGCATGTAAAGTGTGTTGTTAAATAAGTGTATGTGTGTATAAAAGTGTATAGCAGGTAGTGATGTTGGTTCCACAATTATTATCATTAAGTGTTCATGAGATGGATTGCCTGAGGGAAGAAACTGTTTCTGTGTCGGGCTGTTCTGGTGCGCAGTGCTCTGTAGCGTCGACCAGAAGGTAAAAGTTCAAACAGGCAGTGTGCTGGGTGTGAGGGGTCCAGAGTGATTTTGGCAGCCCTTCTGCTCACTCTGGATAAGTACAGTTCTTGGAGAGTAGGGAGGGTTGTACCAATGATTCGCTCAGCAGTCCGAACTATTCGACGTAGTCTTCGGAGGTCGGATTTGGTAGCTGAGCTAAACCAGACAGTTATTGATGTGCAGATGACTGATTCAATGATGTAGTTGTTTAGATTGCATCTATGCAGTTTACTTATAAGGATAGTGCCTATTTTAAATATTTATAATATCTGAGATTCAGCGCGTCTGCAGCCATCAGCCTGTCATACTGAGCAGAGCAAAGACGGTTGACGTTCAGCCACAAGATTGCGACAGAGACCACATAATAAGTGCTTAGAGGAGAAAAAACAGCATTTTTTCAGCGTACGTTTCAAACTACAGCTGAGCAAATCATTACAGAACAAGTAAATGACTTTCTAAGTCGATCTCTCTCTGCTGTATGTTGTAGTGCTGTATTTATACCATAGTAATCTGCTAGTGTTTGCTTTGCTTTGACTTTTTCTGGGTTAATTATTGTGATCTCCCGATTTCAACAGAGAAATGCTGAAAAATCTCTGTAGACTGATGCCATTTCATGCTGTTCAGTCTTATAATCTTAAAATGTGAGCAAAATCACCTGTTTTGTCATCACTTTAGACATTATGCTAGAGAATCATTCAAGTACTAGCTTTAAAGTGATGTTAGTGAATGAGCAACGGTTTCTGCTGTTCTGACGTCAGCTGCAGATATGAATGAAAGGCAGAAGTAGTTCCTCATACAAAAGGGTTTTCAGACTCTGTGTTTTACTTTCTTTTTTATACACACGATTATGTCGTCATACTGTTGTATAAATGCAGTATTGCACTTGTAGCAGTACATATAAATATGTATTATATAAATTATGCATCATACATGCATCGAATAATTATACACGCACAAACATTTGCATACAGACAACCTATGTAAAATTACTTTCAAAATGATCTAATTAATAACAATTAAATCTGACTGAAATGATCCTCATCAGAAAATGGTCAACTTTTTGTAGATTATGTTCATTTGGGTTTTTTTTTTAAAAGTCAGTTTAAAATAATGCAACAGTGAGTAAATAATAACGATTAAATTGTTTTGGTAAACGACACCTTTTTTTGTTTTCTTATTATTTTTATTAATCTGGAAATGTAATATGAAATATTAGGGGTGTGACGAGACGCTTACCCCACGAGACGAGACACGAGAAATAGACGAGATTTTTACACTATTTTTAATAAATCTTTAATGATGAAATATATGAATGAACTGAAAAAAATGTTTTTATAAATCAACTTGTAATGAATGTTATTTTA
The DNA here is from genome assembly GCA_903798195.1 of Danio kyathit. NCBI lineage: Eukaryota > Metazoa > Chordata > Actinopteri > Cypriniformes > Danionidae > Danio > Danio kyathit. The sequence goes on from LR812531.1 coordinate 56,804,045, forward strand.
CTTCTATTTTAATGAATTCTATGCAGTAAAGGACATGCAAACACTGCAAAATATTTGCTAATATATGCATGGAAAACAGATTTTTATTCAGCTGAAAAATGGAAAATAAAATAAAAAAACCTAAATTGTTTTGCATTTAGTTTTTTTTTGTTTTTTTTTTACATCAACTTGTAATGAATGTCATTTTACATTTATTTTAATGAATTATGCCATAAAGGACATGCAAACACTGATAAATATTTTTGCTATAAACTCAACTGGCTTTTCCCATGTACACTTTCACATAAGAATCAAACTGTTTTCCACAAATTGAACTTTTTGTTTTTTAAATGTATGTAATCATGTCATTTTGGGTTTTTCATTTTTCAGCAGTTTTTACATTCATTCGGCGTCAGCTTCCGTGTTTTTTCCGGACAGCATAAACGTGTTTGGTGATGATGATGATGACGACGGGTGTGTGTGTGTGTGTCTCCAGAAGTTCATTGTGTGCGCGCGCACTCGGAGATGTGTATGTGTGTCTGTGGTCCTTTACTGACTAGATGGGTGCAGAAAATAGTGTCAAACAGCCGTGTGTGTGTGTGTTTATATGGCTTATCCTGTCGCAAAATGCAGCTAAAAGTCCTACACAGAATAGTTTCATTACCGCGTTTACATGTCTGTATTACACTTCAATAATGCGACTGAAATAGGAATACTCTACATGTCCAACTCGATTAGTGTTTACAACGATTATGGCTTTAAGCATATCTAAAGTGCTATTCCATCGCATGTTATGAACCGTGGTTAATGTATGTGATTGTTGTAGCAGCCTCCGCTTTTGGACGCGGCAACCTTTGCACTCCAGTGAAGAAAAAAATCGGTTACATCACACTCGCCCAAGCAAACGAGTGACATGCAACTCTGAGGCCAGCATGCATCGCCAGGTGTGTGCAAAGCACTTGATGTGCTGTTCAAATCCAATCCGGCGTTCAATCTTCAGTGCTAAAATCACCTAAAATTTCACGCTCCATCATAACATCACAACTCACGAGACAACTTTTCACCTTGACGAGAAATCTCGTGGCGATTTAGTCTCGCGAGATCTCGTAGCCCAAGATCTCGTCACACCCTTATGAAATATTAATAACATGAAAATGTAAAAATGTGGCATGCTGTTTAGAAAATACCCAATTAAATACGTCTAAAATCATCATCATAAAAAAACTAAACTAAGCATACCAGCAGCAAAACCGTCGAATATCCTGTTCTTGCGCAGCACCGGATGACTGTTGGTGCTGATGAGAACTCCAGCCTGAGCGTTTCTGAAGATGTCGTTCTCCTCCAACAGCCCTAAGATCATAGAGAAACACATCAGCAAGCTGAGGAGAGCAGACGGAGCTTATCATCTGAAGGAGATCATCTCACTTTTAAGGAAAAGTCAGTTCACTTTGCAGCCATATTTGCAATGCCCTAGGCCAGCTCATGCACCCCTATCTATCTAAATGGGGGAATCACAAAAACAGGGTTCCCTTTCATGGACCCCAGATTCGGGGACTTTTTAAAGCAAGAGTAATAGTTTGTAAACGGTAGTATCGTCATTAACGGTTCTCTCCACATTAACAGTTATTAAGTCCCTATAATGTTCACACATTTGTGCCGGCAAATAAACAGTAGACCACTTTATGTAGTCTTTGTCTCACCTCGGCCTCCGTTGAAAATACAGATGCCTCCGTCTCGGCCGTCATGGATTTTGTTTCTGCGCAGTGTGGGGTTGCTGTCCGTCTTTATCCAGACTCCAGCCATGGCATTGTCGAAGATCTCATTGTCTTCAATAAAGCCTAAACCTGAGGACAGATACACACCACTCTTCTTTATCTGAATATCAGAGTTATTATCAAAACGTCAAAAGACAGCGATGGAAATATTACCTGAATTGTAAACAAGAATTCCTCCGTTTTGTCCACCCCAGATCTTATTCCTCCTAATTTTGGGATTGCTGCCCGTTCTACAAGAAATAATATAAAAATGTATATATATATATATATATATATATTTGTCACTCCTCTTCTAAAAAACTAATTTTTCATAATTTAACTAATTATTTAAGATAACGAAAACATTATTAGCCCTTTATTATTTCCCAAATGCTGTATTTTTTATTCTGCAGAAATTCATGTTGCTTTTAGCTTACTGGAATAAAACTAGTAAAATATGATGTACTGTCATCAAGGCAAAAACAATAGAAATTAGTTTTTTACACTATTATTTAGTTATAAATTAGTTTTAAAAAAATCTCAATTAAACAAAACCTTGCAATATTTGAAAATAATTACAACTTCACAGGCAGGCTAACAATTTTGCCCTCAGCTGTACATATAAACAACATTTTTTTAATGAATAAAATAATCTATTAAAATGTTAAAGATCAAGATTAAAAAATTAATAAAGTAAATAAAAATAGAACCATGTGTAATAGAGAATATTATGAAAATAATAAACTAAACAACATAACATAAGTACAACAACTGAATGTGTATTAAATACAGTTATTACAATTATTAGCCCCCCTGTTTATTTTTTCCCCAATTTCTGTTTAACGGAGAGAAGATTTTCCCAACACATTTCTAATCATAACATTTTTAATAACTCATTTCTAATAACTGATTTATTTTATCTTTGCCATGATGAAAGTAAATAATATTTCACTAGATATTCTTCAAGACACTTCTATACAGCTTAAAGTGACATTTAAAGGCTTAACTAGGTTAATTAAGTTAACTAGGCAGGTTAGGGTAATTAGGCAAGTTATTGTAAAACGATGGGTTTTTTTGTGGAATATAAAAAAATATATTGCTTCAAGGGGCTAATAATTTTGACCTTAAAATGGTTTTTAAAAAATTTAAAACTGCTTTAATTCTTGCCGAAATAAAACAAATAAGACTTTCTCCAGAAGACAAAATATTATCAGACATACTGTAAATATTTCCTTGCTCTGTTAAACATCATTTGGGAAATATTTAAAAAAAGAAAATCAAAGGGGGGCTAATAATTCTGACTTCAAATGTGAATATATATGTATGTATATATATATATATATATATATATATATATATATATATATATATATATATATATAGCTATTTCTATAGTACTTTTTACAATGCAGATCGTGCCAAAGCAGCTTAACATTGATGAAGAAAGGAGAATGGAAATAACAATAGTTCACAATTTGGTCACACATCTGAAAAATCTGATAATAATGATGCCACTGACCTGATCTGAACTCCAGAGTACATGTGGTTATAGATGTCGTTGTCTTCCAGCACACCGTGACCGTTATCATAGAAATAAACACCAACCTGTGTCAAAAACGCAGTTAATGCATCTCTGAGAGAGAATTTCCAGACTGAGATCACCATTTTATCTAAAGAACAAGCCTGTAAACTTATGAACACTCATGCATACAGTCATGTGAAAAAAGTTTGCACATGAATTTGAAACAATATCCAAATACAATATACAAAAACAGTTTGGATATTGAATTTGATGGTTTTCCAAAACAGGAAATAATTTGAAAAACTAAATTGTCCAAAAATAAAGCCAAGCTGGAAAAGCCATTGGTGAAAAACTTATGATTTAGATCCTGTAGATCCATTTTTAGCAGTAATTAAAGTCCTCATTTTCTGGATGATCTTCTCATCTCTCAGATCATTCTGGAGGAGTTTCTGCATTTCAGTCAGGATGAGCTCTGGATTTTGACTGGACTATTTTACCATAAATGCACAAATTGACGATGCCATAAAACAGCAAATTGTGGAGTGTAAAGAGTTGTGTGTAGAGGCGAGGTGAGCTGAAGCACCTGTTTTCCACTGTGTATTCTGTTTCTGCGCAGTACCGGTGTGCTGCCGGTGGTCACCCAAACACCAGCCAGTGTGTTACTGTACACCTCGTTTTCCTCGATCACACCCTGACCCTTTTCATGCTGACACACACAACACACACACAAAAATTAAAAATTACAACATTTAAATAAATACAATGATTTTTGACTGATGAACAACCTGCTGTAATTCATGAGCTAATGAAAAGCTTGTGACTAATTTGACCCCTTTTATATATAATTCCACACTTACCTGCAGCTTAAAAATAAATAATTAATAAATGTTATGTTTACTTGCATCTGATGTGACGCTTAACTAACATCAGAGAACAGAAAAACAACAGCAACAATATGAAAGCATTGTGAACATTCTGAAATATTAGCCTAAAATCTCTCAATCTTTCACTTCATCTTTGGGCTGACAGAATACAAGTTAGTGAATGTTGGATGTTTCCGTCTCACCACATATATTCCTCCATGCTGTCCGTCGTGGATCTTGTTGTGCCGGACGATCGGGCAGCTGTTGGTCCGGATCTGGATTCCAGCTAATGCATTGCCATAGATGTCGTTCCCTTCAATGAGCCCTCGGCCGTCGCCGAAAATGTAAACACCACCCTGGTTGCCATTAAATATGGCATTACCCCTATTAATGATCAGAGACGGGTGTTAGTCTGCATGAACAGCGGAACGCATTATTCATATACAGTGTGGATGAAAGAAACTTGCCTTCAAACACCTCAAATATATTTTTGTGATGTTTAAACTAGGAAAATATTTTTTTCATCTTTACAGGGAGTGCAGAATTATTAGGCAAGTTGTATTTTTGAGGATTAATTTTATTATTAAACAACAACCATGTTCTCAATGAACCCAAAAAACTCATTCATATCAAAGCTGAATATTTTTGGAAGTAGTTTTTAGTTTGTTTTTAGTTTGAGCTATTTTAGGAGGATATCTGTGTGTGCAGGTGACTATTACTGTGCAGAATTATTAGGCAACTTAACAAAAAACAAATATATACCCATTTCAATGATTTATTTTCACCAGTAAAACCAATATAACATCTCAACATTCACAAATATACATTTCTGACATTCAAAAACAAAACAAAAACAAATCAGTGACCAATATAGCCACCTTTCTTTGCAAGGACACTCAAAAGAATGCCATCCATGGATTCTGTCAGTGTTTTGATCTGTTCACCATCAACATTGCGTGCAGCAGCAACCACAGCCTCCCAGACACTGTTCAGAGAGGTGTACTGTTTTCCCTCCTTGTAAATCTCACATTTGATGATGGACCACAGGTTCTCTATGGGGTTCAGCTCTGGTAAACAAGGAGGCCATGTCATTAGTTTTTCTTCTTTTGGACCCTTTCTTGCCAGCCACGCTGTGGAGTACTTGGACGCGTGTGATGGAGCATTGTCCTGCATGAAAATCATGTTTTTCTTGAAGGATGCAGACTTCTTCCTGTACCACTGCTTGAAGGTGTCTTCCAGAAACTGGCAGTAGGACTGGGAGTTGAGCTGGACTCCATCCTCAACCCGAAAAGGCCCCACAAGCTCATCTTTGATGATACCAGCCCAAACCAGTACTCCACCTCCATCTTGCTGGCGTCTGAGTCGGACTAGAGCTCTCTGCCCTTTACCGATCCAGCCACGGGCCCATCAAGACTCACTCTCATTTCATCAGTCCATAAAATCTTAGAAAAATCAGTCTTGAGATATTTCTTGGCCCAGTCTTGATGTTTCAGCTTGTGTGTCTTGTTCAGTGGTGGTCGTTTTTCAGCCTTTCTTACCTTGGCCATGTCTCTGAGTATTGCACACCTTGTGCTTTTGGGCACTCCAGTGATGTTGCAGCTCTGAAATATGGCAAAACTGGTGGCAAGTTGTCTTGGCAGCTGCACGCTTGACTTTTCTCAGTTCATGGGCAGTTATTTTGCGCCTTGGTTTTTGGTTTGGTTTTTCCACACGCTTCTTGCGACCCTGTTGACTATTTTGAATGAAACGCTTGATTGTTCAATGATCACGCTTCAGAAGCTTGGCAATTTTAAGAGTGCTGCATCCCTCTGCAAGATATCTCACTATTTTTGGCTTTTCGGAGCCAGTCAAGTCCTTCATTTGACCTATTTTGCCAAAGGAAAGGAAGTTGCCTAATAATTATGCACACCTGATATAGGGTGTTGATGTCATTAGACCACACCCCTTCTCATTACAGAGATGCACATCACCTAATATGCTTAATTGGTAGTAGGCTTTCGAGCCTATACAGCTTGGAGTAAGACAACATGCATAAAGAGGATGATGTGGTCAAAATACTCATTTGCCTAATAATTCTGCACTGCCTGTATATATTTATATATATATATTCACTGAATCAAATTCAAAATTGAATCAAGAATCAAATAGAGTTTGTGAATCAGGGCGTGCTCAAACTATGTACAGTTGCCTTAAACCAGGGGTCACCAATCTCATTCCTGGAGGTCCGGTGCCCTGCAGGGTTTAGCTCCAACTTGCCTCAACACACCTGCCTGGGTGTTTCAAGTATACCTAGTAAGACCTTGATTAGCTTGTTCAGGTGTGTTTGATTAGGGTTGGAGCTAAAATCTGCAGGACACCGGACCTCCAGGAACAGGTTTGGTGATCCCTGCCTTAAACCATGCCAAAGCCCGATTATCCCCACTCCCCTCTTAGCCTGCACTCACACTGCATCGATGATGAGACTGTTCAGTTTTTTCATATTTTGTATTATACAAATATATTGACGACGAGGTCTGAGAAGACACTAATAACATTAACATCCGTCATTATCCATATATATATGGTTCGGCCCTGCCTAGACCGTGATTTGTGGATTGTGTGTCCTGAAATGAGTGTGGGTCTGCAGCTGGATATTATTGGTTCAGTTTAACAGAAGAGAAGCGCTTTCGCTCAGCGCAGTGGGTATTGCTTAAGTTATTTTTTTTTGGGATGCAGTGACACACAGTCAAATATTTTGCTGAACAGATCCACAACTTCTGACGCTCATAAATGATCATAAAAGTCCTCATGCTGCAGGTATTAGGGCAGGGATGTCAAACTCAATTCCTGGAGGGCCGCAACCCTGCACAGTTTAGTTCTAACCCTAATTAAACACACCTGATCAAATTAAATTAGTCCTTCAGACTTGTTTGAAACCTACCAGTTAGTGTGTTGAAGCAGGGTTGGAATTAAACTGTGCAGGGCTGCGGCCCTCCAGGCATTGAGTTTGACATCCCTGTATGAGGAGGTTTGCTGAAGGTGTATCTGACGTGCAGCGAGGGGTTTGTATCTTTATTAAACTATGACAGTTCGCATTCATTGAAAATTAAGAATGATTAATAAATCCATATGAAACAGTCCCTTAAACGTGACGTCGCATCTTCAGTTTCACGCTCAGGCGTGATTTGCACTCACACTACAAGCATACTGCTCCAAAGCCCAAGTGAACCTCACTTTGGCACACCTCTTCCAATAGGGCCAGGGCTGGCCAACTGAACCACGCCTGGGCCCAATTCAGAGCACTCTCACTTGTCAAACGAACCGGGAAACAATCCCGGGCACGGTTCGGATAGCCTAGTGTGAGTGCACCCTCAGAATTTATTCCGAATCAATTCCCAGTAATCTATTATCTAGCAGTGTGTTATATGGCAGACTCTGACCTGATCGTGGGGTCGCTGTTTGAGGTAATCCACACTCCTGCAAAGTTGTTTGCATAGATCTTGTTCTCGATGAACTGTCCTCGGCCCTTCTCGTGCACATAGATGCCGCCCGTCTGTCCATGGTGGATCTCGCAGCGCACTACCGTTGGGTTCGCATACGCCTTCACCTCGAAACCCGCTATCCGGTTTCTGTGGATGTTGCAGCTCTCAAAGTAGCCCTGTAGGGGAAAGACAGAGACACACCAAACATTAATATTACACTATTATTATTATTATTAGCTGCTCAGAACGACATGCTACTAACACTTCCAAATATACACTCCCAGTCAAAAATCATTAAGATTTAAAAATAATAATGATAATAATTAAATTAAAAAAAAGTGGAGAATACTATTCTGATCACCAAGGCTGCATTAATTTGAACAGAAATACTGAAAAATCCATAAATATGTGAACTATTATTACAATTTAAAATAGCTGGTTTTCTATTGAATGCAATTTAAAAATTACATGTATTTCTGTGATTGTAAGATGATTTTTCAGCATCATTACACTCTTCAGTGTCACATTAATGAAAAGAAACGCTGATAATATACAATAAAAGCTGCAGCTCTTAAAGTAGCCCTGCTGAGGGACAGAGGCACACCAAATATTATTAGCTGCTCAGAATGACATGCAACTAACACTTTCAAACACTGCAAAAACATAAAATTATTGCTATTCAAAATAACTGTTTTTCTATTGAATGTAATTTAAAATGTAATTTATTCCCGTTATTTTATTTTATAATAAAAATGAACACTGATAATATACAATAAAAGCTGCAGCTCTCACAGTAGGCCTGCAGAGGGAGACAGAGACAAACCAAACATTAATATTACATTATTATTATTATTATTATTATTAGCTGCTAAGAATGACATGCTACTAACACTCCCAGTCAATCGTTTGGGATCATTAAGATTAAAATAAATAAATACATTTGAGAATATTATTCTGCTTACCAAGGCTGCATTAATTTCAATAGAAAAACTGTAAAAGCATTAAATTGTGAAATATTAATTACAATTTAAATTAACTGATTTTCTATTTCTCATGTATTTTAAAACAGAATGTATTCCCTCTTTTTATGATGAATTTTCAGCATCATTATTCCAGATAATATAAAATAAAAGCTGAATCCATAATTTTAATAAATACTTTTAATCCAAAAATATTTTTTACAACGCATTTATTAAATCTTAGATGAAAATACAAATATTAGAACAAATACTCAAAGATGATTTTTCTTCCATTACTTGCAAAGGAAAGATTTGTGATTGTTTTTTCAGAACTGAAAATAAATAACTACTTAAAACAGTTTCCACAAATTTCTAAAAATGAAAACATACAAAATAAAAAGGTTTCATTAATTAACATTAGTTGATGCATTAATGATGAACAGCAAGAATAAAAAAAATAATTAAAAAATTGAAAAACATGAATAAGAGTATATTGATAATTTACTTAAAATGATAAAATGACATTTAAACTTAATTTGATTTGAAATGGATTAAAATTTACTGTTTAAGCTTAATTTAAACCAGTTAAACATTCTGAGTTGCCACTGTATGAAATGTGCTATATAAACAAACTTGCCTGAATTCACATTAATAACATTAATAGATATAATAGTAAAAAAATGTATTAGTAAAAAATGCCTTAGTAAACACAACATTAAAAAATATGAATAAATGCTTTACATGCATCTTTAACTAATGTGGTTAACTAATAACAACAAATGAAACCTTATTGTAAATTCAAAATATTAATAATACTACAATTAGGGTTGGGCAATGTTGACCAATTTGGCATCGTACGATGTCTAATGTGAAACATCGTCATGGACGATGGCATCGTCGTCGTTGGGGGCGATGAAATAATTATCTATGAATAATTAATTAATTAATAACAAATTAATTATTTGTAGCCTACCGTTTCAACTACCTGACCTGCATGATCTTTGTTTTACCCATAACCAAATCCATAAATAAATAAAGAGAAGTTACACTCAAATTACCACCTGTCAATCACTTTTTCTGCAGGACTCTGGCATGAATAGGCAGAGTGATCTGCGTCATTATAATGGCGTCAACAAACTTGGTTGGTAAAAAAGGTGCACAACCAACAGGAACCAACCAACAGTATCTGAGGTTTTCACTAAAATGACTAAGTATAAGAGTGAAAGGGAAAGATTGAAGCAGCGTACTGACGCTGTGACACGTTACCTGATAGATTCAAAAGACCGAAGAGTCGTTAGATAGAGACGAGATTAATTAATTGGAAAAATTATTTTGTTTTTACTCTCTGATAGTCAAAACATTTTCAAAAAAAAAATTATGTTATACATGCATTAAAAAACAGTCAGGAAAATGTGTATGTAAATTCGGACCACGAGTCCACATATATGGACATAATTTTTCTCTAAAGTACATCATATCAAAAGATGATACTTAGATTTTTATTCTAATTAGGTTCCAATAAGCCCAAATAGCAAAGAGAAATAAAAATGACACGTTAAAAAACAACTTAAGAGGTTAAATATCATGTTTAACAACTATAGTGAGACGCCATCCAGCGGTACATCCTTGATAAACTGTGTGTGTGTGTGTGTGTGGTCATGTGTTGTGCGATTTCAGCAGTATAGTGTGGATGAAGGGCTTTTCAGAAATGCTATGTGAAACGCCAGCGTGGACGCGGATCGTTTTCGTTCTAAAATGCCATTTTAAAACAAAGACGTATTAATGTAAACGAGGCCTGCGTGTGTATTTTTCGCGAGTGGGCTGCTGCTGCGATGGGGGTGGGGCAGAGGATTGCGATGCCGGCTCAGCATCGTGATGTCTATCAGCCATCGGCAATGGACAATGGCATCATCTATCGATCTAACCCTAACTACAATGGCGTATTGTTAATTTTAAATAACACTGTTGCATTCCGCATATATATTTTAGAAATCCCCGTAAACTCTGTTTACAAAAGCAAAATCCCAGCAAACGTTAATTAGGCAAACAAAATCCTCGCGATTTGGTTTGGTTTGTTATTTTATTAGATTCCGCTAAAGGCTATAAACGGACTTTGTTCTGCCTACATTGTTCTGTGTGATGACAGATTTCAAAACAGAAACAAAATCTTCTTTGCGAGGTCAGTTCGATTACATTTTTAAGACCTCTGTAACACTAATTTAAGACATTTTAAAACTAATTAAGGTCTTATTTTTATACTATAGCATTTAAGACTTCTTAAGGATCTACTGACACCCTGATAACATTGAAAAATATTAATACATTAATATTAATGTTTTAGATGCATCTTTAACATTAGTTAACCAATGAAACCTTACTGTAAATTCTAAGTATTAATAATACTCCAATGACATATTGATAACGTTAAATAACACTGTTGCATTCTGAATATCCCTAATGACTTAATGCCTAAACACTGTCTGTGATGGCGTGCGTGTAGACTGAGAGTGTTTTTACCATGCCGTGGTCAAACGTGAACACCCCGACGTCTCTGCCGTGATGGATGTGGTTGCGTCTGATGATGGGATTACCGTGGTTTTTCACCCAGATGCCAGCGAGAGCATTATTGGAGATCTCGTTGTCCTCATAAATGCCCTGCAGAGGGAACAGAGAGATGAGTGATTCTTCTGCTGCTCATCTGAAGGTTTATAATGCAGGAGTGTGTTCAGATTACCTGCGCATGGTCTGTGATGTAGAGACCCACGTTCTCACAGTCACTGATGTTACAGTGTTTGATGGTGGGCGACGCTCCCTGACCGCTCACACACACCGCAGAGCCCACTGCAGGAACACACACACCAGTGTGAACAACAAACACAGCAATCCACAACCTCAAAACAAACACACATGACTGGAGGACGTATGCACAAATTACAGGATAAGTATTATGCATTAAAACAGGGCGCTGCTTTCTGGATTTCATATTTTCATTCGATTTTTTTATTAAAAATAATGTCATATAGCATATATATAACAAAGCAATATAAAAAAAAACATTTAAAATTAAATATATTAAAGTAAAATATATTTGAAAATATAATCAATTAATTTTTAATAAATTATTTAAATATATAAAAACTCCCTCCATTTTAATTTTCCTGTATTCTTTTATATTTATTAAAATCAAAAATAATGTCTAAATAATTAAAATCATAAAACTTATAGAAATTTATTAAAATAATATATACATTTTCAACACTAAAAAATATTTTAAATAGATAAAATATTAAACATATAATTTTATTCATTTATTTTTTTATCCTGTGTGAAATAAATACAATTAAATAACTAATAAATTACTTTGTAATACATTTATTTTCATTTTATTAATTAATTTTTTTATTGTTTTTTTGTTTTTTACACAGAATTTTCATGTTGCAATTTTTCATTTGTCTGATTTGCATTTTAATTGTTCAATTTCATTTTAGTGATTAAACAGTGTCCAATCAATGAATATAAAAATAAATAAAAACTTTTTTTTTTACATTTATTTTATTTATTTTTTTATTTATAATTTTTTTTCATTTCAATTCTGTGAGAAAAAATACAATTAACTTTAAAATAAAGATTAAATATATACATTATAAATATAAATACAATTGTGATATTTACTTTTTATTTATTTTTATTTAATTGGATTTCAATTTTCATTTTCACTCATTGCCTGAATGTTTCTGGATTATGGTTGTATTACACGCAATGGTTTGGGGTCAGTAGGTTTTTGGAATGTTTTAAAATAAGCTTCTCCTGCTCACCAAGGCTGTATTTATTTAATCAAAAATACAGTACAAATTGTAAAATAGTGAAATGTTATTGCACTATAAAATAACTGTCCAAAAGCAGATTATAATTTAATTTAATCATTTATTCCAGTGATTTTAATGATGAATTTTCAGCTTCATTACTTCAGTCTTCAGAGTCACATGATCCTTCAGAAATCACTCTAATATTAATTATTATTTTGATATTATTATTAATTTTTTTATTATTATTAATGGTATTAGTAATAAAAGCAATAATGACTGGAGTAATAATTCGATTTGAAACTACATACAATAAGTAATAAATAAATATTTAATTAAAAAAAAGCATTTAAAAATGTAACAATTATTTTTTTACATAATCAAAAAAAAAAAAAAGAGCCCAAACCTTTGACTGGTAGTGTGTGTGTGTGTGTGTGTGTGTGTGTGTGTGTGTGTTTATATATATATATATATATATATATATATATATATATATTAGAGATGCCACAATTCTCAATACAAGATTGAACCGTTCGGTACGACATCCACGGTTCAATACGCGCTTGTGAATTGCGGTTTTTCCGGTTTTACGTTTAAATAATTTATGTGCGTTTTATTTCTCTCCGAATAGACTGTTTGTGTGTCCCTGTAAGTCTACGAGCGGAGATGAGGAAACTCCTCCCCGCGAGTAAATATTCAATCACTACAGGGCTCGAAAATAAGGACTGCTCGATGGCCCGGGGCCAGCATGAGAGACGCTCGGGCCAGTGTCCAGAATGTCGGGCCAGTGCTGCCTTGTCACAAAAGTTTGGCTGCGACTGTCTGTCAATTGCGTGCAAATACAATCTTAGGGTGCTTTCACACATAGACGTTTGTTTCGGAATCTGTCTCTTTCCCCCCGTTAGCGCGGTTCGTTTGGCATATGCGAGTCCAGGAGTCGCGCTCAGATCCGCGCCAAATCAATCGCTCCGAGATCACCTGAATTAGAGGTGGTCTCTGCTCGATTGAGCGAATCGATTGTAGTGAGAAAACAAAACAATCCAACGAACTAAGGACCCAGGCTATATCACGGTGTATTATGATTGTGTAATAGCCATATATACGAATGATGAGCAGGGCGGGATGTCATTCCTACCGGTAAATGTGCGTTTCATGTCTAATGCGAAAGTGAAAGCATGCTGAAATATTACCGAGTGCTGTTCATCAGTTAGGAAGATTGACCGAAGTTACCAACTGATAATCTTTCCATATTTTAATCTTATAATATGTTATATTAGGCCTGTTGTTTTGTTCATTTCTGCACTGACAGCTCGAAAGAAAGATCAACATTGATCTGCTTCATGATCTAATGCATGATCTGATGATCGGTTCATCTATTTATTTGTAATTTAAGCCTATAATGCATAATTCTAGCCAACGTTTCTTTAATAGATTAATTCAATAGATTTTTACAAAACTTGACAACTGAAATGAGGCTCTGTATGAGAAAGTCTGACCTCTCTGATTTTTATTTATGTCTGTGGGTGTCAAAATTAAAGTGCATATTTTCGCTTATCAAATATATACACAACTGGTCAAAAGTTTGGGTTCAGTATGATTGTTAAATATTTTAAAATAAGCTTCTCCTGCTCACCAAGGCTGGATTTATTTCATCATAAATACAGTACACAATGTAAAATTGTAAAATGTTATTGCACTATAAAATAACTGTTCAAAAGTAGTTTATAATTTAATTAAATCATTTATTCCAGTGATTTTAAAGACGAATTTTCAGCTTCATTATTCCAGTCTTCAGTCACATGATCCTTTAGAAATCACTCTAATATGAATTATTGTTGTTTTTATTATTATTATTATTATTTTTAATGGTAATAGTAATAAAAGCAATAATGTCTGGAGTAATAGTTTTATTTGAAACTACATACAATAAGAAAGCAGTTATTAAAAAAATTAAATTAATATTTAATGCCCAGTTTGTACATAGGCTACCAGCAGCTGTGAGATTTTAGTGTTAATTTTTTTATTATACAATACACTAGGAACTAGTGTACCTTTCTTGGCTTTGAAGTAAAATAAAGGAGTATTGCAATAAATAGTTTTTATTTTTTTCTCTTTCTTACTGTTCCTATTGCCTAAGCATAGAATAACAATAAAAAAAAACACTTATGTGTTAAGCCATCAGAACCGAACCGAACCGAAAACCGTGTTAAAAAACCGAGGTATGTATTGAACCGTGAGCTAACTGTATTGTTGCATCCCTAATATATATATTAGGGCTGGGCGGTTTTTTCGATTTTTTCGATTAATTCGAATTTACGTTTTAAGACGGTTTTATTTTTTACAAAATCGAAGAATCGCGATTTTTTTATAAAAATATTAAAGCCACTTTTCCACTATCGTGCCAAACCGTTCTAAACTGTTAGACAACCGTGCTGAATTGTGCTGATTCTGTGTGTTGACGTCGCGGCTCTGTTGATGAGCTACCAGCTGATTTAGCGGAAGCGCGCCAGGGCGGACTTGCCATTGGGAACACCGGGACATTTTCTGTTGGGACATGAGCTGTTGTTGCTAGAGCAACAACAGCTCCGCAGCCAGCTTCGCTAATGTTTCCCTATGATGTTTCCACGCGCGTCGTGCTGTTGTTCGCGTCCACGCAGCCGTCTGTCTCTCCCGCGCGAGCTGCGAGACGGGCTCGACAGGTGGAGTCACTTTTAGTCACTTATGCCCGCGCACCCATCGCTCCACACTTCAAAGCCCAGATGGCTGGTTTTGTATATTATACCCGCGCACCACCTGAAGGACGGTACTGTATGAATTAAATCATAACCCATATATGCACCAATAAACAAGTAAAATGAATGAATGAATGAATAAAATAAATATAGATTCTTAAATGTCGGTAGTTTGTACTCCAAAAAATATCAATACGTATCGACAAATGCTTTATAAAAAATAAATTGAGCAATTTGCAACATTTCAGCTATAGGCCACTATACGATTCAGTTAAATATAAGAGAGACATTTAAATATATATAGATATGTAACAGGTTTCTGTGGGTTGTTCACGGTGATCTTTAATATATACTGGGTGGTGGAGCTACGCACAAATATTTTCTAAAACGTCAAGCAGATATTTGTCTATAGCTCATTAGTTATTTATGAAGACAAAAAATAATTAAAATAACAAAAATAAAACTATAAAATTACAAAGATAAAAAGAGCAGCATTCTGCTAAATATAGTCCTTTATATCCTGATATGCTGTGTGTTTCATTCGTTTTTTTATATTTAACTTGATGCATTCGTTATTTAATGTTTAAATACTAAAATCGTTTAAATGGTTATATTTTACCATCAAAATGTAGTATATTTTATATCATTACCAACTTTTGATATAAAACCGCTGTTATTTTATTGATTGTTATGAAATAATTTAAGTGCTATATTTTTTATTAGTGAAAGTGCCCGCTCACTTTGACAAGGCCTGTCCAAATATATATTTCTGCCATGCCACTAATACAGATAAACTATTGTTGCATTATCATTGTTTATTTTTCTGTTATGTACAGAGATTTGAAATATTTATTTCCCCTCCAATCCTTTTTAATCTTCACGTTACATTTTGGTCATTTTCTCTCCAAATAAAATTTGACCAAAGCTGCACAACATATGACCTGCTGTGACTTCTATTGTAGCTATGTTTAGCATCCCTATATGAGAGAGTGCCATAACCGCGTTGTCACACTATTGCTTTTCTTTTACAAGTGAGCATGAAAAAAACTAGTTTCAGCATTTATTTAAATTTAAATGAACAAGGTAAGCTGGTAAGGTAGTTACACAGTAAAAAATTTAATAAAAAAATAAATGAAAAAAAATCGAAATCGAAATCGTGAATCGGTCAAACTTTATGAAAAAAAAAATCGAGATTTTTTTTTTTTGCCATATCGCCCAGCCCTAATATATATATATATATATATATATATATATATAAACACACACACACACACACACACACACTACCAGTCAAAGGTTTGGGCTCTTTTTTTTTTTTTTTTTTTGATTATGTAAAAAAATAATTGTTACATTTATATATACATATATATATATATATACATATATATATATATATACATATATATATATATATACATATATATACATATATATATACATATATATATATATATATATATATATATATATACATATATATATATATATATATATATATATATATATATATATATATATATATATATATATATATATATATATATATATATATATATATATATATAAACACACACACACACCATTACAATGGAATATATATATAATTCCATTGTAATGACAATATTTCCTAAAATGTTTATTACATAGTCAAAACCACAAGACCAACATGTTAAACAGGAGTGTAAATAACAAGCCACAATTATGAGCAGCAGAAACAGTGATGCATGACCACTGAACACTCAATATTATGAACTCCAACATGTAATATACAAACAGATGTAAAAGCAACAGATTTGTGGTGTAAAGGCTGCTGTGCTGACCTGTGCAGGTGCTGCGGATGATGCAGTGGTCAATGATGGGGCTGCAGTTCACTGTGATCTCCAGGCAGTGATGAGCGTTGTGATGCTGAGCTGATTTATCATCAGGATTAAACTGCACAGAAAGACATCATGTACATTACATGCAACCAGCCTGCCTAAAATCATGACATTCAGAATCAGAATGAGCTTTTTTCACCAAGTGTGCACAAACACAAGGAATTTTTTGTAGGAGCTCAGGGCATGCATGATGTATGTATGTATGTATGTATGTATGTATGTATGTATGTATGTATGTATGTATGTATGTATGTATGTATGCATGTATGTATGCATGCACATGTATGCATGTATGTATGCACATGCATGCATGTATGCATGCATGTATGTATGCATGCATGTATGTATGCATGTATGCATGTATGCATGCATGCATACATACATACATACATACATCCATACATCCATCCATCCATCCATCCATCCATCCATCCATCCATCCATCCATCCATCCATCCATACATCCATCCATACATCCATACATCCATACATAAGAACATTTAAATAAATGAAAAATGATGTAAACAATAAAAATTCTGAAGTTATATATAAAGTACTGTGCAAAGGTAGTATTTTCACACAAAAAAAGGTTTAAAGTGGGTTATTTTTATATTTCTCTGTAGCATGTCAGTTTGAAATATCAATTTATATTTCCAAACATTATTTATTTGTCATTAATTGTAATTCTACAGTCAGATTATTGTCTGCTAACAGCCAGTGCTCCACACACACAGAGATTTAATCTGATCATCATCCAATCTGTCTGGAATGGCAACATAATAATGATAATAATTCCTTACATTTATATAGTGCTTTTCTGGACACTTAAAGCGCTTTACACAATGGGGGGAATCCCCTCATCCACCACCAGTGTGCAGCATCTGGCTGGATGACGCAACGGCAGCCATATTGCGCCAGACTACACACCAGCTGATTGGTGGAGAGTGATGAAGCCAATTATGATATGGGGATGGTTAGGAGGCCATGATGGACAGAGGCCAGTGGGCAAATTTGGCCAGGATGCCGGGGTTAAACCCCTACTCTTTTCTGAAGGACTTCTTGGGATTATTAACGACCACAGAGAGTCTGGATCTCCATTTAACATCTCCTGCGAAAGATGGCACTCACTGAGCAGTATAGAGTCTCCATCGATTTACTGGGCGTTAGGACTCACACAGACCGCAGGTTGAGCGCCCCCTCCTGGTCTCACTAACACCACTTCCAGCAGCAACCTAGCTTTCCCATGTGGTCTCGCATCGAGGCAACAGCCCTGCTTAGCTTCAGTGGGCAACCATGTGAGAGTTGGAGAGAGCTAGCTGGCGGCAACATCTTGAAGATGCTTCAAAAAACCTACCTGCAAAGCTAAATTACTGTTCAAAGTTTTAGGCACTTGTGTAAAAATGCTGTAAAATGATGATGCTTTCAAAAATATTGCATAAATACTTTTTATTTATCAGTTAACTTATATTAACTAAATCAAATCAACATTTAACGTCGCTGGGTCGCAGGTTCGAACCTCGGCTGGGCTGGGTCAGTTGGCGTTTCTGTGTGGAGTTTGCATGTTCTCCCTGGGTTCGCGTGGGTTTCCTCCGGGTGCTCCGGTTTCCCCCACAGTCCAAAGACATGCAGTACAGGTGAATTGGGTAAGCTAAATTGTCCATAGTGTATGAGTGTGAGTGTGTGTGTGGAAGTTCCCAGAGATGGGTTGCGGCTGGAAGGGCATCCGCTGCGTAAAATCGTGCTGGATAAGTTGGCGGTTCATTCCGCTGTGGCGACCCCGCAAGGGACAAAGCCGACAAGAAAATGAATGAATGAATGAAATCAACATTTGACATGACCACACTTTTTATTTAAAACACTTGCTCATAGTTTCTCAGGTAGCTTTGCAGGTAGGTTTTTTGAAGCATCTTCGAGATGTTGCCAAAGTTCTGTTGAATTTAGTTTATCTTTTTTGATTTATTAATATATAATAATAAAAGATAATGAAAAAGCCGGAGTAAATGATATCAGAATTGATATTTTTAGCAGAACTCTTCCTTTAATGGTGCATTCACACTTGGTCCAAATGCCTGGTCTGAACCCAAGTTCGATTGTTCCCCCTCGGCTGGTTTGTGTTCACACTAGGGTTGGGCGATGTTGACCAATTTGGCATCGTACGATGTCTAATGTGAACATCGGCGATGGACGATGGTATCGTCGTCGTAGGCAGGGTGGGGGTGGTTGTTGTTAAATATCAATTAATTCATAACGAATTTAATAATTGTAGCCTATCGTTTTCACTACCTGACCCACATGGTCTTTGTTTTACCCATAACCAAACCATAAATAAATAAAGTTATACACAAATTACCACCTGTCAATCACTTTTTTTCCGCGGGACTCTGGCATGATCAGGCGGAGTGATCTGTGTCATAATGGCTTTTCCCCACAGCTGGTGGCGGAGACCAGACTAGAGTTCGTTTGGAGTTCACTGTAATTTGTATTGTGATTAATGATAACTTCCTTATTTTATTACTATTATTATGAGGAAATAACAAGTAAAGATGCTAGGGCTCGACCGTTTCGGCGTATGAGCCCGAAATTTTACGCGACCTAAAATATATATTTGAAAGCATTTGTGCTAGTGCATAAATTGTTGCCGTGCGACCTGTTTTCACTGCAAAATCCTCACCGCGTACGCGGATTTAGGAGACATTTATGCAGGATGCATCTTTGCACCTAAAGACGCCAAACGCAGCGCTCAGGAACAGATTAAAACAGTTGTTATGCGATTGTGAATGCTTGCCCCGCCTTTGTGCTCTTTTTATTGGCCCACTGCGCTAGAACTGAACGCGAATGGATTGGTTAATATCAGCTGTCAATCACTCAGTCAATGCCTTCTGCCTTCACATGACAGGAGCTACAACCACGAAAATGTGAAGCGCTGAAGATGAGAGAATGAAAATAACACTGACAGATTTAGTTTTAGAAACCCTAACCTTACTAATGGCACATCTTATTAGTGATCATGTGCTGAATGTTAATCCACCATTTACACTTTTCCAAGAGTGGATAAAAGACTTCCAGTGGCTTCAAGTCTGCTATGAAAATAACTAAAGCCATTCACTGTAAAGTCTGTGGGATGGGGTTTGCAGGTAACAGCGTTTGCCACTGAACCTACACATTTTTAGCGCGAGAGGTACTGTATAATCCTCACTATGTATTTAATCCTCACGATGCTGTCAGCCGTGCAAGCGGCAGCTATAAGTAAAATATAACAGCTCATGAAAAGACAGTTATTGCTATTAAGATGACATGCAAATAATAAATTATATATCAATATAAATGTGGGGCGAGATAATGGATCGCGATGCTGGCTCAGCATCGTGAAGTTTATTGGCCATCGGCGATGGACGATAGCATCGTCTATCGGCCCAACCCTAGTTCACACTGTCTTTTTCCTTCTGAACCCCGGTACGCTTGCGTCATCAAGCTGCTGTTTTGTGTACAGCTGTTGCTAGATGATGGCCTCAAAAGCAAAGCACCAAAATGACACAAAATCAGGCATTCTGCTTTAACTGAATCTCTGAATCAAAACCAAAATACAGAGAGCCACTTGCGTCTATCTGCCACAAAAAACATTAAAAACGTTCAAAGCATCACGCGATGTCTGCAGAAGTCGTTTTTGGGGGAGACAATCAGACACTAATCACTGGTTGCACTGGGCCAGTCCTGCTTGTCGCCAAGGTAGGTGGATACACAGACACACATGGATGAACGTTATAAAACCTAAAGTTTGCTGTACAGTTGGCAGTTCAATCTGTTATTTGATACGATTGCATTCATATCAGAATTGAACTGTACCAGAGTTTGC
Source organism: Danio kyathit (assembly GCA_903798195.1). Classification (NCBI taxonomy): domain Eukaryota; kingdom Metazoa; phylum Chordata; class Actinopteri; order Cypriniformes; family Danionidae; genus Danio; species Danio kyathit. Next base: position 56,824,848 of record LR812531.1, read on the forward strand.
ACAAACCGTAACCCAGACCACCTCTTTAAAGCGAACTCGGGTACGCTTCACAAGTGTGCACCAGAGTTCAGAAGACAGCATTCACACAAGCAAAACGTACCGTACTCTGACGTCAAAAGTGCTAGTGTGAAAGCACCCTAAATGTTCTTTGATTGATGTCAGCATGTAGAGAATCTTACCTTTATCGTCATATATCCTACATAGGCATCCTCTGATCCCTCCATGAACACAAACGTCGAGTCTCTTGTGTTCTCGATGATCACTTTATCTGCTACTTTCCCCGGAGCTGTGAACACAAATGTATGATGAATGTTTAGATTTAATTTAAAAAGAAGAAATGTTTACTACTGTTCAAAATGAGTCAGCAAAATCAATCATTTAAGACTTTTATAATGTTACAAAAGATTTTAATGTTGCAATAAGATTTTAAAGTTGGCGGTTCATTCCGCTGTGGTGACCCCTGATAAATATGGAACTAAGCTAAAGACGAATGAATAATTGCTGTTATTTTTGACTTTCTATTAATTTCAGTGTATATACAGGAATTATAGAGTAAAATTCAATACCTTTTAAGACCTTTTTAAAAACTCCATGCATTTTAGGAGCTCGTCGCCACTTTAGGTCTGAATAGGTAACATTGGCGACATTTTAAATATATTCGCTAAATACTGACTGCAAGAAACTAATCCTAAACTAAAACATTATTCATATACTTTATAAAAATGTTAATCCAAAAGGTTTCGCCTATAGAAGAGCAGAAATAATGGTGCTGCTTTGGTTACTGCAGTAAAGAAAGCAGTGTGACATCAAATATAGCAGGATTTTATCGATTTCATAAACTACACAGCATCCCAAAATTTCAAACTTTAGCATACAAGTATAATTATACAACTGTATACCTAAAATGATTGAAAATGTAATGCCTTGTAACAGCATTTGAGACTTTTTAATTTCACTAAATTGATTTAACAACTTTTAATACTTTTTAAGACCCCGTAGACACCCTCAATTTACAAATCCTGAAAACATATACATCAGTTTCTACACAAATCTAAAAATGTTTTCAAATCAACTAAGAAAAAGAAATAATCCAAGGAGTATTTCTTTTGTTTAATTAGTTTAGATTTTTATTGCATTACTTTCCACATTTACTTACAGTGTGTATTGTACAGAGCAGTTTTTGTTCCCTTTTTTTGTTTTTTACTCATACACCGATGAATCCATGATGGTACATTTGACAACTTTAGTGTTGAAATTTACTATGTGGGTATTTTCATTTTACATCACTCTATTCCTTGTAAGAAATCAGCATATTATTCTGACAGCAAATCAGAGCAATTTCTGAAGGCTCATGTTGTCAGGGTTGTCTCTTATGTTTGCTTAATTTTTAGCTTTGTGACAAAAATCTGAAACTCTCTCGTTTATTTTGTTTTCTTGAGTGCACATTAGGCATGGGAGGATAACGGTTTTCAAGGTTTATCGCAGTTCAGAAAAGTCAAGGTTTTAAAACCGCCAAAACTTATAATTATTATTGTTATGCCGTTCCTATGGTATATGTAAGTTTTTGTTTTTTTACATGTTTTTACGACTATTTTATTTAGTTTTTAGGGCAACAGTATCACCCGCTGAAAAGGACCCTCCACATCAAAAGCTACTGGTCCGAAATATTTTAATGTTTCTTAAAATAAATATTGTGTTCAATAGGGAAAAAAGTTGTTGTTTTTACCCAGACATTTAATAAGAACTTATTTTAGAGCAGTAATTACAATACCGTGATACAGTGAAACCGTGATATTTTTATCCAAGGTTATCATACTGTCAGAATTTTACACCGGCCCATGCCTAGTGCACAGTTTAGAGTCATCTTGAGCCGTGTCCTCATGACAGTTATTTGTCATGTGTGTGTGGGGCATGGCATCCAGATTCTGGCACTTCAGTCTACTGTGGTTACAGTTTTGTGTCAGGATTTGGATGCTCATTCTTCATGTCTGTTTGTCTGCTCTGTTTGTTTGTTTGTTATTTTGCTTTTGTCTGACATTCTTTTTTGGTTTGTGTTTGTGGCTGCATGCTTATTTCAATTTCTTTCACATGGTTCTTGTTTATTAGCTGTGTGCTTTGTTTTGTGTTAGCACATGGCCATGTGCTCATTTGTCTATTAGTCAGACCCCGCCCATCTTGTTACCTATTTATTTTGTTAATTTGCCTCACCGGTCCTCCTCGTTTTGGGCTTTGTCTGCTCTATTTATTCTCCCAGTGTGCTTTTGTTTCTTGCTGATTCGTTTCTCCTGTTATGTGATGATTGATTCCTGTCTGTTTTTTTGCCCGGTTTGGTTCAATTATTTTTTACTTAAAATTGTATTTATTCCAGCACTGTAGGCTGTTATCTGGGCTCTTAATTAATATAGTTTATTTTTATTGCTGATCTGCGTCTGGGTTCAGCTATTTAACATTAAAATAACATTTTCATATTTTTTACTGCATTTTGAAATAACCAAATGGTGCCATAAAATAACTTTTCAAATGCTAACCCAGTTGCTTTTATTTCTTAGCCCTTTTTTTTTTTTACTCATAACCATGCACAGATGAATCCATAAAGTGTTCAAATTTACTATGTGGGTATTTTCATTTTACGTCATTCTATTACTCTTTAGAAATCAGCATTTTATTTTGACAACAAATAAGCATATCACAATGATTTCTGAAAGCTAACGTGATGCTAAATAATTCAGTGCTCAATCACTTAAATTAAAATAATATTTCACATTTTTACGTGTTTTACTGCATTTTTAAATAAATGAATGCAGCCTCGGTGAGCATAAGAGTCTTTGATGGACATTAAAACAAACTTGAAATACTGACAGTTGTACGTACCAGCACCAATCATTGTGATGGGTGACTCGATGTAGATCCATTCATCTGTGTAAATCCCCGAGTGGACAAATATCAAACCGTCAAAGTGGGCTTCCTGAACTCCTCCCAGAGCGTCCTCAATGGTGTCGTAATACTGAGGAAAACACATTCGATTTAGCCACATTAAATACAATTATCTGAACAAACTCCTAACATTACAAGTTAAACTCATCCTGCTGAACTTGTGCTATAGACATGGAGAATTGGAATGTACATTGCATTATTTATGCCATTACTTTTGCACAATATATACAGTTGAGTATATATTTTTAAATTGTTATTCTTTTAAAAATATTTGGGGAAAAAAATGAAAATTTTTACAGTATTTCCGATAATATTTTTTCTTCTGGAGAAAGTCTTATTTGTTTTATTTTGGCTACAATAAAAGCATTTTTTTATTTTTTTAAGCCCATTTTAAGGTCAAAATTATTAGCCCCCTTATGCAATATTTTTTTTTTCGATTGTCTACAGAACAAACCACTGTTATACAATGACTTGCCTAATTACCCTAACTTGCCTAATTAACCTAGTTAAGCATTTAAATGTCATTTAAAGCTGCAGTCACACTAGAGTTTGTGCATGCGAAATTCTGTCGTACGGCGCTGCGAAAACGGGCGGGATTAAACAAGATGATTAGACATTAAAAAAAGCGAGCGATTGCTCCATGGTTTAAATTTCTGTTCAGAGAGGTCATGTTTGATCCTGGATTGGTCTCAGGCAGTCAAGTGAAGCGATTTCGCAGGTCACAGTTCACCAAGCTTGAACTTTGCACCGCATCGAAATGCGAAACTTGACGCATGACCCTGCGTTTCCGGTCTGACGCATTCGCGTGCGTATGAATGGAAGTCTATAGGGAGAAAAGTCCAGTGTGACCGCAGCTTTAAGCTTAATTTTTAAGCATTTGTTTGATGGCCAAACAGACACATAATCCATCTGTAGATGATCTAGAACTCACCAGCATGTTTTCTCGTCCCTTATATCTGGCTGGGTTGCTGTAGAAATGTTCTGCGAAGCCGGGTTTCACATGAGCGCCTTTGTACTGCAAACACAAAGGTCAGAGATCCGTCAGTCTGTGTTCCTTTAGAAATGTGCTCTCATAAAGCTCCCTGAAGAAGCTAATGACTACTGACACATCAAGATCTCCCTAATTATCACATTATGGCACCATCTGTGCACTTTCGGAAAATGACTAAAATCACTCATTCTCAGATTTCACATTGTTGTCCTAGAAAAATCCTTGCGGTCAAATGAGTATAATGAGAACATTTGATTTAAAAGGTCACAGAGGGGGCCATTAAACACTAAAACATGACTGTTTTTATTCTAGAATGCATTGAAATGAACAGTACCAGTTGTTGAAAGCTCTCTTTCCAGGGATTGGGTTGTTCATACTCCTCTGGGTTGATCTGGAAGAACTTCCCAGACTCAGGGTGCATCATGGGACGCGTGTACTCGAAAACCTCCATGTAGAGTCTCTTCCTGCAGACCAGATGAGAAAAGTTAAGACTCTTGCACTACTGTGACATTATCAGAAAGTATTACTCTGGTTCATATGCATGCACCATGTTGAACGATGCAATTTAAAATGTATAAAATTGATGCAAAATGTTTGGCAAAATAAAATTAAGCAATGTTTATAATTGCAAATACCAGACAGTATTACTCTGGTTCATATTCGTGCACCATATTGAACGATGCAATATAAAATGTATAAAATTGATGCATCATTTTTGGCAATATAAAATTAAGTAACTTACTTTTTGATTTCATCATATTTATAATTGCAAATATCGGACAGTATTACTCTGGTACATATCCATGCATGCACCACGTTAAACAAAGCAATAAAAAAATGATGCTTATGTTTTGACAACATAAAATGAAGCAACTAATATTTTAACATTCATCAACTTTATAATTGCAAATATCACACAGTATTACTCTCGTTCATATTCATGCACCATGTTAAACAATGAAAAATAAAACTTATGCAAATATTTTGAAAACATAAAATTAAGCAACTTAATTTTTTTATTTTATCAAATTAATAATTGCAAATATCAGACAGTATTACTCTCGTTCTTATTCATGCACCATATTGAAGATGCTATATAAAATGTATAAAACTGATGCAATATTGACAATATAAAAATAAGCAACTTAATTTAAAAAGTTATCAGTTTATTATTGCAAATTATGAACTGTACACTACTTTTGAGTAATTGACTAAAATATCAGTAGCAAAAAGACTTTAGAGCTGCTAAACTTGATAAATTTATATGAATCATTTATTCATTTTTATTTATTACTATTACTTTACAATCAATGCCAAATATAAACATCAAGACATATATATATATATATATATATACACAGTTGAAGTCAGAATTATTAGCCCCGTTTATTTTTTTTTTCAGTTTGTTTAATGGAGAGAAGATTTTTTCAACGCATTTCTAATCATAATAGTTTTAATAACTCATTTCTAATAACTGATTTATTTTATCTTTGCCATGATGACAGTAAATAATATTTGACTAGATATTTTTCAAGACACTTCTATACAGCTTAAAGTGACATTTAAAGGCTTAACTAGATTAATTACGTTAACTACACTGCAAAAAATGCTTTTCTTACTTAGATTTTTTGTCTTGTTTCTAGTCCAAATATCTAAATATTCTTAAATTAAGAAGCATTTTCTAGGCAAACAAAATACAATGTCTTGTTTTCAGAAATAACATGCCAAGAGTTTTTCATTAAAACAAGCAAAATAATCTGCTAATGGGGTAAGCAAAATAATCTTGTTTTTCCTATTGACATCAGATTATTTTGCTTACCCCATTGGCAGATTACTTTGCTTGTTTTAAGGAAAAACTCACTTTATTTTGGCATATTATTTCTTAAAACAAGACAATATGTTTTGCTTGTCTAGAAAATGCTTTTTGATTTAAGAATTTTTAGGTATTTGGACTAGAAACAAGACGAAAAATCTATGTAAGAAAATCATTTTTTGCAGTGTAGGCAGGATAGGGTAATTAGGCAAGTTATTGTATAATGATGGTTTGTTCTGTAGACGATCGAAACAAAAATATATAGCTTAAAGGGGCTAATTATTTTGACCCTAAAATGTTTTTTTAAAAATTAAAAAATGCTTTTATTTAAGCCGAAATAAAACAAATACTTTCTCCAGAAGAAAAGCTATTATCAGACATACTGTGAACATTTCCTTGCTCTGTTAAACATCATTTGGGAAATAGTTGAAAAATAAAAAAAATATTCAAAGGGGGGCGAATAATTATATATGTATTACAATTATGCTAATTGTCTGTCTTAATGTTTATATTTGGAATTGATTGTAAAAAAAACTTTGCAATAAATCAAAAATAGTTCTTGATCACAAATAGTTTATCAAAACAATATTTTTGATAATTTGCAATTCTACCATTTTTTAAAGGTCTCATGTTTAAAAATATTTACTTTAAAGTCTCTCCAGATAATAACCGCTGTCTGATAACATTAAACAATAGAGCAGGGCTATTCAATTGGCGGCCCGCGGGCCAAACCCGGCCCCCGAGGCAATTTATTCCGGCCCTCCAAATAGTGTGACCAAGACATCAGAAATAAATTTAGTTCAGTCAAAAAACGGCCGCTATTATGAAGTGACGTGCGTCTGTTCAATACAGCACGAGCTGCACAGAGCGTGAGTCACCTGACATTAGGCGAGAGCAGCCGAAAACATTTGAATATGTTTGTAGAAAAGGTCTTTTGTACAATGCACTGATATCGTTATTAGGGATGCAACGATTAACCGATTTCACTATTAACTGCGCTTTAATTCGTCATGGTTAATTAATCGTAAAGGCTTCTCTAAGCCGCATTTCTGCATTTCTGTTCTGCCGCACGAAACGAAACTGCTGAACAAAGTTAAGCCAAGTTGCCAACTGTGCGCTAGTTTAAAGTTCTGAGCTTGTCCACCGAAGCTAATACGCACGCACACTGTAATAACTATAGCCGCGGGCCGTTCCCATATCACGTCTTTCTCGCGTGCAAGTTTGTTATGTCGTAAGAATATATGCCAATATGCGGGCGCAAGCGGAGCAACGCGCTCGCGGCTGTCTGGGCGCACGCAGTAGAAAACATCTCATGCTGTAGTGGTGAGAGTTGTGCTTAGCTTTCAGTGCAATGTAAACAAAAGACATGTTAGACGAACTATTATTAAAATGATTATGTATGTATGAACGCAGATGATAACAACAGTTAATCTAAATATTGGCGCTGACCTTCATAACCACTTTTATAATATTATTATTTTCTCTCTTCCTCTTTATAAACACACACATAATTGTGTAGCCCTATAAGCACAGAAAGACCTACAGCATAAAAACTATTACTAATGAAAATGCCTTTTAAAGGTTTTTTAATATTAGTTAGGAATGTCCAGATCTAAATCTAGCTAATATAAAGCTTAAATTTACATTAGACGTGATAACTGTGAAACCCTGATTATTCTTCACACTATATAATCGTACAACCAAAATCTATAATTGTTGCATCCATAATTGTTATGCAGTTCAAAACATAACATATGAACGTATCTGAATGTAGAAGAAGCCTACTTAAGCAATACACTGATTTTGTTGTGCTGTGAAATACAACATTTGAATGTTTGTTAAAAAAAACTTATTGTACAATGCAGTGATATTATATAGTTTCAAAATACAATATATTAACATTTTAATGTAGACAAATACAACGCGGGTGTCTTAAGGAGCAAAAATACAACATATGGGCTCTTTTATGCAGTTGTGTCATCATTTATATTGCAAGTCATGTCTCTCCGGCCCTTCGTTTGGGATGCTTTTCATGAACTGGCCCCTGTGACAAACTAATTGAATAGCCCTGCAATAGAGCATTGCAAAAGACATATGTTTAACAGTGTCTTTACTATAGCAATATTGACATTTTGGAGAAATTTCCCCTTTGACTAAATGTCCATGGGTGCCAATTGGTGCTCATGTGTCCAATACAGCATCCTCATCATGTTTTGAGTTGCAAAAATAGTTAGATAGATTTTTTTCTAAGTTTATTTTTGAACACTGATTTCAGTCTGCTTGCCATTTGTTTTCAATATAGAGTTTTATTAGTGGCTTTAAGTCTGAAGCTCTTTGGTCATCAGTGATGTAAAGTTATGAATTACAAATACTCAAATTACTGTGAGTATTTTTTTCTTAGGGATTTTTTCATTATTAAGTAGTTTTAAAAATGTGTAAGCTTACTTTCACTTGAGTATTTTTTAATGCAGTATCGATACTTTTACTCCACTATTTTCCTTCAACCTGCAGTCTTATTTTTTTTACTTATATATTTTTTATATTTGATTGGCTAAGTAGAATAATCAGTCCTGTGATTCCCATTCAGAAAAATTGCATTATAGGGAACAACCTCAAAACACGGGTGCTTTATAAATGCAGCAAACATGTACAGTGTGGAGGGATTAAAAGTGTCCAAAAAGACAAAAAAAATCATTCCAAGTAATGACAGAGAGACTGCATAGAGGATGATAATATCGACTATATGATGAATGAAATGGAATGAATGAAACGATCACTAAATGCACTACAGAATGTTGTTTTCACACACGCACGCACAAATTGCATGTAAACGCATCAACCTTTCACATCATAATACTCACTACTCTTAAAAGGGCCACTTTTTACTCACACTTTGAGTAATATTTACAACAGATACTTTTACTCTACTTGCACTACATTTTTAGGTGAGCAATAGTACTTTTATTTCAGTGGGATTTTCAGTACTTTTTCCAGCGCTGTTGGTCATTGAGCAAACATGCATTTTAGATTGAACACCTACCAGAGGATGGGGTCATTGGCCAGTTCACTAAACCGCTTACACACACACGCTGCTCGACACAGGTCCTGCTCCAATAAATAAGAGAAGATTTTGAGGACCACCTCGTCTGGAAGCTTGACCTGCAGGTACTGCTCCGCTGGAGTAACTGGATGATAAGAGAAGCAGCGGAAATTAAAAATCAAATCACTCCAGTTAAACTGTAGGCAAAGTCTGGATAGATAATAAGACGTCCATTACCAGGCAGATCTTGTGATTTTCCAGACACTCTGGCACGTTTTGCCCGATGGCCGAAGTTTTCTGTTGTTGACGTGGAAGCACCCTTTGAACAAATTGAGATTTATAGTTATAGTTTAATGATTTATATTATGCAAATGCTCTACAAAATCATCCCAAGATTTATTCCAGATAGAGCCATTTTCACCCTTTGAACAAACAGATTTGACATTTTATTTACAGCACATACAAATTACATTCATTTCACTGTATTCATGATTTACTGTGTCCTTTTAGCAATTAAAAAAATCATTAGAAATGGAATTTACAGCTTAATTTGGAACGGTGGAATCATATTAAATCAAAACATGTTAAATTTGCGCAAATCACAAAATGGGATATTAAAGTACAAAAATGAGAACACTTAGCATTAGCTGTTTCAATCCAAATATGCGAATAAATTTATGCGCAAAACTGGAATATCACATAAAAGATGTGCGAATAAAGTAACGTTTTCATCCAATGAGTCAAAGAGAACAAAATCGTCACTTCCTGATTAACTGGCACCAAATATCAACAGTAAAAATGACATTTACTGCAATACGAGAAGCTGCGTGAATCTTTTCCTTCTTTAATAAATTACTTGCACCTCAAAAGACAATGCTGCCGACACGCAATGAACGAGTGGTGACGCTCTTGATTCTGGAGGTCATTAATAATATAATAACACTAATACTGAGAGGGTTAAGGTGTTTTAGAACGACCAAAACAACATTTCAGATGTTTCACAGTGTGCTCAGCCTGCTGGTTTGTTCATTTACACACATTTTTATCATCACATGATCTCTTATAACAAAATCACATGACTTTAACGCGCATACTGGAATTTGTTGGGTAAACGTGTTTCCATCGTAGTTTATGCGCATCTTTTCCTATCGAATAAAATGTTTATCCTACTCAGTGATAAGTTTTATGCGCATTTTCAAAATATATGCGCATCCAGGCTTTTCAATCAACCATTTTTTTATGCACATATCAAAATCAAATTTAAGTAAATGGAACTCCAAACTCTTAACCCTTTAACTGCCCCACCAAGAAAAAAATGTTTGGATTGCATTTCTGAACTCCTTATGTCGCTAGTTAACACACTCAATGCATTTTTTTTCAACACATTCCATAATTTATAAAATATCAGCCTCTACCAAATGGTTAATATGTCGGTTTATGGTAAAAGTACCGGACTTAATACATATACTATGAAAAATATGAAGTGTAAGAACAATTTATTTAAAAACAATCAAAATAAAACATTTTTGAATACTAAATCACCTTTATTTTTATAAGGGTTAAACAGTTCAAGTTAGAAATGTTTGGATTATTTAAATATTCAAATGTGTAATGTAAATCATTTAAACTATTTCATAACAAAATATAAACTGAAAACACAAAAACAAATAAATAAAACTATTTTAACAAAAAAAAAAAAGACAATTGAATTAAACAATTTAAATTCATCTTTTCAATTAAAACATTTCAAATGCTTCATGATTTTTACACATTTAAAAAAAATATGTAAATATAAAACAGAACCAAACATCTATTGCTAATAAACTATTCAATTAACATGAAATGAAAAACAAAATTAATTTTAATTAGTTTCAAACATTTTCAAGCGTACTACAAGTACAAATTTGATTAATACAGTGTTGATGAGCATTTACGCACCTCCATGTTGGTCTTTGTTGGACAAGCTGTTCTCTTCGGTAACAGAGATTTTCTTCGAAGTTGGTACGGACTATTTTGAGCACCTTGACCAGATTCTTCTGCAACCATCTCGGCAGGAACTTCCTCATCTGTAAAAGTTAAATATACAGTATAGCTCACCTTTACATATAACACCAACACATAATTCAGTTTACACAGATTTCACATTAAAAAAAGCACCTGATATTCTTCATTTTATGTTGTGTACAGATCTATGAAGGACACTTTTATATAATAATATCTGGACAGAAGTCTGAACACCATTATGATTACAGCCTACCTGTTCTATAAACAGTACTATGTACACAGGTTTATAGTTGACTAGTAGTCATGATTTATGGTTACATTTTACAGTGACTCCACAATGTTATCATTTGCGTGCTTTCTTAAGCCACATGTAAGCATTTTAATCCAGTTTAATGCATTCAGGGAGAACAAATTATAATGTTTGTAATTTTTAAGAAAGATTAATTGCATTTATATATATACGATAAAGATTATAAAGTCTTTTTTGCATTTGATTATTCAAGTTGTTTACCTGAATACTGTTAAGACTGCCAGAAGCATTGCTTATTTGTATCTTTCTCTACTGTATTTATCAATGCTTGTCACTGATTTATTATAGTTTATGCAAATGCTCTACAAAGTCATCCCAATTACTCTAAAATAGAGGTGAACAATATATCGTTTGAGCATCGATATCGCAATGTATATCTGCAATAGTCACATCGCAGGATTAGATGTTTATTAAATAATAAAAGATAACATAGATTTTTTTAATTATTTCTACAATGATGACCATGTTATTTTACATTTGATTGTTCAATTTCTGTATTTGAATACAGTTTGACTCCCCAAAAAACCATAAAGCACTGTTTATTTATTTATTTTTGCTTGTAATTTATGATCATTTATGCAGATCCATTGCATAGAAAAAGACTTGGATCATCTCAGTCAATCTTAACTAATGAAATATTACCAAACAGAGCTCTTCAAATCATGTAGTGAAATTATATTCATATCGCAATATAGTAAAACAAAATATAGCAATGTCAGATTTTTCCAATATCCTGCAGCCCTAATCTAAAATAATAACTTTTTCAAATAGAGCCATTTGAGTCTTCTGTTGAAATTATACTCAGTATCACAAATGTTTATTGCAGAAAATATTGCAATGTCATGTTTTAACTTTAAAATACGGGGTAGCATGTTTTTAGCACAATGTTGTGTTTTATTTTTTAAATAATTTGGTAGCATGTTTTAGCACAATTAAGCACAATGTTAAGTTTTAATTTTAAATGCTTTGGTAGCATGTTTTTAGCACAATGTTATCATGTTTTATTTTTTAAATGATTTGGTAGCATGTTTTAGCACAACTGACCACAATGTTATCATGTTTTACTTTTTAAAATGATTTGGTAGCATGTTTTTAACACAACTAAGTACAATGTTAGCATGTTTTACTTTTCTAAAATTATTTGGTAGCATGTTTATAGCACAATTGACCACAATGTTATCATGTTTTATTTTTTAAAATGATTTGGTAGCATGTTTTAGCACAACTGACCACAACGTTAGCATGTTTTATTTTTAAAATAATTTGGTAGCATGTTTTTAACACAATTAAGTACAATGTTAGTATGTTTTACTTTTAAATGATTTGGTAGCATATTTTTAGCACAACTGACCACAATGTTAGCATGTTTTTATTTTAAAATTATTTGGTAGAATGTTTTAGCACAATTGAACACTATGTTATCATGTTTTATTTTTTAAATAATTTGGTAGCATATTTTTAGCACAACTGACCACAATGTTAGCATGTTTTTATTTTAAAATTATTTGGTAGCATGTTTTAGCACAATTGAACACAATGTTAACATGTTTTATTTTTAAAATAATTTGGTAGCATGTTTTTAACGCAATTAAGTACAATGTTAGCATATTTTATTTTGTTTTTTTAAATGATTTAGTAGCATTTTTTAGCGCAACTGACCACAATGTTAGCATGTTTTATTTTTTAAATAATTTGGTAGCATATTTTGAACACAATTAAGTACAATGTTAGCATGTTTTTTTTTTTTATTATTATTTAGTAGCATCTTTTAGCACAATTGACCACAATGTTATTATGTTTTATTTTTTTAAATGATTTGGTAGCATGTTTTAGCACAACTGACCACAATGTTACCATGTTTTATTTTTTAAATAATTTGGTAGCATATTTTGAACACAATTAAGTACAATGTTAGCATGTTTTATTTTTTTTTTATGATTTAGTAGCATGTTTTAGCGCAACTGACCACAATGTTATCATGTTTTATCTTTTTAAATGATTTGGTAGCATGTTTTAGCACAATTGACCACAATGTTAGCATGTTTTATTTTTTAAATAATTTGGTAGCATGGTTTTAACACAATTAAGTACAATGTTAGCATGTTTCACTTTTTAAATGATTTGGTAGCATATTTTTAGCACAACTGACCACAATGTTATCATGTTTTATTTTTTAAAATGATTTGGTAGCATGTTTTAGCACAACTGACCACAATGTTATCATGTTTTATTTTTTAAAATGATTTGGTAACATATTTTTAGCACAACTGACCACAATGTTATCATGTTTTATTTTTTTAAATGATTTGGTAGCATGTTTTTAGCACAACTGACCACAATGTTATCATGTTTTATTTTTTAAAATGATTTGGTAGCATATTTTTAGCACAACTGACCACAACGTTAGCATGTTTTTATTTTAAAATTATTTGGTAGCATGTTTTAGCACAATTGACCACAATGTTATCACGTTTTATTTTTTTAAATGATTTGGTAGCATGTTTTAGCACAACTGACCACAATGTTACCATGTTTTATTTTTTAAATAATTTGGTAGCATATTTTGAACACAATTAAGTACAATGTTAGCATGTTTTATTTTTTTTTATGATTTAGTAGCATGTTTTAGCGCAACTGACCACAATGTTATCATGTTTTATCTTTTTAAATGATTTGGTAGCATGTTTTAGCACAATTGACCACAATGTTAGCATGTTTTATTTTTTAAATAATTTGGTAGCATGGTTTTAACACAATTAAGTACAATGTTAGCATGTTTCACTTTTTAAATGATTTGGTAGCATATTTTTAGCACAACTGACCACAATGTTATCATGTTTTATTTTTTAAAATGATTTGGTAGCATGTTTTAGCACAACTGACCACAATGTTATCATGTTTTATTTTTTAAAATGATTTGGTAACATATTTTTAGCACAACTGACCACAATGTTATCATGTTTTATTTTTTTAAATGATTTGGTAGCATGTTTTTAGCACAACTGACCACAATGTTATCACGTTTTATTTTTTAAAATGATTTGGTAGCATATTTTTAGCACAACTGACCACAACGTTAGCATGTTTTATTTTTTAAAATGATTTGGTAGCATGTTTTTAGCACAACTGACCACAATGTTAGCATGTTTTATTTTTTAAAAAATTTGGTAGCATGGTTTTAACACAATTAACTCTTTTTCCAAACTCTTTTTAAATATTCCAAACAACAGCAAGCACAATGTTCAAACACAACCAGGGAAATAAACATCTAAAATCCCAGCGGTTGTTCCAGACATCCAGAACAACCTCGACCACTTGTGTTCATTCAGTAATAAAACCATGTCATTAACAATAATGAAAAACAGCATGTACCCTTCTAAATCAATTCTCAGGCTCTTGCCCAGAAAGTAATTCCTCTTCAACATATCCAAGTGACCATATGGAGGATGCATAATCAATACTTGCATGATTATTTTAAAGGGATAGTTCACCCAAAAATCCTTTACTCAGCCTTCACTTCTGAATACAAAGTAGAAGTTCAGCATAATACAAAAAAAGGCCAAAAATGTCCAATATTTTATATTTTCAATACTTTCATGCTGAAATGAAAAAAAAAAAAAGAATTCAAAAAGCTTAGAAACGAGTAAATAAGAAGTTTAACATTTTTTGGTGAACTATCCCTTTAATTCTAATATAATCGAACCTGTCCAGGTTGTGTGATATAGTGATAGCATGCTAAATAATGCAATATGCGATACAATATATATGTAAAATGTACAAAAAAGACAACTAACATGTGTCTCTATTATTTCAGGGAAAAGAAAGCATCACTGCAACTTCTGAAAGTGAACCACCTTGTTTTATTGTTGCATACAACAAATCAGACAGTTTAACAATGTAAACAAGAATAAAACACTAAAGTTATCAACCAGAAAATATCAAAAGCAATAAGGTAAACAAAAACACTTTTTGCTGCCTTATTGCTTTTTTGGTTGGTTGGTCATATTTCAGAATCCATACAAAACTGTTACAGATTTTTGAACAAGAAAACCAGCATGCCCACTGTGTTGGTTTCAGAGATGCGTGTAACTACATTTCCTGATGTGCTGAAACGTCTTTCAGAGGGTGTACAAATCCCAGGCACAGAAAGATGACTTTGTATTAAATTAGGGCTGCATGATATTAGAAAAATCTCACATTGCAATATTTTGTTTTTCTGTGATTATATATTGTGATTATGAATAAAATGTCACCAGATCTCTATTTAGACAAAAATCTTGAATTTAGATAATTTGGGGTGATTTTGTAAGGGTGTGAATCATGTACAAAATATAATAAACAAGTTGCAAGCACAAATAATTACAAAAGAGCAAAGAAAAAGTAAAAGAAATGGTTTCCAGAGAGTCAAACAGTATTCAGGTACAGAAATAGAATAACGAAATGTAAAACTGTATAGTCTTCATTGTAGTGATTATCCTTCATTAAAGTTACAAATGTTGTATATTTTTGTGCCCAAATGCTGTAAACTCTCTTGAAATGCCTTTAAAGCACATGCAAATAACAAAATGTCATTCAACTGTTGATCAACTATAGTCCCAACTCAACATTGCATATTCTGCGATGTGGCTATTGCGGACGTACACATTTCGATATCGATGCTGAAACCATATATTGAGTAGCCCTATATTAAATGACATATGCCATGGTTTGGTTTGGTTTTGCAATATGGTACGTTTGCCTACGGGTTGGTTCAGTTTGATAAAGGGGCGGGGCTTGGGCTGTGGCACCACCAATGTTATGAAACACCAAATTCACTTTTGCCTTAATAATAGCAATATTTAAACAGAAAAACTATCTATCTATCTATCTATCTATCTATCTGTCTATCTATCTATCGTTGAAGTCAAAATAGGGGGCCGTAGGGGGGTTTGAATATTGTTACACCCTTATTAACAAACATACATTTCATTTTTACATTTCAAGTTAAAAATTGCCCAGAAAACTATGAAGAACTGTTCATTTCACTTTCATCATTGGTGCTCTATTGAATTCACCTGTTTATAATTTGTTTATTATATTTTATGCAGATTTGCTGCTCTACACAATCATCCTAATGAGTCTAAATTAATGCTTTTTCAAATAGAGCTATTCAAGCCAACTGGTGAAATTGTGTTCATATCACAATATAGCTATATCACAGAAAAACAAAATATCATAATGTCAGATTTGTGATTATCGTGCATCTTAACTTACAAACTAGGGATGCACCGAAATAAAAAATCAGGGTCGAAACCAAAAATTCTGAATGCACTTGGTCAAAATCAAAGCCAAAAATGCTTTATAATAATTATTACATAACTGCAATTTTCTGCAAGTTTCAGAGTAAGTGCAATCCCGATTTTCTATAATAGTTTTTATTCTACAATAAAAAATATATAATATTCTGAAGAAAAATAATTTACAGCATATACACAATTGAAAATATAAGTATTGTATTTCTTAAACAAATAATAAATTAAAGAATTATTTAAAAAAAAATTTAAATTAAAATTATTAAAATAAACAACAGTTTCTCCCAAATTGCAACAACACTAGCAAAACATTTATAATTAAATGTATATATATTAATTTTCTAAAAACAATATGCACAATATTTCAAATAATTTTGATATATTGCACAGCCCTAATGTACAGTTTCAATAAATGTGTCAATTGCAACTTATAATATACGCAACTTTAATCATTCAAGCCTAGTGAAAGATTAAAAACACTGCAGTCCTCCTCCTGACATGCTTCCTATGGATAAACGCTCAGATCAGCAGAAGGTTGAACAACTTGGACTTCCGACTTTAACACCTTATATAAAATATTTCACTTCTATCTTCCCAATAATAATGCAAAATAATCCCCATAATCTTCCAGAATAATCCCAGTCAGTCTAAATTAATGAATTATTTCCAAATAGAGCTATTCAAGCTATCTGGTGAAATTATATTCACAATATCGCAAAATATATATTGCAGCAAACAAAATAATGCAGAGTCAATTTTTTCCAACATCGTGCCTCTATTACAACCCATTGCGATATGTATATTGCAATATGAAATACTGCAATAACTCTGATATATACTATTGCACATCCCTATAGAGTACAGTATCAGTAAAAGTGTCAATTCCTGCTCAAATATACGCAACTTCAATCACTCAAACCAAGTGAAAGATTAAAAACACTGCACTCCTCCTCCTGATATGCTTCCCAGGGATAAACGCTCAGATCAGCAGAAGGTCGAACAACTTGGACTTCCGACTTTAACACCATACTGAAATCTCATCAAGCCACTGTACGACAGGCTAGTCTGGCAGCACTGAACAGCTGTGAAGGAAAGCTGAGAAGGGGCCGTGACCTCCTACAAAAACACACGTCCGACCGCCTCGGCAGCTGCAGCAAAGCGAGCAGGTGACCCAACATGCGGGTCAACAGAGGCTGAATGGGCCGTTCATGACACCCGTGTGGGGTGAATTATCTGTGCGGCATCCCTTTGATGACAGAACTGAAACCTGAGACAGAGCCGCTCCACCACTGCAGCCCAAACACATACACACACACACACATACACATCTCCTCTCCAGACGCCTGCATCTCTTCAAATAGAAATGCTAGATTCATTTCAGAGAACGCTGATAGGACATAAAAGTGGAGTTCATACAGAAATGGGTAATGGTAGACATTGGTAATGGTAAGCAGTATTAGCCATGTTACGAAAAGAAATACTGTAATCTGAATGCTTTTTGGTCTGACTGATTCGTATTCTTGGCTAGAAAAAAAAATGCAAACTTCATATTGATGGAAAATAATGACATAAATTTACTTGCACTCAAGTATGGTTAATTTTTGCTATGACCAAAACTCTATTTCATGGTACGAGTCATTTTAATTCACAGTAATAAGATACACTACGGCAACCCAGTGGCGCAGTAGGTAGTGCTGTTGCCTCACAGCAAGAACGTCGCTGGGTCGCAGGTTCGAACCTCGGCTGGGCTGGGTCAGTTGGCGTTTCTGTGTGGAGTTTGCATGTTCTCCCTGGGTTCGCGTGGGTTTCCTCCGGGTGCTCCGGTTTCCCCCACAGTCCAAAGACATGCAGTACAGGTGAATTGGGTAAGCTAAATTGTCCATAGTGTATGAGTGTGAATGTGTGTGTGGAAGTTCCCAGAGATGGGTTGCGGCTGGAAGGGCATCCGCTGCGTAAAATCGTGCTGGATAAGTTGGCGGTTCATTCCGCTGTGGCGACCCCGCAAGGGACAAAGCCGACAAGAAAATGAATGAATGAATGAAGATACACTACCTGACAAAAAAGTCTTGTCGCCTATCCAAGTTTTAGGAACACCAAATAATAACTTGACTTCTCATTTGGAATCAGAAGTGGCTTATATCAGCTAGTACAAAATGCAGCTGCCAGA
Organism: Danio kyathit; assembly: GCA_903798195.1. Classification (NCBI taxonomy): domain Eukaryota; kingdom Metazoa; phylum Chordata; class Actinopteri; order Cypriniformes; family Danionidae; genus Danio; species Danio kyathit. Next base: position 56,843,398 of record LR812531.1, read on the forward strand.
GATCTTACCAGGTCTAGAAAATATGATCATATCACCCCAATTTTATCCTCCTTACACTGACTGCCAGTTAAGTTTTGTATTGAATATAAAATATTACTCCTTACCTATAAAGCTTTAAATAATCGAGCTCCTGTTTATCTAACCAACCTCCTGTCTCGCTACAATCCAACCCGCTCTTTAAGATCTCAAAACTCAGGGCTTCTGGTAGTACCTAGAATAGCAAAGTCGAGTAAAGGAGGTCGAGCCTTCTCATTTATGGCCCCTAAACTTTGGAATAGCCTTCCTGATAATGTTCAAGGCTCTCACAGTTCAAAACTAGATTAAAGACCTATCTTTTTAGCAAAGCATACACTTAGCGGTATGACGCATGAGTGTGCCCCACGCAGGTTTTTGCATCTCGTTTATATACACTATAAACAGCATCTACGCTAATTATTATCTTTATTCTCTATTTCCACCTGGGGATACTCATCCCGAGGCCCTCAGACTATGCAGCGCCACTGATGCGATCCAAGACCAGCGACGAGAAGATCCCGAGGTTTTCATAATCCTGGACCAGGCCGCATCCTGAGCAGCTGCTGTGGTGGTCATGGAGGAGTGGAGAGCATGAGACTGATTCCTGTGACGCTCCAAGGACAGACGAGTCTTCGATGGGGTCCAGCATTCTCTAGCTTCCTGCGCCTAGACTGCAGCTCTGCACAAGACGTTTGGCCATAGGAGAAATGGTCGTGCCCAACTGAGCCTGGTTTCTCTCAAGGTTTTTTAAATTCTTCACTTTCGCCAATTGGTGAAGTTTTTTCCTCGCCGCTGTCGCCACTGGCTTGCATGGTTCGGGATCTGTAGAGCTGCGCATCGATGGAATTGCTCTTCAAACTCTGAAAATCGAACTGACACTGTTTCAATTTACTATAATTTTGAATGTGAAGCTGCTTTGACAATCTACATTCTATAAGCGCTATACAAATAAAGGTGAATTGAATTGAATATGAAAGGCAAAGGCCTCTAGATTATGCTTATTTGACCACAATAAAATATGATTATGCCTTGATATTGAATGATTTCATTAGGACAGTAAGGTCTGACTTTGCTTAGACAAAAGTCTTGTCACTGAACAGAAATAATGCCCAGTATAGAATATAAAGTCATGCTGCAGTGGAAACAGAATGAATATTGTGTCTGACTCCATCATGAGCTTGGAGGACTGCATCCAGACATCTCTGCAATGACTCAAATAACTTCTTAATAAAGTCATCTGGAATGGCAAAGAAAGCGTTCTTGCAGGACTCCCAGATTTCATTAAGATTCTTTGGATGCTCAATGGTGATAATGGCTGGTGACTGGGCTGGCCAAACCTGCAGCACCTTGACCCACTTCACTTTCAGAAACTTTGATGTGGAGGCTGAAGTATGAGGAGCGCTATCCTGCTGAAGAATTTGCCCTCTCCTGTGGTTTGTAATGTAATGGGCAGCACAAATGTCTGACACTCAGCAGATCTCTCGCACACCCCCACACTGAATGTAACACCAAACCATGATTTTTCCTTCACCAAACTTGACTGATTACTGTGAGAGTCTTGGGTTCGTGCGGGTTCCAGTAGGTCTTCTGCAGTATTTGTGATGATTGGGATGCAGTTCAACAGATGATTCATGAGGAAAGTCAACCTTCTGACACTTTTCCAAATGATCAACTAGAGGTCAAGTTATTATTTGTGAAAAATGACGTCAGTACATAATAACCAGTTATGATTATTACTGAACCCATACCGAATTTTTCGCGTCTGCATCGCGGTGCATTGAAGAAACAATTAATTTTGACAGCCCTAATTATGATTATTTATTTATTACTATTATTTTTTTTTAACAACAGCAAAAAAAAAGCTTTTAGCAATGCATTTTTGTACTGGTGACCATTCATTTTCACAGTATGAAGAAAAATAACACCTAAAAATCTTATTCTATTCTTTGTCTTATTCTACATTTGCTATGTTCCACACAAACAAGAAAGTTATACAATTCTGGCGCAAGATGGTGTCATCTAAATGCATATTTTTGGGGGGTTGAACTAGCTCTTTAATTGTCTGGATCTTTGGGGAAAAAAGCTTTATAATTGATGGGATCTCTAAAGGGCACATCTGACAATACACTCACTTGCTACAGAACAATATTGCAGTAATATTCTCAATGGTCATCGCTATGGTAACCCTGATGGAGGTCACACATAGGACAGCATCTCTGCAGGCGTCTCCATTTGTTCTTCTTTTCTAGCATCGACTTGTACAACAGACAAGAAAAATGAGCATCTTATGGCAGGGTTAAGTCAAATATAACTGCACAAAACTGCCACAAAAGACTGCAATAAATGTGAAATACTGTTTTGAGCTGAAATATTTAAAAGCATTCCTTTAGCTTGAACGGTACAGCACTATCAAGAAGAAATGCCAAGGTCATGTGTTCAATTTCCAAGAATATTGAAGTCATTTTGAATAAAAGCACTTGCCAAATCCATAAATCAATCCCTTATTTATCAGAGGTTGCCACAACGGAATGAACCACCAACTATTCCAGCATTTTTTTCTGTAGTGCATGCCCTTCCAGCCGCAACCCATTACTGGGAAACACCCCTACACACTCATTCACTACGGCCAATTTAGTTTCTCCAATTCACCTATAGCGCATGTCTTTGTACAGTGAGGGAAAGCAGAGCACCCGGCGGAAACCCACGCCAACACGGGGAGAACATGAAAACTCCACACAGAAACACCAACTAGCCCAGCTGGGACTCGAACCAGCGACCTTCTTGCTGTGAGCCGACAGTGAGTCACTGAGCCACAGTGAGCCATCCATAAATCCTCAATTAATTATATAGTTTTGCTTTTGTTACATAAATAACAAGAGATTTTCAAGTGAGTTTAAAGCCATATTATGTAATATACCCATAAAGTTACAACTAAACCACATAGTGTCCTCTAATATGACAAATAAACAACTTCCTCAAATTATTTTGACAACATACAGCTCAGAAACCAAGAGCAATCCAGCGTCCTACAGGAGCCAGTCTTCTGCAGATTGGACACATAAATGAGCTCTCAAAATGCTAACTTCAATATGATTTGCATGAATTGTCAATACAGTAGGGGTGTCAAAATTAATCGTTTCTTCGGTGCACCGCGATGCAGACGCGGACAATTCGGTATCGGTTCAGTAATAATCATAACCGGTTATTAGGTACTGATGTCATTTATCTCAAATGCGCTATGTCGCCGTAGCTTACTATGGCGAGGGAGGCGAGCCGCGAGCGCGAGTATTTACAATGCTCTAACTACGTAAAACTCTGAAACTGTGCACAATTTCCCTGCGTGTGTGTTTGCTGAACTCTGTTTCACTCACACTTACAGCAAAAGCCTCTATTTCACGCCGATTAAGAGAACGAAAGTAATCTCCATTTCTCTCTCTCTCTCTCACTGTGGCCCATGAGTGCATCTGTGAAGAGCGCCAGCGTGTAAGAGCCAATCGCAGCCCTTTCTGTTGAGCGCGTGACCAATCAAAGGGGTGTAAGAAAGAACTTGGTAGACAAGGCAGAAAGCGAGCGGGATATTTATATTTGTTTATTTGCTATAGACCATTTCAATGTGGTCATGTCATTGGCCCATGAACATTTCCTGCTTGACGTTAAACTATTTCCTAACTGTAACAAGAGGCAATTCAATCATAACTTGATTTTAAATCAGCCGTCATAACACTATTTATCAATATGTGGACCTTTTTGGATTCTCAGAAGCAATGGAAATTAAAAATGTAAAACAGGAAATACGTTAGGACCATTGTTTTTGTTTACATCCCTCAAAATGGTCTATAAATGCTTGTGTTGTTTAAAGGTACAGTTTATATATCTGACTGTTTGTATTAAAGGACAAAATATATTTATCCATTTTAATACAAGAATTGTTGTGCTGTGAAGAAAATATAAAACTGTGTATGGAAAGAATCGTCAATGCACCGTGATGCACCGAGATATCGAATTGAACCGAATCGATGGCATGATAATCGTAACCGAACCGTGAGACCAGTGTAGGTTCACACCTCTACAATACAGTAAACTAGTGTTTTCTGGTTACTGCAAAAGCCTGCACTTTTAAGGAGCAGCTAATTGCTGAATTAAATAATTGTATCTTAATATCTTTTTTGTTTAAATTCAAACTTAATCTATAAAGCACTTAACCACCAAACAGCAGACCAAAGTTCTGTACAATGAGATGACTTCCCAAAACAACACTTGACGTATAAAACATACTTAAAGGGCCATGAAACCCCCCCTCTTTCAGTTCAAGTCTACCTCAGGATTTTTTCAAAAACTGCTTCATGACGGGCATGGAGGAAAGAGTGGGCGAGGCCGGCAGAGCAGAGGAAAAAGAGGGGAGCGAACAACTGTCAGTGGGCTCACAAAATCAGACCAAAAAAATAAATAAATAAAAATCAAACACAAAACGTGAGGAAACCTATGATTTTATAGTTTACAAAGTTAAAACGCAAAAAAATAAACAGTAAGTTAATTCCCTGCTACATATACGATAGGTTATTCGTAATTTCATATAATATTTACACAACCATAATTAGTTATATCATTATAAAGATAATCATGTTTATATAACACTATAAATGAGGTGAATTTCTCTCCTGAATCACCAGGTCTGGATGCAGACACAGTGGATAGCAGTGCAGCAGATCTCTAGCCCTGTCTATTTCAACTATCAACCCTGCCAGTAATCCGGATGATTTTAAACATATGGCGAACACAGCAGCACGGATATAGGCGATGATGTGTCTGAATGGGAACAAACTCAATTGATAAAAGACAAAGTCCGCCATTCTCCAATTCTCGTACAGCTCTCCTGACAAAAAAGCTTGCTACACACAAACTAGGGTTGGGCGAGGTCAACCAATTTGGCATCGTACGATGTCTAATGTGAAACATCGCGATAAACAATGGCATCGTCGTCGTAGGCAGCAGTGAATTAATTATGAATAATTCATAACAAATTAATTATTTGTAGCCTACTGTTTCAATCTGACCCGCATGGCCTTTGTTTTACTCATAACCACATCATATATAAATAAAAATTACAGTTACACACAAATCACCACCTGTCAATCACTTTTTCCGCAGGACTCTAGCATGAATAGGCAGAGTGATCTGTGTCCTTAAAATGGCATCAACAAACTTGGTTGGTAAAAAAGGTGCACAACCAACAGGAACCAACCAACAGTATCTCAGATTTTCATGTACAAGCGTGAAAGAGAAAGAGCGAAGCAGTGTACTGACACTGTGACACGTAATCTGATAGATTCAAAAGACCGGAGAGTCATTAGACAGGGACAAGATGAATTAAAGATCATGTTTAACAACTATAGTGAGACGCCATCCTGAGGTACATCCTTGATAAACTGTCCAACGTACACTGTTCTCTGGGGTGACTGCTGGAGCTCAGAGTCAGACGTGCCCATAGTCTACACTGAGGTGCATGACAGAGTGTGTGTGTGTGTGTGTGTGTGTGTGTGTGTGTGTGTGTGTGTGTGTGTGTGTGTGTGTGTGTGTGTGTGTGTGTGTACGTGTTTTTGTGACATATCAGGAGACAAATCTGTATAATGACATGGGTATGACACGGGTATTACAAAAAGCAGGTGAAATATGAGGACATTGGTGACGTCCTCACTTCTCAAAAAGCTTCTAAATCACACAGGATGAGTTTTTTCAGGGAGTAAAGCTGTACACCGTCTCCTGTGATGGTTGGGTTTAGGGGTAGGGTGGGGGCAATATAATATACAGTTTGATCTGTATAAAATGAATGGAAGCCTATGTAATGTACCCACTTTTCACAAAAACAAACGTGTGTGTGTGTGTGTGTGTGTGTGTGTGTGTGTGTGTGTGTGTGTGTGTGTGTGTGTGTGTGTGTGTTTTCAGCGGTATAGTGTGAAAGGATGGCTTTTCAGAAATGCTTGGTGAAACGCCAGCAAGGAATTGGATCGTTTTCGTTCTAAAATGCCATTTTAAAACCAAGACTAATACTAAGAAGCAGTGTTTCCTCTAGGATTTTTTCCAGCAGTGGCGGCAGGACTTTTTTTTTTTACACAGATCTGCCAACTATTTCAAAGACAAATATTACACGCAGTATTACAAGTCGAGATAGCATTCATGTAATATGAGCATGCGAATCTCTTTGCTTGCGCGCCGATTTCCTCTTCGTGCACAGAACTTCTTGCACGCACTCAAATTTACACGTTCAAGTGCAGATCTTCTCGTGCGCTCTCCAGTAAGCGCTGCTGAAGCGCGATTTAGTGTGTTTTTGTGCGTTTTCCGACATTAACGCGTCCTGAAGTAAAGTGAAACTCCAGCAAGATAAAGTCATTGTATGCAAAGCCATTGACATTTATCAATAAAATATACTTATGGAAACTGTGTTCATCTTAAACTGAAAGCTACGCGGTGTTTGCTAGACTCACGCACCTGTCAGTCAGTCTGTCAGAGAGCCAGCATGTCACCTTAAAGGGTTGAACAAATAGCGCACAGCACTACTACGGTTGCAGAAAAGTTTGCGCTGTTTACCTCTAATATGTTTTAGTGCGATTATAATCCGCTATACAAAACACGACTAAATGTTTAATGAGAAGTTGTAATGTAGCCGTGGCGGGATGAATTTTGGCGTGGCGGCCCGCCACGGATGAATGAATGTAGCGGAAACCTTGAAGAAGTATGTGTAAACGGGGTCTAAGTGTGTATTTTTCGCGAGCGGGTTGCTGCTGCGACGGGGGCGGGGTGGAGGACCGCGATACCGGCTCAGCATGGTGATGTCTATCGGCCATCTACCCAACCCTAACAAAAACAGCTTTGCTGTATCGGCCCTGACAGCATCACTGGGAAAAACATGCAACAAACCTTGTGGATCATAGAAACAAACACATACAACCCTTCATGAACAGCTAAATACTGTGTGCCGTGTGCGACCGCTGTCTCACATCTGAAAGCATGTGCTGTCATGAATACTCATGAAAACTCGGTCTATGAATGAATAATGAAAAACAACACGTCATCACTGGACTAGCAGATGAGCGCTACGATTTTGATCTCGCCCCAATAATGATTTTAAACCCGGAAGATTTTAAAATTATCCAGTTGTATCCACAATTAAAGGGCACCTAGGTTACCACTTTTTCCAGATTTAACATAAGTCTTTTGTGTCTCCAGAATGTGTCTGTAAAGTTTCAGCTCAAAACACCCATCAGATTTTTTTATTATACCTTTTAGAAGTTTGTATTTTGTAGCATTTAGCATCAGCTAGTGGTTTTTGTGTGCTGCGCCTTTAAGGCTAGTCCTTCACGTCGTCCACCGTTTCCACGTGCCTGGCAGCAGCTACCTCGGCTGCGTCAGACAACAGACAAACAAGAAAGAATAAGATCTCACGTAACGTTTGTGAGAAAAACTACAGTAAGAATCTTACCAATAAGTATTTGATGCATGTTGTGGAGTTACAAGGATGAGTCACACACAATGTCGTTACAAAGTTCACGCACACACACAAATACACACACATAGCGCGGACACGCACACACACACACACACACATCGCTATTAGCTTTGCACTGTTTTTGCATGCAAATGTGACAGGATACACATTAATATCCACTGCTGTATGGATATCTGTAATGTTAATGTACAAAATAAACCTGATTTAACGTCCACAAACCGGGATTGAAGCGTCTTTTATAATTGTTCTGACATGCGGCTGTGGTGATGAAGTAAAGCTGAAGTAAATCGCTGTAACTCATTAGAAACATGCACTGTTTTAAAACATTTTAAACTTGTAAAACTCACTCTTGATCATATTTGATGATGATGGATGATCCTATCAAACTGAACAGACTTTTATTTACGGTTGCTTAGTTTGCACACGTCCTGTGGTTGGTATGATTATACACGTTACTACGGAGACATGTTAATACGCAGCTGTCAATCAATTCGGTGGGCGGAAAAAAATAAATAAAATAAATAAATAAAAATATCGCACTCCTACGTCAAGTTGCGGTCGGTCTGAAAACCGCTCCAATTGGTCCACCGTTTTTATGTTGTTAAATTGAAAAAAAAAGGACTGAGTGTGTTTATATCACCCCAATATGACGGTCTATACACTATACCTACACATATGTCTGTCCAAACAGCTTGAAAAGTAGATTTTTCACCATAGGTGCCCTTTAAAGCTGACAGGTGCTAACGTTGTCTTTATTGATACTAAACACACAACTCTGCTAAAATCTCAAAAAAAAAGTACTCCAGGGTGTCTTGAACCTTTAAAGCAAAGAAAACAAAACCAACATTTAAACAAATATCAATCTCAAATATCAAATGTTTTATGCACTGTGACTGGCTAAAACTGACAAAATAAATCTCTAAAAAAATACATGGTTAAATGAAACTTTACAAGTTGAATTTAAATTTATTATTGTTAATAAAGCTCAATATACTGACAATCACATTAAAATGAAAGAGAAAGTGTGATCAAATATTAAAGGGCACCTATGGTGAAAAATCTACCTTTCAAGCTGTTTGGACAGACATATGTGTAGGCATAGTGTATATACCATCATATTGGGGTGATTCCAATTTAACAACATAAAAACGGTGGACCAATTGAAGCAAGTTTAAAATGTTTTAAAACAGTGCATGTTTCTAATGAATTACAGCGATTTACTTCAGCTTTACTTCATCACCACAGCCGCATGTCAGTACAATTATAAAAGAGGATGCTTCAATCCTGGTTTGTGGACGTTAAATCAGGTTTATTTTGTACATTAACATAACAGATATCAATACATTTGGATATTAACCTGTATCCTGTCTCATTTGCGTGCAAAAAGAGTGCAAAGCTAAACGCGCGCACTGTCTGTGTTGAGCTGAAACTTTACAGACACATTCTGGAGACACAAAAGACTTATATTAAATCTGGAAAAAGGGGTAACCTAGGTGCCCTTTAATACAAGGTGAAATAATAAACGAAAAATATGTATATAGAACACTATAATAATGCAACAAATCTTTATTCACAAACATAAGATGTAACAAATGTTATTGCAACTTAAGATTCTGACGGTATGATAACCTTGGAGAAAAATATCACGGTTTCACGGTATCACGGTAATGTGATTACTGCTCTAAAATATATTCTTTTTAAATGTCTGGGTAAAAAACTAAAAGTTTTGAACACAGTATATTTTATTTTGAGAAACATTTATAGTATTTTGGAGCAGTAAACATGGCAGGCTAAATAATGAAAATGAATCATTGACTTCTGCTGTCTTCATTAGTTTAAAAAACACAAGTTTAAAATGGCATCTTTGGAGATCTTTTCTGCTGGAGATGCTGTTGTTAAAAAAAAAATGTAAAAAAAAAAAATCTTACACATACCTTAGGAACGGTATTAGAGAAAATTTTGGCGGTATGATAACCTTGACTTTTCCAAACCGCGGTATACCTTGAAAACGGTTATCGTCCCATGCCTATTGCAACTAATATTATTTCATTGAAACCCCATCAAAATTATATTTGCTAAAAAGCTATGAAACTATAAAAGAAATGACTTTCTGCTTGTTCAAACTACTTATTTAAAATTAAATTAAATAAACACAATTCTTCTTTTTTGGGAGACAACTTAATATTTTTACGTTCAATGCACTTAAATTTGTAAAAACAATTAAGTTAACTTGAAGGACAACATGAAGGAATTGTTTAACCCAGCATTTTTACAGTACTAATGCCTCATGAATGCAATACTTTACATTAATACGCATAAAATAATCTGTTTCTTCTAATGATGATGGTCAGATATTTGCTAGTGAAAAGTAACTTCAGATTTACATCACATGACAATAATGCATTTCTAATTTGCACTTTAGATTTCCAAGATCAGAGCTTACACGCAGTTTAGCTATCAGCTTCCAGAACTGTTAGCAACCTACAAATGCAACATGATGTTTGTAACTCAATACACTCAGATGAGCGTCGGTCAAAGGTTAGCATTGAGAAATACAAAGTGATTCACTCAAATTTAACATCACTCTCATTAATAACATCAAGACAGTCTGACACCTCTAATATGTAGCTAAAATGCAGGCAATGTAGTTCCGTAAAAAACATGACATATAACACACTCTCCGACGGCTAATTAGTGCATTACTCTATGCTAAGAGACAATGTGTTTGTGTGAGAGAGAATTTAGATTGCATTGCTATCAGCTTAATTGGCTTTTTCGTGGCAAAAAGAGATCAAATTTACAAACAGATTTTTAAAATAACAATATATTTGCTGTTTGTTAGTCCTACCTAATATCTAAATCTAACGACTACCTTAACTATTAATAGTCAGCAAGTGAGTGTGCCTTACACAGGTGAGTGGGCTTGACAAACCACCTGTAGAAAACACACTGTCTTTCATGACTGACACATTTGCACCAGACACTTTGTTACAAATGCTCAACATCTCATAAAAAAAACATTGTTCATTTCTGAAGTGTGCCTCACACAGGTGAGTGGGCTTGACAAAGCACCTGTAAAAACCCTCTTCTCTCCCTAATAAAACACTCTTATGCCGAGTTCAGACTGCATGATTTTCGCCCTGATTTTGACTCGCCGACAGATTGAGAAATCGCAGACAAATGCCTGAAATCAGAGGCAAATCGGGGCTCGTTCACGTGAGTGACAATCACACAGTGTGAACTATCAAGGAACGATATGAGACAATCGCCGATGAGTCGCCGACATCCGTGAGATATTTGGCATGCTAAATATCTGGAGCTGTCGGCGATTCAAATCATGCTGTGTGAAATGTGTTCTGACTGAAAATAACATCCGCGATCACCTACAGCCAATGAGAGGGCAGCATTCACTAGCACGGGTACCTGCAGGCCAGCGGGAGGCTGGGGGAGAAGTTAAAAGCGCTCATTTTCAGTATATTTGGAGTGGACCCAAGAAATGGAGGAAAAACTAGTGTAAATTTGGCAGGAGCACTGTGTCTGTTTGGCGTGTCATCTGAGCAATATCACAATCAAGTCGAAAAGTAAAAAAAAAGTTGAGTAGAGATTGTTAATTCTCTTCAAAAGCCAGGTGAGCAACACAAGTTTCTAAAGCTAAAGCCTTCTTTTTACATCATGTAGTTGATAACAAAAGATATATTACGTGACTTCTCGCATTTGTTTGGTTGTGAGGCGTAGTTTGGACAAAGTTGTCTGTGATTCTTTCTATTTTAAAGTCATGCAGTATGAACTCTCCTGTCGCAGATCCATCCTACAGTGTAAACACAGCACCGACAGAACGCTAGCCCAGATAGTCATGCAGTGTGAAAACATCTGTGACATGACTACTTTGAAAATCATGCAGTCTGAACTCGGCATTACGCTAGCATTTAATTCTCTGAGCACTAATAATTCCTTTGTGTAATTATCACTTCTTGTGTGTATTGCCTCTTCTTGTTGAATCGCTGAATGCCTCCTCAATCACAAGTCATGCCTCTTCAAAACGTAAGTTACGAAAGCATCTGCTAAATGACTAAATGTAATAGCTTATTGAGGGCAAAGTCATAGTAAAAAAAAAAAAACAACTATGACCTATGGCTGGGCGATATTGCAAAAAAAAAATAAAAAAGGCTCACAATGTCATTCATTCATTCATTCATTTTCTTGTCGGCTTTGTCCCTTGCGGGGTCGCCACAGCGGAATGAACCGCCAACTTATCCAGCACGATTTTACGCAGCGGATGCCCTTCCAGCCGCAACCCATCTCTGGGAACTTCCACACACACATTCACACTCATACACTACGGACAATTTAGCTTACCCAATTCACCTGTACCGCATGTCTTTGGACTGTGGGGGAAACCAGAGCACCCAGAGGAAACCCACGTGAACGCAGGAAGAACATGCAAACTCCACACAGAAACGCCAACTGACCCAGCCCAGCCGAGGTTCGAACCTGCGACCCAGCGACGTTCTTGCTGTGAGGCAACAGCACTACCTACTGCGCCACTGCGTTGCCCCTCACAATGTCATGTTTCATATAATTCTATATCGATAATTATTGAATATTTTTAACAATACATTTAGTAGGGGTGTGAACCTACACTGGTCTCACGGTTCGGTTACGATTATCATGCCATCGATTCGGTTCAATTCGATATCTCGGTGCATCACGGTGCATTGACGATGCTTTCCATAAATAATTAGATTTTGTTCTTTACAACACAAGAATTTTTTTTTTATTAAAATCTATAAATATGTTTAGATTTATATATTACTTGTAAAACAATTTTGTCCTTTAATACAAGCAGTCAGATATATGAACTGTACCTTTAATTTAACCTGCTCAAAAAAAAAAACACACTTTGTGAATGTTTTAGACAAAACTCCAACACATGCTCAGAAGACAGCACGAGCATTCATAACAAATAAACTCATGTAAATATTATCCCGCTTGCTTTTTGAGCGCTGGCAAGTTCTTACACCCCTATGATTGGTCATTGTCTTCACCCTTTCAACAGAAAAGGCTGTGATTGTCTTAGAAACGAAAGCGCTGTTCACCCATGAGTGACGCGGGAAAAACAGCCGCGGGTCAGTCTATATGCGCATAATACACGGCTATCAGGTAATCCGTAATAGAATAAATACAATACAATAAACTCGCACCACAGGCACGCTTGTGTCTGGATCCACAAGTATCGCTTTAACAGCCGAGAGGAGAGGAAAATTTACCTCACGAATATGCCAACGGGTCAAATGCCCAAAGTGTGTGTGTGTGGGAAAGAGAGAGAGAGAGGGGCAGAGATGGAGTTTTACAGCATTTCTCCCTAGTAGTGAAATAGCGGCTCGTGCTTTGCCATTCCTCAGTGTCAGTGAAAGACAGCACACTCACACTCATGTGCACAATTATCTGCTTTTTAAGAAGTAGGAGTGTTTTATTTACTCACCCTCGTCTCCTTCGCCATAGTATTCTACCACGACATCGCGCATAGGGGATAAATGACATCAGTGCTTAATAACCGGTTATGATTATTACTGAACCGATATCGAATTGTCCCCATCTGCATCGCGGTGCACCGAAGAAACGATTAATTTTGCACCCCTAACATTTAGGAATATTAGGATATATTATGATCATCAAATCTGAGCTTTCACGCAAAGGAACCAGCCATCATTACTCAAATACATACTGCAACATTAAAAACTGTGAAATAGGATGATTATACCCCTATACTAAAAACTCTTTCAGATCGGGTGTTAGTGGCTGGCATGCACAAGAAAAGAAACCAAAAAGCCACTCTGGCGACATCCTTATTTATTTACAATCTCCTCACTGCTGCTAGCCACAGCACTCATTTTCGCATATGTTGTTATTCTGACCTGAAGTAGCGTGCACGTGGATTGCTTGACCATTACAATGGGCTTTGCGCTCCCCTGACGTCTCTCATAACCAAGCGACCACCAAGCGTTTTCTCAGAGGAGGACAAGTTTTCAGAGAAAAGTAAAAAGCACTGCAGTATTTGGGTTTGCTGTGTTTTTCTAAGGTAATTAGTAGGCCCACACGGAATCTGCATGCGCAGAATTCCGCAGATTTTTAGCCCATCATTAATTCTTTTTATTTACTTGAGTAAATGTTTGTAAATCTAAATTTAGTCAGTTTTTAAATTACACATATTTCACATATTAAGGTTTTAGTTATGAGACTCCCAAAATAATTCTGCAGAAATCTGCAGATTTTTACCAAAATTCTCTGCAGAAATTGCAAAAAACGTCCGCAGATTCCGTCTGGCCCTAGTAATTAGTCTGCTAAAATGTGTATATTCCATACAAAGTGTGAAGCAGATTGGTTAGTTCTACTTCATGAATCACGGTGCGCTTGTGGCATTCGGAAAAGTTGAGATATTTTCAACTAGATGTGGCTGGAAAATGCACACAAGTCACGTGCGCCGCTTGCACAACATGTGTGCGTCTCTCCCATACGCGTATTGTGCAAGTCGCGCGCCTCCATTAGAAATGACAGACTTACACCCTAAGCTTATTGACATTCCTTCCAAGACGCCTGCTCAGCAGCCACATTTTAATAAAACTATAGCGCTTCATAACGAAACGTCACACAGGATCTTTTTTTTTTTTAACCAATATTGACAATGGTGTTAGGGTTGGGCCGATAGACGATGGCCGATAAACTTCACGATGCTGAGCCAGCATCACGATCCATCGCCCCGCTCCAACGAACTCTCGTCTCCTCCACCAGCTGTGGGAAAATGCCATTATAACGACACAGATCACTCCGCCTATTCATGCCAGAGACCCGCGGAAAAAAAGTGATTGACAGGTGGTAATCTGTGTGTAACTTTATTTGTTTATGGTTTGGTTATGGTTATAAAGCAAAGACCATGTGGGTCAGGTAGTGAAAACGGTAGGCTACAATGAATTAATTCGTTATGAATTAATTGACATTTAACAACAACCACCCCCAACCCCGCCTATGACGACGATGCCATCGTCCATCACCGATGTTTACATTAGACATTGTACGATGCCAAACTGGTCAACATCGCCCAACCCTAAATGGTATTCGATTAATAAATATCAACACCGATTTTATCGCCCAGCTCTAGTGTAAGCCACTTTTCTATAATGAATAGGTTTACGACAATAACAAAAAAAAATCAACAAGAATAAATAACACACAAAATAAAAACAATACACTTCAACATTTACTTTTGAAGATGGTATAATGTATGAAAAATACCCAATAGATCCTATGCATTCAAAGCCCAGGTTGAGGTAGCAAAAAAAAGATAAATTAAGCTGTATTTTACTAACATCCACCACTAAAACCATAGTGAAACTGCTGATTTAAATCTGACTGCAAGTCATACTCACAGTTACGGACATCCAAAATTACACATTTCAGATTAGCGTCAACATTACCGCTAGACTGCCACCAAACACATGCTTAGCTGAAACACGACCCGCTCTTAATCATACTAAGCCTGCTGTGGGAGGATGTTATTAATAAAGTATTATGTCTGTAGTGATGGTTTACCGTCAGGTGAATGGAAAGCCATCCTGCACGAATGAGACTCGCGGTGCAAACGCAGTACTGTTGCTCTGGTTGCACCGGGGGCTCTCCAGGGCTACTAGTCCAGTAACCACTACAAACACGGTGTCCCACCAACTAGTTCAACACAACAGACAGCATGTTGTCTTCCAACAAAGATCATCCACACTCAGGGGATACAAAAAACATTGAAATATTACACTAATATTAGCAAAGTGATATCTTGAGCAGTGACTTGGTGCAGGTGTGCACAACACTCTAAATCTCTATAAAGTATTTACAACATTTTTTGCATTATAATAGTTGTTTCCATCCAACTACACTGTAAAACAATGCAGGTTTAAATGAAGGCTGAACAATATATGGTTCAAGCATCAACATCACAATGTTTGTATCCGCAATAGTCACACCACAGGATTGGATCAAAGCTTAAAAGATAAAAAATATTATTAAATATATATTTTTTTAATTATTTATATAATGACAACGATCTTATTTTACATTTGATTGTTCAATTTTTATATTAATTTGATTGTTTATTTAACTTTTATTTTTCCTCTGTCGTATTTATATATGCTTGCGATTTATTATATTTTATGCAGATGTTCTGCACACAAAAAGACTTGTTCATCCCAGTTGATTTAAATTAATGAAATCTTCCCAAATAGAGCTATTCAAATCATCTGGTGAAATTATATTCATATCGCAAAATATATCGCACCAAAACAAAATATCACAATGTCAGATTTTTCCAATATCATGCAGCCCTAGTTTAAACACAATTCCAACACAAATTAAGTTAACTTAACTAATTTAAGTGGATTGTACATAAAACAGTTTCAGCTCATTTTAAATAAGTAGTTTGAACAAGCCTCAAAATTATGTGCTTATTAAAGTATCACATAAAAACGCTTGATTAAAATGCTAAGATGCGCATAAATATTTAAAATGTGCATAAAAATGATTACAGTTCTATCAATACCGTTATATTAAATGCAAAATGTAAACATTGTACTTTCAAGATGCTTACTTTCTCACGGTGCTGATGTTCATATTCCTGTCTGCATCCCCATAATAGCATGTATTATTGCACTCATATAAATTATGAAAAAGTATTACCGTAAACTAGGGCTGCATAATATTAGAAAAATAGTACATTGCGATATTTTGTATTTCTGCGATATTGCGATATAAATACAATTTCACCAGATGAATTGAATAGCCCTATTTGGAAACAATGTATTAATTTTCAATTGATTGGTATGATTTTGTAGGGGAGCAAATCACACATGAAATGCAATATTCAAATATAAAACTGAAATAATCAGTGCTTTATGGTTCTCAGGGTATAGTCAAATCAAATCCAGGTACAGAAATTGAAAAAAAAAAAAACTTAAAATAACACTGCAAAGACTTTACTGTTTAAACTGTTAGAATAAACTTAATTATTTTCTATTAAATATTGTGTCTGAATGCTCTTATCGCTTAAAAACATGTGCAAACAATAACATTTTACTCCATTAAGGTTAAACTCTGCAATAACTCCACAAATGTTGTGCATTTTAAACTGTGGCTATATAATTCCAATACAATATCACAGTTGATCCATGATCTGTACGGAACACACGTGAACTTTTTTGAATTCGTAGGTTAATCCAACATTTATTCAAATCACATGTATGAAAGCCTTTTGGCTTCCCTATAAAATATAATGACAACGAAAAAAAGTTGTGGTGGGACCTATACCCAAATGCTTTCTTAGGTTATTAATTAAAGCTGTTTTCTTTAATTAAAAATTAAAAGATTGTGATCTCAATTCAAACCCGCACAACAAGAATGATAAATGAAAATGATTTGTATTTGTTTATTAATCCTTGAAAGCGCTGCATTCAAATCTTTTTGATCAAGAGAGATTACTTTTTTATACTTTTTCAGTTTGTTACAAACAATTAAATAACACAGAAGTATTGGAGAACAGTTTATATAGTTCAGATATAAACAATAATGTTTATGGTAAAGATTAAAATCACAGTTTAATGCAACTTGACGCTGGTGAAAGTTGTAGCAATTACATTGTTTAACCAATGGGTGGCGGCAAACAACCATCAAAATGATGTCACTGAATAGGTTTTCAAAAATGATCCACCTACAATGAAACATGAAGTTTTATGTGTGAATTGTTGAATCATTAATTAAAAATAAATACATGTTGTAAGAGATGTTAGATTTCTATATTTACCATTATCAGCAACAGTAGCAAAGATCATTTTTTTGTATTGAATATTTCCCTTGTTTTCAGCTGGTTCTTTCTTGATTTTTATTTTTTATTTAAATTACAGGTTTTAAGTTCAGTTTGTTAAAACCAAGGGTTTTTGTAGTAATATTTTTGTATAAATGGAAAGCAAATGCATTTGTCTCCTGCCTTTTTTGCTGATCCAAAAAATGGTCCAATCTAATGTGATCCGAACCGTGAGATTTGTGATCCGTTACACCACTAATATAGAATCCTAAACTATACAATCCTAACTCATCATTGAAGATCCTGCGATGTGACTATTGCAGATATGCACATTGCGTTATCGATACTGAAAGATATATTGTGCAGTCCTACCTTAAACAATAGATTTTGTGACACTGTAATGTAAACAATAGAGCTAAATATGAAACTGTAGACTTTTTATTTTGTCCGATAAATGTCATCATATTACACAGCACTACTTTAAATCTATTCATCCACAACCAGTAAAGAGTCACCAAGTAAACCCCACTTAACCCACTGACTAAAAGAGCTTCTCTTAAAGTCTACTTTCCTGAGAAAGTCTCACACTGGGAGTACGCCTGACAGCATGTTAAGCTTCATTGAATAATGTTTAAACAATCTGTAACGTCTGAATCACAATACTCAATCACCCCACCTTTCATTAATATTCTTTTCAATCTACAGCCGCTAATCTTCAAAGACATACATGACCCCCCTGCAGGACACACATGAATACACGCTGAAAGGCCTTTAGATGGTATCAGCTCCAGCTATTTGACTTAATAAAGCTTCACCGGTTCGTTACAGCATCAGTTCATCACTACAAGGGGAAATTAAGCTTATTGATAAGCACATCTGCACCCAGCAGACTCTTATCTATAGCACTGAAAAGTAGTCAATATTTAATTACACCATGATAATAAACATGCATGATAATGTTATCATGGGCACTTCAAAATGCAGTGAATAATTATTTATTTAAACTTGTAGATTAAAGGGTCACGAAACACCAAAACACATTTTTTGAGCTGTTGACACTTTTTGTAAACGATAAAATATCGCCCATCGCTACTCATTTTCTCAATTGCAATTACACTTTTTAAAACATTTGTTTACTTTCATTCATTCATGTTCCCTCGGCTTAGTCTCTTAATTAATCAGGGGTCGCCACAGCGGAATGAACCACCAACTCATCCAGCATATGTTTTACGCAGGGGACACTCTTCCAGCCGAACCTAGTACTGGGAAACACACATACACTCTTGCATTCACACTCATACACTACGGTCAATTTAGTTTATTCAATTCACCTATAGGCGACAGTGTTAACCACTGAGCCACCGTGCCACCTTTGTTTACTTTGAATATCTTTATACAATGATGTTTTGGTTGTTGTTGCTATTATTATACCTGTTAAAGTAAGCTTTTTGGCAGCTTAGGTCAATACAACACCGCATATCATGATTAATGACTAATCGAAACAAGACAATTTGACTTGATTGAAAGTATATACGTTTTAGCAGGGCATCCATTCCCAGTGAATCAAACCCCAGACCTTATTAGCTGCAAACAATATAGTGACAACACATAAAAAACAACTGGGAAATACAGTTGGAATCTGAGTTATTAGTCACTCACGAGTATATTTTTTCCCCAATTTCTGTTTAATGGAAAGATTGTTTCAACATTTGTACACATAATAGTTTTAATAACTCATTTCTAATAACTGATTTCTTTTATCTTCGCCATGATGACAGAACATAATATTTGAGTAGATATTTTTCAAGATACTAGTATTCAGCTTAAAGTAACATTTAAACGCTTAACTAGTTTATTTAGGCAGGTTAGGGTAATCAGGCAAGTCATCGTATAACAGTGGCATGTTCTGTAGACAATCGAATAAATATATTGCTTAAGGGGCTAATAATATTGACCTTAAAATGGTTTTAAAAAACTAAAATCTGCATTTATTCTAGCTGAAATAAAACAAATAAGACTTTCTCCAGAAGAAAAAATGTTATAGGAAATACTGTGGAAAATTCTTTGCTCTGTTAATCATCAATTGGGAAATATTTAAACAAAATTCAGAGGAGGGGAATAATTATGACTTCAACTGTAGATGGAACTTCTACATAACTTCTACCCATCCCCAAGTGTCAACTTTGTGCCCCAATTTGAGCAAGAACTGATGAACGCCGGTTGCAAACCCAGCTGTCACTAAACAGCACAATCTCTCAGTATCTCTCAGTCCAATTCTGGCTCATCCTGTTTGAAACCTTTGCAGTTTTGACCCAGTTTTCGTAAGAAAGACACATTCCAGCTTATTTTCAAACATTCCCTTTGCAGTGCCCCAGCGGAGCCGTCCAAATAAAAATACACACCAGACTCACCTTAGCACGCCTAGTGAGAGTTACTGGAGCATCAATCCCATTACTCACAAACCCCAAAGATGTGTCCGGGGTGAACTGCAGCCATAAACACAGCTGACAAAAACAACTCCATCCCTGAGCATTAGCACAACAGTAAATACAGCTTTCAGGAAGTACTCTAGGTGAACCACCTGCTATGAGAGTGTTTTTTATAAAAGATAATAAATGGGACACACCGAGTTCCATTAAATCATTGGAACCTGTTGCAATCTTACTTGCCAAATTAGAACAATTTAGAACAAATCGTTGCTACATATTTAATTTATTTGAAAAAATTAATTGTTATTTGGCCCGGTGCTATTTAGGGCTGCACAATATATCGTTTCAGCATCGATATCGCAATGTATGCATCCGCAATAGTCACATCACAATGTTGAGTTAGGATTATATTTGAGCAAAGGTCACAGTTCAGAACTGAAGATTTGAGTCACCACCACAGAGTTTAACCACAACAAAGATGAATTTTATAGTTTACATGTTTTTAAGGTCTGAGAGAAATTGAAGTATTCAGGCACAAGACCCTTTGCCAATTGGAAGTTTTATAAAGACCAATTTTATTGCATTATGTTTACAATAAAGACTTTGCAGTGTAATCTTTACATTTCTAAACAGTGCCCAGCATGAGTACACCCCACACAAATCTCTCATTTAAATTAATATTTTCTATAGGAAGCTTTACAATATTATATTTGTGCATATACATTAGTTTAGTCAGAACCGAAGCCAAATCTGGAGCTAATCTAACAAAATAACTTACAATAATGGTTCAAAAATTAAATCAAAATGTTAAAAATAGCAAAAATCTAAAGAAACAAGAAATATATACAATTTTGTTGAAATGTTGTAGTTTGTATAAATATTTTGCATGAATTTAATTGTATTATCTTTCCATTTCTAAAGATGTTAAATAATATTTTAATAAATAAATCTGTTTAATAAATCTGTTTTGTTCAAATGTACCAATATATAGAGTTGCAATCAGAATTAATAAACCCCCTGATTTATTAGCCCCCCTGTTTATTTTTTTCCCCAATTTCTGTTTAACAGAGAGAAGATTTTTTCAACACATTTCTAATCATAATAGTTTTAATAACTCATTTCTAATAACGGATTTATTTTATCTTTGCCATGATGACAGTAAATAATATTTGACTAGATATTTTTCAAGACACTTCTATACATCTTAAAGTGACATTTAAAGGCTTAACTAGGTTAATTAGTTTAACTAGGCAGGTTAGGGTAATTAGGCAAGTTATTGTATAATGATGGTTTGTTCGGTAGAATATCCAAATCAATAGCTTAAAGGGGCTAATAAAATTGACCTTAAAATGTTTTTTAAAAATTAAAAACTGCTTTTATTCTAGCCGAAATAAAACAAATAAGACTTTCTCCAGAAGAAAAAATATTATCAGACATACTGTGAAAATTTAATTGCTCTGTTAAACATCATTTGGGAAATATTTAAAAAAGAAAAAAAAATTCATAAGGGGTTTAATAATTCTGATTGCAACTGTATTACCCATATTCACTGAGAAATTGATAAAAATATTCATTTTCAAAATGGAAATATTCATGCTGAGTATTTATCTATGCTTGTAATTTGTTTATTATATTTTATGTATCATTCACTTTCCTACAGAATCGTCCCAATCAATCTAAATTAATACATTTGGTAACACTTTAGGGACCAATGCTCACTATTAAATAACTGCTTATTAGCATGCATGGTATTGAGATACTGGCTACTTATTAATGTACTTATGGACTAAATATTCTGCATGATTTTATTCGACATCCCTAACCCAATACCTAAACTACCTTAATATCTATTAATAAGGAGCAAATTAGGAGTTGGTTCATTGAAGCAAAAGTCATATATAATGGTTTGCTAATAGCGAGAAGTGAACGTTAAAATAAAAAGTGACTATCAATTCTTTCCAAGTACTGCTATTCAATCATTTGGTGAAATTGTAGATACAGTAAATCGCAGAAAAATATCGCAATGTCAGATTTTTCCAATATCGTGCAGCCCTTGTTCAATTATTAAATTGTAAAAGCTGTGATTTAAATATTTACAAACATTTACACACAAGCAGTGAGATATAATCTTTTTTTATAGCAAACTAACAAAATATAAGCTCACTGGCTGAACTTTTTAAAATCATGAAATTAAGATTGGCATACACGCTGCTATTGTAAGTAATTACTGTTTTACAGTTGTAATGATTACTCTTTTTATAATGTCAATACAATTATTTAGTACAGCGTTCATTATTCTTATTTAATAATAATCAATTTAAATATAATGAATATAATTTTAGCGTACAGTGATATAAAATCACAAAAAAACTGGTGGTGCTGTCATACACAGCACACCTAGTCCTTTTTAAAATGTTTATTTCTTACAATTATTTAACATGCAAGAAACATATTTCTCTCAAATTTGTAGCTGTAATATACACAGAGAAATATTAATGGATTATTGTGAAATAAATTTCAGTAGTATTCTTTTATTTTGTTGCATATTACTATTATTCTATTTCATTCATTCATTCATTTTCTTTTCGGGTTAGTCCCTTTATTATTCTGGGGTCGCCACAGCGGAATGAACTGCCAACTTATCCAGCATATGTTTTTCGCAGCGGATGCCCTTCCAGTTGCAACCCATCACTGGGAAACATCCATACACACTCATTCACACACATATACTACGGCCAATTAAGTTCACCCAATTCACCTATATCGCATGTGTTTGGACTGTGGGGGAAACCAGAACACCCGGAGGAAACCCACACCAACACGGGGAGAACATGCAAACTCCACACAGGAATGCCAACTGAGCCAGCCGAGGCTCGAACTAGCGCTGTTCTTGCCGTGAGGCGATCGTGCCACCCACTGCGCCACCGTGACACCTTATTATTCTATTTCAATATTATTGATACAATTATTTTTTAGCTATTTTTTTTTTGTAATATTATTAGCCATTTTTAATTTATTATTATTAATAGGTTTCTAAAATTGCATTATTAACTTTTTAATTTTATTATTATTGTTATTAGAAGTACTATAGCTATTCTTAATTTTAATATTATTATTATTATTATTATTATTATTATTATTATTATTAGCTTCTTTAAAGTTGATCATTATTAACTTTTTTATTGTTATTAGCCATTTTTTGATTTTATTATTATTACTATTATTATCTATTTTTAATTGTATTATTATTATTAGTAGTAGTAGTTACTTTTAATGTTATTATTATTATTATTACTATTATTATTGTTATTATTACTATTATTATTAGCTATTTTAATTGTATTATTATTGTAATTATTAATATTAGCTATTTTAATATATATATTATTATTATTATTACTACTATTAGCTATTCTTATTTTTATTATTATAATTATTATTATTATTAGCTTCTTTAAATTTTATCATTAACTATTTGTATTTTTTTATTGCTATTATTAGCCATTTTTAATTTTATTATTATTATTATTACTATTATTAGCTATTTTTAATTGTATTAGTAGTAGTGGTAGTAGTAGCAGTAGTAGTTATTGTTAATAATATTATTATTATTAATATTATTATTATTATTATTACTATTATTAGCTATTTTAATTGTATTATTATTGTAATTATTAATATTATTAGCCATTTTAAAATATATTATTATTATTATTATTATTATTATTAGCTATTTTAATTGTATTATTATTGTAATTATTAATATTATTAGCCATTTTAAAATATATTATTATTATTATTATTATGATATGTTGTTGTTATTTTAACTGGAAGGACCTGTCAATGCAGACAGAGGGAACACTTGACTGAATAAGAAAACACTGGATAAACTGTTCTATATTGTCCATCAGAAATGCCATTTGCATCCTAACAACATGTCACTTGTTTCCAGCTCAACACCTGTATGAGCCCGGCTGTTTAAAGCATGTTTTCAATGCAACACCTGTCTCTCAGGCTTGATTACAGAACATTCCCATAAGGTGACAGCAGCCATTCATTTACATACCCATGGCCGCACTGTGTGCTCAAACAGTCCTGCAATTTCAGCCTCGCTCTCTCTCGTCCCATGACTACACTCTAATTAGAAGTTAAGATGTGGTTAGTACAACCAGCCCTCCAGTTTTATTCCCTGAATCCCAAACAAGCTGTCCTGCTGTTAGATTTGCAAAGCAAATTACCAAACTATTATAGATGTTGGACCGGATGGCCAAAAGGACAAGAGGCGCGTCAGAGTTTGGATAACCTTTGACATCAGCCAAACCAAGCTCACAATAACTCATAACCACAACATAACCCATTAATGACTATATACTAGGGCTGCACAACATATCCTTTCAGCATCAATATCGCAATGTGTGCATACACAATAGTCACATCGCAGGATATGCAATGATGAGTTGGGATTATAGTTGATCAGTGCAACAGTTGAGAATACATAACATTTAGTGAAGTCATAGTAAAGTATAACTATAACAGAGTGAAAATTTGTCATTTGCATGTGTTTTAAAGGCATTTCAAGAGAGTTTAAAGCAATCAGGTGCAATAAAAGTACATTTGTAATAGGGCTGGGCAATTAATCGAAATCGACTTTCAGAACCTATAATCGATCTAACTTTTCCAGGTCAATTTTTTCAATTACTTTCCCTAACGTATTTGGAGTCACGAGACCCTGCTCTGTTAAGGCTGAATTATACTTATTATATTATGATTTATACTTATTATATTATTATGATATTATACTTCTGCCAAGGGTATGTGTACAGTCCGGAGCAGCCTTCGCATACCCACGCACCTCTCAAAAAAATGTACTTACACCTCACAACGATGCGTAGCGCATGCTTTGTGATTGGTCGGTTTGCTCTCGGTGACGACGGTGGGCGGCGCAGTGAGACGCGTTTTAGGCAATGTGTGTTTTAAATTCAGTTGCTCAGCGTTGATGTTGATAATCATATAGTACAGGGTTTCTGCAGGTCTCCCCAAGTTAAATTTAAGACATTTTTAAGACCATTATGAATGAAATTTTAGACTCAAAGGGCTAAACGCTAAGGAATTTTTCAAATGGCCCAGATGGAAAAGATTTATTTATTTGCCCTATCAAAAAAAATATTAGAATTTAAATACATTTAATAATACAATAATACATTAATACATTATTAATACATTAATAATAATAAAAATATATATTTTAAATATTTCTTA
The DNA here is from genome assembly GCA_903798195.1 of Danio kyathit. NCBI lineage: Eukaryota > Metazoa > Chordata > Actinopteri > Cypriniformes > Danionidae > Danio > Danio kyathit. The sequence goes on from LR812531.1 coordinate 56,868,446, forward strand.
GCAAAATATTTGTAATATTTTGTAAAAACAAGTAAGCTCTACCTGTATCCATACTAGGCATGGGCCGATATAAGGTTATGACGGTATGATAACCTTGGATAAAAATATCACGGTTTCACAGTATCACGGTATTGTGATTACTGCTCTAAAATATATTCTTTTTAAATGTCTGGGTAAAAACTAAAAGTTTTTTCCCCTTTGAACACAATATATTTTATTTTGAGAAACATTTATAATATTTTGGAGCAGTAAACGTGCCAGGCTAAATAATGAAAATGAATCATTGACCTCTGCTGTCTTCATTAGTTTCAAAAACACAAATTTAAAATGGCATCTTTGGATATCTTTTCTGCTGAAGATGCTGTTGTTAAAAAAAATGGAAAAAAAAATATCTTACACATACCTTGGGAATGGTATTAGAGAAAATTTTGTCGGTGTGATAACCTTGACTTTTCCAAACCGCGGTATACCTTGAAAACGGTTATCGTCCCATGCCTAATCCATACACTTTTTTTCCAACATAAATTTTCTTTAAAATAAAAGAAAAATTTACAAATGTTTTTAAATTATTAAAAACTATAATAAACTAAATATTTGCACAACAATTTGTCCAAGTCGGTGTCCTCAGCAGTAAATACATGGAGCGCTTTTAAACAAATGTTATTGTAAGGAAAATAATTAAACCATTATGGTAAATGGAGTTAAAAAATTATCTTTTTAAACAATAAGTTAAATTGAGTTTTTTGTTGATTGTTGACTTTTTATGTTTAGTATTTTGTTGATTGAGTTGATTGTTGGTGATTGTATGGGTTTTGGCCAGGTTGGATAGCAATAAATGAACAAAGGAAAGCTAAGACCTATTTAAAAAGATTTAAGACCTACAACACAATATTTCAGTAATTTTAAGACTTTAAGACCTAAAATTTGGATTTTGAGATTTAAGACTTTAAGACCCCGCAGAAACCCTGTAGTAGATAGTGTGCGTTTACTTTAGTAACAGTTATTTAAAAATTAAGACATGCACCCCTCATTCAGAAATTTCTCACTTGTGATATGTGAGCAAATTTACTGTGCAACACCTGTCAGTGAACTATGAGGACAACAACATAAAATTGATAAAATAATCGTTCATTAATCGTAATTGAGTTAAAATGATTAATTAATCGAGATTTTGATTTTGTCACATTAATGAGGAATTATATTACTGAATTAATACAATGAAGACTATACAATTACTTTATATTTCATTATTCAATTTTTGTATACATGAATACTATTTGACTTCATTAAGCACTGTTTATTTAACTTTTTTGCAGCTCTATTGTAATTATTTTTGCTTGCAATATGTTGATTATTTTTTTAAACATGATTCACACCCTCAGAAAAATTACCTCAATCAACCATAATTAATAATTTCTTTATTTCTGGTGAAATTGTATTCAAATCACAATATACAGTTGAAGTCAGAATTATTAGCCCCCCTAATTATTAGCCTCCCGGTTTATTTTCCCCCCAAATTTCTGTTTAACGGAGAGAAGATTTTCTCAACACAATTCTAAACATAATAGTTTTCATAACTCATTTCTAATAACTGATTTATTTTATCTTTGCCATGATGACAGTAAACCATATTTGACTAGATATTTTTCAAGACACTTCTACACCTTAAAGTGACATTTAAAGGCTTAACTAGGTTAATTAGGTTAACTAGGCAGGTTAGGGTAATTAGGCAAGTTATTGTGTAACGAAAGTTTGTTCTGTAGACTCTCGAAAACAAATATAGCTTAAAGGGGCTAATAATGTTTTTTTTAATTAAGAACTGCTTTTATTTTAGCCGAAATAAAACAAATAAGATTTTCTCCAGAAGAAAAAATATTATCAGACATACTGTGAAAATTTCCTTGCTTTGTTAAATATCATTTGGGAAATATTTAAAAAAGAAAAAAAAATTCAAAGGGGGGCTAATAATTCTGACTTCAACTGTATCGCAAAAAATACAAAATATTGTAATGTCAGATTTTTCCAATATCATCCAGCCCTACTATATACATACAGCTGAAGACAGAATTATTCATTTTAATGCTTTTTTTAAATATAGAGTGAAAGTTTATCATTTGCATGTGTTAAGACATTTCAAGAGTTTAACCAAGGGCCCTGAGTGTCCACATACGTGGACAGCACATTTTTAGCTCTTAAGTGGCTATATAAAATACTTGGAATGTTTTAGATTTTGTTACAGACATACAGTGTCATCCTGCAACTGCTTTGCAGCATATGAAATGTCCCAAACCTTATTTTTAACTGTCCAAAATGGGGAAAAAAATGTTGTTTTTACTCTCTGATAGTCAAAGCAAGTTAAAAAAAAATTCTCTGTTAAATATGCATAAAAGAAAATTCGGGAAAAAGTGTTTTATGTAAATTCAGACCAGGAATCCACATATATGGACATCATTTTTCTCTAAAAGGTCATCTTATCAAAAAATGATACTTAGATTTTTATTCTAAATAGGTTCCAATAAGCCCAAATAGCAAAGAGAAATAAAAAATGCATGTAAAAAAACACCTTGGGCCTTAAGAGGTTAAAGCAATCAGGCACAATAAAAGTACATTTGTAACTTTAATGAGAAATTATTTTACTGAATTAATACACTGAAGACTATACAATATTACTTTACATTTTATTATTCAATTTCTGTATACCTGAATACTGTTTGACTCTCCGGAAAACCATTAAGCACTGTTTATTTTGCTTTTTTTGTTGCTCTATTGTAATTATTTTTTGCTTGCAATATGTTTATTACTTTTTTTATAAATGATTCATCACCTCAATCAATCATAATTAATAATTTCTTTATTTCTGGTGAAATTGTATTCAAATCACAATATATATATATATATATATATATATATATATATATATATATATATATATATATATATATATATATATATATATATATATATATATATCGCAAAAATACAAAATATTGTAAAGATTGTCATATTTTTTCAATATCGTCCAGCCCTACTATATACATACAGCTGAAGACAAAATTATTCATTTTAATATATTCAAATATATTCCCAAGTCCTGTTTAACAGAGAGATTTCATAATAGTTTTAATAACTCATTTCTAATAATTAATTTCATTTATCTTTGCCATGATGACAGCACATAATATTGAACTAGTTAGTTTGCATGATACTAGTACTCAGCTTAAACTGGCATTTAAAGCTTTAAGTTAATAAGGCAAGTTATTGGACAACTGTGGTTTATTCTGTACACAATGACAAAATAATACGAGAGCCAATAATTTTGACCTTATTTATTCAAAGCAAACTAAAAGAAATGCACTTTCTTCAGAAGAAAGAATATTATAGGAAATACTGTGAAAAAATCTCCATGCGTTGTTAAAAAAAAAAAAAAAATCACTTGGGAAATATTTGTAAAAATACTTAAAGCATCACAGGAGGGCTAATAATTGTGTCTTCAACTGTATAAACGAAATACTTTATGCATTTTAAGCATTCATAACTCTTAATAATTCATAATTATCTGCACTGAAAACATGCTGGTTGACCAAAACAGTTAAAACTAGACATTACAACTCATCAACGAGCAAATCAAACCCCAATCCCAATAAACAGGTCAATGAGTGCATCTACTTTACAGCATCCAGCACAGCTGACTAAAGCAAGGGGGAAAAGTAATAAACAGGAAGGCCTTGCCAAAGAAAATATCACGGCAATATCATTTCATTTCTATGGTGCTCTAGGAAGTATCTTGGATTATTGTGTGTTTACTGTGGTTCTGACAAGGCATTTCTGACAACTTTAAAGTGCATGACAATCATAATAACATGACACAAATGTCATTGATACTTTACAAATAAATAATAATAATAATAACAGAATGATGGCGTGGTTGTGTCATTGTATTACTCTAAAACACCACTGGTACCGATGCATATGTCAAGAGAATATAATAGCATACATGACATGTCTCATTTACAAAAATCACTATGATTATAATTGGAAGCACTTTTGTAATTCATATTATATGATGTCAGTACCATGCCATATATCAAAATACCAAAGTATCATCATGGTGCTGTCTACACAAGAGACATTAGCCTGAAAAATGTCGAAACACTGTGGTAAGTGCATATTTTAGTACTGAACTACATACATGCACCACGGTATTTACATAGTACTGCAAGGTATATCGAAATACCCTGGTATAAACATGGTATAACCAGAATACATTTGGTTGTGTGTTTTGTTTTAAATTGTGCGTATTGCCAATGCTATAATTAAACTGGTTAAATTGTAATCTATCACAAAAATGTTGTGGCAGTGAATTTATTTGGGTTTGTGGTGTTATTTTGTTGGTTTAGCTGTTATCGTTTGCTAACAGCAAATGCTAACCATCACAGCGCTCTAAAACAACTGACCGCTGCCATTTTTCACAAATATATCATCGTCACTGGCACCATTTAGACTCGTGACAGATTTTAAAAACACGACTAGTCTATTCACAATCATACAACGTCTGGAATGACACGTTAAATTGAGTTTCTAGTGCCCTGGAGAACAAATCAAACCCAGTTAAACAAAGCGCGGCCTGCGGAAGGATCAGAAGCCTCGGTGTTTCCTGACAAATGAACATTAACGCAAATAGCCTCGAAATACAACATCACCACACCAAAGCTGTTGGAATCTACACAACACGTACATAATAAGAGAAACAGATGTGAATCAAGCAAAGGTTAGAGTTTACTAGCGATAAATTTACCTCTTTCTGCGTTGTTTCTGTCCGGCGGCACCGGGCGCGGCCTCGACACTCGCCGGGGTCTGCGGTTAGTCGCTCTGACGGAGTTCATTTGACGGGTTTCTGGTTAAAAACACACCTCGCTGCAGCCCTTTCCTCTGGTTCCTTACACGCTGCTGAGCTCAAAAAATGTAAATAAAAGCCTAAAGTGCATTGCACTGAGAAACTGCTTGGTCTAGACTCCGGAAAAGCGGTTTAATGTCCGGGCGCTCTAGTCCGAGAGCTCCGATTTCGATTTCCAGTGGCAGGAGGAGCCATTTACACATACACTCTCACACACACTCACACACTCCCATACACAACCACATGGGGCTGTGCTCCACCAATCACTGAGGGTTCTCCACTCACAAAAAAAAATACCATGGTAAAACCACAGAAGGCGGATGCAGCTTAGAGTATTAATTGAGGTAAAGTTGGTTTTGCATTCACACATTTGGACCTTCTCCGTAATAATATAATTTCAGAAAAATATTATTTGCACATTCTAAATGGTTAAATCATATTAGCAGCCAATGACTATCAAAGTACATCAATATTCACAGTCAAATAAATAGTGCTAATTACGTTTTTAAGTCATACTTAGGGTGAATTCGGGTAATCTGGGACACCTTTTGCAATTTTGACTTCAGCTCTCTATTTCAACCTCCGCCAACATGAGGAGAACATGCAAACTCAGAAATACCAACCGGCCCAGCCAGGACTCAAACCAGCGACCTTCTTGCTGTAAGGCAAAAGTGCTAACCACTGAGCCACCATCTGCATTAATGTAAATCTATTAGGGATGCTCCGATCAGGATTTTTGCAGCCGATACCAAGTACCAATTCTTTGTGATGGTGATCGGCCAATACTGAGTACCGATTCTGATGCTTCAAGCCTTATAATACATGAAGCACATTTTCCCCCCTAAGTATGATAATTAAGTGGAGATCTTGCCTTACACCTCAGAGAATAAATGAAGAATGTTGCATATAATCCCTCAAACATGTCTCTTATAACCATTTAGTGTGGACATGTCATGGTCAGAAGCAACTTTACAGAAAATAATAGATAAAACAGATACAAAAAAATGGTAAGAAAAACAACTAACAAAGCAATTTGGAAACATTGCAAATGATGGAAGAAGAATTCGACATGTCTCAATCAAGAAAAAGTACATATTTGATGCATAAGATGTTAAAATGCACATCTATAAATATATATTTATTTATTGCAGTAAGTTTATTACAAAAAGGTATATTATGAAATATTCAATTAAAACATTTTTTTTTACGTTTTTAATTGTATTTCAGCCAGGTTTTAGTGAACTTGCAATATTGTCAAAAACACAGAACTCTCAGTTCTTATATATGTAAAAAGGTCTAAACACATGCAAGACCATTCCAATATTTTGCTCTCCAACTAGCATGTCTGGTTCCTCTGCATATAAACTCGTAAACAGACACCTGTGATCGGTTCATGAGATCGGCCAGATTGGCGAGTACCGATCGAGTCATAAAATGTGATTATCGGCTGATACCGATCTCTGGCCGATCGATCGGAGCATCCCTAAAATCTATACTACATGATGATTTGAAGCTTGTAAACACTTTTGTCTTCAGCCCATATGTGCAATAACTAATAATCTATTATGTAATTTTTGTATAGAATCACTACTGAAAATTGAGCATACATGAAACTAAAACTGAAATATAATCCGAGTGTTAAGCATATCAAAATGTAAGCTGGAGGTTTTGGCCATTTTTTGCTCATCACAGTGGTCTGAGAATGAAGACTGGTCTGCTTTTGTATGATTTTAATAAGCTGCAGCTGGTTGAAGGTCATTTTTCTGACAAGACAAAGAAGTACTGTGTTGTTCTGATTTTGGGTTACATTTTTAATAAGCATTATACAATGTAGGGTTCCACACAATACATTCAATTAATATAGAACAATTAAGTTGTGCTGTATTACTTTGTCTCATTTAAAATAAGTAGTTTGAACAAGCAAATTTATTTACGTATTTTTCATAGTGTAAGCTTAAAAATATCACTGAGGCCATTGGTGCCAGTGTTTTTTCTTGATAAATGCAGTGCTGGTTTGCAATATGTTTTGAACATATATAGCACTACACTAAATATCAGAGTATATCATTCATTTTCTTTTCGGCTTAGTCCCTTTATTAATCTGGGGTCACCACAGCGGAATGAACCGCCAACTTATCCAGCATATGTTTTACGCAACGGATGCCCTCCCAGCTGCCACCCATCACTGGGAAACACCCATGCACACTCATTCACACACATACACTACGGACAATTTTAGCTTACCCAATTCACCTATAGCGCATGTGTTTGGACTTGTGGGGGAAACCGGAGCCAGCGGAGGAAAGCCATGCCAACACGGGGGAGAACATGCAAACTTTACACAGAAACGCCAACTGACCCAGCCGAGGCTCGAACCAGCGACCTTCTTGCTGTGAGACGACAGTGCTACCCACTGTGCCACTGTGATGCCCATCTGTAGCAACATTTATTATATATTTACAAAATGTAGGCTTACCCATGATAAAAAAATACAAAGTAATTCATAATAAAATATAATAATAATTACATGATACTAACACTGTTATATCATATATATGTTTAGTCACAGCCAAATAAACATTGATTAGGTAACTAGTACAGAGTAAAGAAGTTTCAAGAGTATATAATTCACATTTTTCCCCAATTTCTGTTTAACGGAGAGAAGATTTTTTCAACACATTTCTAATCATAATAGTTTTAATAACTCATTTCTAATAACTGATTTATTTTATCTTTGCCATGATGACAGTAAATAATATTTTACTAGATATTTTTCAAGACACTTCTATACAGCTTAAAGTGGCATTTAAAGGCTTAACTTGGTTAATTAGGTTAACTAGGCAGGATAGGGTAATTAGGCAAGTTATTGTATAATGATGGTTTGTTCTGTAGACTAATCGAAAAAATATAGCTTAAAGGGGCTAATAATTCTGACCTTAAAATGGGTTTTAAAAAATGAAAAACTGCTTTTATTCTATCCGAAATAAAACAAATAAGACTTTCGCCAGAAGAACAAATATTATCAGACATACTGTGAAAATGTCCTTGCTCTGTTAAACATCATTTGGGAAATATTTAAAAAAGAAAGAAAAATTGACAGGGGGGCTAATAATTCTGACTTCAACTGTATATCTGTTGAATAAATCTGTTTTGTTGAAATGCACCACACATTGCCTATATTTACTGAGAAATGGAGAAAAATATTCAAAATGTACTCAGTGATGCTGAGCACTGTATATACAGTTGAAACCAGAAGTTTACTCTAAAAAAAGGAACATAAACATTAAAAAAAAAAAAATGTCTGATGTTAAATCATACTAAACGTTTACTATATTAGGTCCGTTAGGATTACCTAAATCATTTACATTTGCTAAATGCCAGAATAAGAGATAATTTTTTTTGGAGAATTTTTTATTAATTTCTAGACAGTCAAAAGTTTACACACATTTCCTTGGTATTTTTTAGCTTTGCTTTTAAACTGTATAACTTTGGTCAAATGTTTTGGGTCTCCTTCCACAAGCTTCTCACAATAGTTTGCAGGAATTTTGGCCCATTCCTCCTGACAGAATTGGTGTAACTGAGTCAGATTTGTTGGCTGTCTTGCTCGCACAAGCTTTTTCAACTCTGCCCACAAATTTTCTATAGGATTGGAAACAGGGCTTTGTGATGGCCACTCCAAAACATTCACTCTGTTGTCCTTAAAGCACATTTTAACTAATTTGTCAGTATGCTTAGGGTCATGGTCGGTTTGGAAGACCCATTTGTGGCCAAGTTTTAATTTCCTGGCTGATGTCTTGAGATGTTGCTTCAGTATTTCTACATAATGTTCTTTCTTCATGATGCCATCTATGCTGTGAAGTGGGCCGGTCCCTCCTGCAGCAAAACAGCCCCACAACATGATGCTGCCGCCCCAATATAAACACTGGTCCAAATGTAACACTGGTCATTATGGCCAAACAGCTCAATCTTAGTTCCATCAGACCACAGGACATGTCTCCTAAAATTATTCTTTTTCCCAGTGTAATTTAGCAAATTGTAATCTGGCTTTTTTGTTGATTCTGGCTTGTTGATTTTCCCATGTTGTCACACAAGGAAGCAGTGTGTTTGAGGTTTTCCTTAAATACTATTCTACAGTTGTGCCTCCAATGAACTCAAATGTTGTCAATTAGACAATCAGAAATTTCCAAAACCTTGACACCATCATCTGAGCTTTTTCAGAGGCAGAATAATCTTATTGTATGTAAACTTGACTTTCAAGAAAAGTTATAACAAATTTTCAAAAAAATCTCTCTCTCATTATTCTGCTATTAAGCAGAACAGAAACACATTTGATAATCCTAACTTACCTAATAGAGAAAAAGTTTACATCTGACTCTTTTTTTAAAATGGTTATGTGCCTTTTTATACAGTGTATGTAAACTTATAAATATATATATTAAACTTATATATATATTAAATATATATATATATATATATATTCCTGAAAATTCTTTACTTTGTACTAGTTAATAATAATAATAATAATAATAAATAATAATAATAATATTAATAATTTAACAATTCATCCATTTATTTAATTATTTACTTTCTTATTTTTTGTAAACATTATAAATTGACATATATAAAATTAAAAAGTGTATAGAAATAAAAAGGGAATTAAATAAATAAATAAATAAATAAATGAATGAATGAATGAATGAATAAATGAATGAATGAATGAATGAATGAATGAATGAATGAATGAATGAATGAAAACCATGAGACAAACAATAATAAAACGCAGCATAAAGAAGTCCACTGAAATTGATATTGTATATAAATAATAAATAAATAGCCTTGATTGCAATACACAGGATCGATATGAGTGCTCACATTCCCATATTAATAAATAAGAAACTTTATTACGATCACATCTATCGATAAGTATACATTTACAGTATACATTGTATTTTGAGTTGTGAGACATGACAGCGCCATCTGCCGTGACAAAATAAAAGTGCAAGTGTATATCGCCATAATAGTGTTATTGTTTTTATGTTGTATATTGACAGTTATTGTGATAAAAAAAATAACTCTTGGCATTAAATAAAATTTTTAAAGGCTTATTTTGGGGGTGTAAAATAAAACAGTGCTGTTAAATTATAGGCCTATGTATCCAAAAGGCTGTTAGATAGTTGTTACGCAAATATAATTATATATAATTAATGTAATATCATGCAAAGTAGTATTAATTTAATATAATATCATACTCATCTGCACAGCAAAACATTCCAGTGTTAAATATACAGTGTGCTTTTTTTGGTGTTGTTCAGTGTTAAAACCAGAGTACATTTCAATCCATGAGTGTGAAAGAGCGTATATTTAAGAGTGTTTTTTTCAGTGTTAAACTTTTAAGCCAATATGCAGTGTATTTCCCACTAGTGATGGGAAGTCCAGTTCTTTTTACTCAAACCGGTTATTTCAGACAAACAGTGATCAAACCAGCATGTTTTACTTAAACTTGAAACATGTCTTGTTGCATTTTAAAATGCAAAGAGTTGAATGTATTGAAATTATTTCTGAAAAGATTAATGAACATTTAATAAATTAAAACTATTTTCAACATATTTGATCACTGTTATCTGTCTCACACACACCAATTGATAATATAGGAAAAAAGGTAATATATTAACACTTTGAAGGGTAACACACACTCCAGTTTGATGTAAGAATAAACTCTTACTGTGTTAAAATGAACTCTGTGAGTAATGTACAAATTTCACACTTTAGAAAGTGTTATTTTAACTCCAAAATAGAGGGAGTCATATGTACAGCCAAGGAGTGTTACGTTAAACTCAAATTAAGTTAAATTTACACTGTTTTGTTTTTGCTGTGTGATGCACACATCCATCAGTCAGAAGAAAGGCATTTCTATTCAACATATTTACTTTTGTGGTCCAGAATGAAAGAAAACTTCATTTCCCAGAAGGCATCAATAAATAAATCAAACGTAAATAAGTGAACGATTTGGATATTTCAGTCTTTCCACTTTAGATTTCCATCTTTAAATCTGCATTTTCCCCTTATAATTATATAAGAATTATTAGCTCTTTTTAGTGAGAATTGTTATGGTTATTATTGTAATATGCAGATTCAACTTCCTGTTTGTTTGGGCCGTCATATTCTTCGTTTGTATATTTACCACAATGTGAGAAAGAAAGTGGTAGACTGCTATAACGTTATTATCAGAAATTATTAAATATTAACATGCAGCAGTTTGCAAACATTTGCAGGTACTTTGCAGGAATTTACAATCATAGAATAGATTTATAGATGTATGAGAAATGAATAATACAACAGCTTACACATAAACAGCAGTCTTGTTGATTGAAGCAAAACAATAAAACAATAAATAAATAAATATACATATATAAATCCACAAATTCTTGCATAAATAAAACAATAAATAATTTAATTAATTAATAAATAAATAAGCAAATAAATATATATATATCCATAAATTCCTGCATAAAAAACAATAAATAAATGAATAAGCAAATAAATAAATATATACATATATATAAATCCATGAATTCCTGCATAAATAAAATAATAAATAAACAAATAAATACACAAATAAATAAAAAATATATATACATCCAAAAATGCATGCATATATATAACAATAAATAAATATGCAAATATGAAATTATTAAATATTAACATGCAGCAGTTTGCAAACTCATTTGCAGGTACTTTGCAGGAATTTACAATCATAGAATAGATTTATAGATGTATGAGAAATAAATAATACAGCAGTTTACACATAAACAGCAGTCTTGTTGATTGAAGCAAAGCAATAAAACAATAAATAAATAAATAAATATACATATATAAATTCACAAATTCTTGCATAAATAAAATAATAAATAAACAAATAAATACGCAAATAAACAAATAAATATATAAATCCATAAATTCCTGCATAAATAAAATAATAAATGAACAAATAAATACGCAAATAAACAAATAAATATATAAATCCATAAATTCCTGCATAAATAAAATAATAAATAAACAAATAAATACACAAATAAACAAATAAATATATAAATCCACAAATTCCTGCATAAATAAAACAATAAACAAATAAATAAATATGCAAATATGAGCAATAAAACAATAAATAAATAAATATACATTTATAAATCCACAAATTCTTGCATAAATAAAACAATAAATAAATAAATAAATAAATAAATAAATAAATATATATGTATATATATATATATATATATATATATATATATATATATATATATATATATATATATATATATATATATATATATATATATATATATAAATCCATAAATTCCTGCATAAAAAACAATAAATAAATTAATAAGCAAATAAATAAATATATACATATATATAAATCCATAAATTCCTGCATAAAAAACAATAAATAAATTAATAAGCAAATAAATAAATATATACATATATATAAATCCATAAATTCCTGCATAAAAAACAATAAATAAATTAATAAGCAAATAAATAAATATATACATATATATAAATCCATAAATTCCTGCATAAATAAAATAATAAATAAATATGCAAATATGAAATTATTAAATATTAATTTGCAGCAAAGCAAACACATGTCTCACACCTCATTTAATTATCTGACTCTGAGGCAAATAGCAAAATAATATTACAATCACTGTGCTGTATCAATACTCCATTCATATTTCACATTTTTGTGCTTTATTATTCCTGTGAATATATGTACTCACTAGTCAATTACTGTGCAATATTTTATCCTTTGCTCTAATTTCGCTGTAAGATACGTAAATATATTCATTAGTATCTTAATATATAATATTAATATGGGATTAATACATTAACTATGGCAAAATATTAGCTATCCGCCAGCTAGCTCTCTGCAACTCTCCCACTGAAGCTAAGCAGGGCTGTGCCTGGTGAGTACCTGGATGCGAAACCACATGGGAAAGCTAGGTTACTGCCGAAAGTGGTGTTAGTAAGACCAGCAGGTGGCGCTCAACCTGTGGTCTGTGTGAGTCCTAACACCCCAGTATATTGATGGGGACTCTATGCTGCTCAGTGAGCGCCGTTTTTTGCATGAGATGTTAAACCAAGGTCTCGACTCTGTGTGGTTGTTATGTCTTTCGAAAAAAGTAGGGGTTGAACCCCCGCATGCTGGCCAAATTTGCTCACTGGCCTCCTAACCATCCCCATATCATAATTAGCTTCATCACTGGGTCTCCTCTCCACTAATCAGCCGGTGTGTGATGTGCAGCCGGTCTGGCGCAATATGGCTGCTGTCGCGTCATCCAGGTGGATGCCCCACACTGCTAGTGGATGAGGAGACTCCCCCAGAAATGTGTAAAGCTCTTTGAAATGTCCAGAAAAGCGTTATATAAATATAATTAAATTAAAATAAATTGAATTATAATCATATACAAAACTAAAACTAAATAAAATAAAAGTATTGTAGGATATTGTAAAGATTTATGAATGTTTATTTTATTCATAGGAAAGATTTAATTAGAAAACTGATTAAATTAAATAAAATTCTTGATACTGTTATATGTGATATGATTTGAATATATGATAGGAAACTAGAGCAGTAAAGAATTGTCAGGAATATATAAATTACACATAAAAACACAAGTGGATAAAAAAGTAAGCAAGTAATTTAGATAAATAAGGTTTAGTATGTAAATAAAATAAAATGAAATAGAATAAATTAAAATAAAATAAAATAAAATAAAATAAAATAAAATAAAATAAAATTAAATTAAATTAAAAATAAATAAATACATAAAATAGAATAAAATAAAACAAATGAAATAAATAAAATACAATAAAATGAAATAAATTAATAAAATAAAATAAATAAAATAAAATAAAATAAAATAAAATAAATAAAATAATTCAAATGTCGATTATAAAACCAACATATACAGTTGAAGTCAGAATTGTTAGCCTCCCTTTGAACTTTTTTTTCTTTTTTAAATATTTCTCAAATGATGTTTAACAGAGCAAGGAAATTTTCACAGTATGTCTGATAATATTTTTTCTTCTGGAGAAAGTCTTATTTGTTTTATTTTGGCTAGAATAAAAGCAGTTTTTAATTTTTTTAAAACCATTTTAAAGTCAATATTATTAGCCCCTTTAAGCTATATATTTCCGATAGTCTTCAGAACAAACCATCGTTATACAATAACTTGCCTAATTACCCTAACCTGCCTAGTTAACCTAATTAACCTAGTTAAGCCTTTAAATGTCACTTTAGGCTGTATAGAAGTGTCTTGAAAAATATCTAGTCAAATATTATTTACTGTCATCATGGCAAAGATAAAATAAATCAGTTATTAGAAATGAGTTATTAAAACTATTATGATTAGAAATGTGTTGAAAAAATCTTCTCTTCATTAAACAGAAAAAAATAAACAGGGGGGCTAATAATTCACGGGGGCTAATAATTCAGGGGGGCTAATAATTCTGACCTCAACTGTATAAATGAGCTGAGCTGTTTTCATTTAGTCCAAGAATTACAAGAAGTGACAACCACATAAAAAGCTATATAATGATTGTAATCTTGATTTATTGCTCCATTAAAGTAGGCAGAACTCATTGAATGAACCCACTGACCTGGTAAAACGGGGTGTTTTACTACAGTTTGGCCACTAGAGGCCACTAGAGACAACTATATTAATTATATCTGTGAAATGAATTATTATATCATTCTTTCACTGAAAGGGTATGGAGGACGATACCTGCAAAAACAATAAATAAATAAATAATTGAAAAAATAAATGCGCAAATAAATAAACAAATCCGCAAATTCCTGCATAAAAAAATCAATCAATAAATAAATACACAAATAAATAAATATACATATATATAAATCCACAAATTCCTGCATAAAAAAATCAATCAATAAATAAATACACAAATAAATAAATATACGTATATATAAATCCACAAATTCCTGCATAAATAAATCAATCAATAAATAAATACACAAATAAATAAATATACGTATATATAAATCCACAAATTCCTGCATAAATAAAACAGTAAATAAATACACAAATAAATAAATAAATAAATAAATATATAAATCCACAAATTCCTGCATAAATAAAACTATAAATAAATAAATATGCAAATAAATAAATATACATATATAAAAATCCATAAATTCTTGCATAAATAAAACAATAAATAAATTAATAAGCAAATAAATAAATATGCATATATAAAAATCCACAAATTCCTGCATAAATAAAACAATAAATAAATGAATACGCAAATAAATAAATATACATATATATAAATCCACAAATTCCTGCATAAATAAAACAATAAATGAATAAATAAATCCACAATCAAATAAATAAATAAATATATAAATCCACAAATTCCTGCATAAATAAAACAATAAATTAATGAATACGCAAATAAATAAATATACATATATAAAAATCCATAAATTCCTGCATAAATAAAACAATAAATGAATAAATAAATACACAAATAAATAAATAAATAAATAAATAAATCCACAAATTCCTTCATAAATAAAACTATAAATAAATAAATATACAAATAAATAAATCCACAAATTCCGGCATAAATAAATAAATAAATAAATAAATAAATAAATACACAAATAAATAAATATACATATATAAAAATCCATAAATTCCTGCATAAATAAATAAATACACAAATAAATAACACGCAAATAAATAAACAAATCCACAAATTCCTGCATAAATAAAACAATAAATAAATAAATATGGAGCGACGGAGTGGCGTAGTAGGTAGTGCTGTCGCCTCACAGCAAGAAGGTCGCTGGTTCGAACCTCGGTCAGTTGGCGTTTCTGTGTGGAGTTTGCATGTTCTCCCTGCGTTCGCGTGGGTTTCCTCTGGATGCTCCGGTTTCCCCCACAGTCCAAAGACATGCAGTACAGGTGAATTGGGTAGGCTAAATTGTCCGTAGTGTATGAGTGTGAATGAGTGTGTATGGATGTTTCCCAGAGATGGGTTGCGTAAAAACATGCTAGATAAGTTGGCGGTTCATTCCGCTGTGGCGACCCCGGATTAATAAAGTGACTATGCCGAAAAGAAAATGAATGAATGAATAAATAAATATGCAAATAAATAAATATAAATATATATAAATCCACAAATTCCTGCATAAATAAAACAATAAATAAATACACAAATAAATAAATTTACAAATATATGTATATATAAATCCACAACAACATTCCTGCATAAATAAAACAATAATTAAATAAATATGCAAATAAAAATAATGAATAATTATATAAATCCACAAATTTCTGCATAAATAAATAAATAATTAATAGTGTGAACAGATAAATAATTAAATAAATGACCTGAATCTTGGGGGAACAAGAAAATAGTCAAACTTTCTCTTCTGGAACTTCTTTTTCAAAAACATTTAAAAGTCCTACTGTACTTTAATAAACATTTAATGTAAAATGCTTTGTGCAAATTATTAATATTTTGTTACATATTTTTAAATTGCTCAGATATTTAATAAATGTGTATGTTTTTCTATGTTTTCAGGAGCAATAAAAGCACCAAATGTGTTACAAACTTCATCTCAGACCCTCAGAGATGCTCAGTAAAGGTGGAGGATTACACCACAGAAAAAAAACACTATAGTAAGTACTGTTTTTGAAGGGTAAAATGTATTATACTGTATATAGACATAACATAACTTTTAAATACCTTTTATTTAACAGAGATTGTTTGCAGTTGTGTTTTTTGCTATAAAAATAGGAACTGATTTAGTACATTTTTAGCTATTGTAGATGGAAAAACTGTACTTTAAAAGTAAATTCCTGTAAATGCACAGAGCAATTTTACATTAAAACCTTAAATTTATGCTGATTAACCTGAAAATTGAATGATTTCCTGTGTAATTTCACAGAATTTATCAGTTTTTCCACTGTTTAAATACAAATTAGGTGACACGGTGGCTCAGTGGTTAGCACTGTCGCCTCACAGCAAGAAGGTCGCTGGTTTGAGTCCCAGCTGGGCCAGTTGGCATTTCTGTGTGGAGTTTGCATGTTTTTCCCATGTTGGTGTAAGTTTCCTCCAGGTGCTCCGGTATCTCCCACAGTCCAAACACATCCGCTATAGGAGAATTGAATAAACTAAATTGACTGTAGTGTATATACGTTGTAATAACGTTAACAAAGGTGAGGTTTTATATAATGAAGATTTAATCGCGCCAGCTCCAGGCCGCAGCGCACATTACTCGCGGGCCGATTCCGGCTCGGATGCAACAGCCGAGGGTAAAGTCTGGTTTATACTTCTGCGTCAAGTGATCGGCGTAACCCACGGCGCAAGCCTCGCGCGTAGCCGTGCATTTATACTTCTGCGCGCTGTTTCCTGTTTCTCTGCAGTAACACTTCCGAAATGCTAGCTGGCAGTAGGTGTTTATGTTCCTCTGTGTCGAGTTTCTTCGCTGGTGTTTAGTTTTTTCTGAACACTTCCTTAATGTACAAGTGGCTCAAATTCGCTCATTTTGAGGCGGGAACCGGCAGACGTGCAACAACTTTAATCATGAAGTAAACACAAAACAACAGTCTCTATACGGAGCTCCTTCCCGGGACTCCACACTTGTAAACACTCGCTGCATCGGGCGCGCGGCTCTCACCTCCTCCCACACTCGTCAGCGATACCAAGCCAACCAATCACAGAGCTTGCGCTATGCGTACACGTTACATTTTTTGAGAGGTGCACGTCAACGACGCCGACGGCCACGGCGAGGGGCTATAGCCTGGTTTATACTTCTGCGTCAAGTGATCGCCGTAACCCACGGCGCAAGCCCCGCGTGTAGCCGTGCATTTATACTTCTGCGCGCTGTTTCTGTTTCTCTGCAATACACTTCCGAAACGCTAGCTGGCAGTAGGTGTTTATGTTCCTCTGTGTCGAGTTTCTTCGCTGGTTTTTTTGTTTTTTCTGAACACTTCCTTAATGTACAAGTGGCTCAAACTCGCTCATTTTGAGGCGGGAACCGGCGGACGTGGAACAACTTTAATCATAAGGTAAACACAAAACAACAGTCTCCATCTGGAGCTCCTTCACGGGACTCCACACTTGTAAACACTCGCTGCATCGGGCGCGCGGCTCTCACCTCCGCTCAGACTCATCAGCGCTACCAAGCCGACCAATCACAGAGCTTGCGCTATGCGTACACGTTACATTTTTTTGAGAGGTGCACGTCAACGACGCCGACGGCCACGGCGAGGGGCTATGCGTCCACGCGTAGGCTGCGCCGTAGCATACGCGTGCGCTTGACGCAGAAGTATAAATCGGCCTTAAATCGGCCTTAAAGCCTGGTTTATACTTCTGCGTCAAGTGATCGCCATAACACACGGCGCAAGCCTCGCGCGTAGCCGTGCATTTATACTTCTGCGCGCTGTTTCTGTTTCTCTGCAATACACTTCCGAAACGCTAGCTGGCAGTAGGTGTTTATGTTTCTCTGTGTCGAGTTTCTTCGCTGTTTTTTTTGTTTTTCCTGAACACTTCCTTAATGTACAAGTGGCTCAAACTCGCTCATTTTGAGGCAGGAACCGGCGGACGTGGAACAACTTTAATCATGAGGTAAACACAAAACAACAGTCTCCATCCGGAGCTCCTTCACGGGACTCCACACTTGTAAACACTCGCTGCATCGGGCGCGCGGCTCTCACCTCCGCCCACACTCGTCAGCGCTACCAACCCGACCAATCACAGAGCTTGCGCACATTTTTTGAGAGGTGCACGTCAACGACGCCGACGGCCACGGCGAGGGGCTATGCGTCCAAGCGTAGGCTGCGCCGTAGCATACGCGTGCGCTTGACGCAGAAGTATAAATCGGCCTTAAGTCTCCGGCAGGCGAGAGTCTAGCCGGAACTGGCCCGAGTGTATTTTGCTATGTGGGTGGTTAGGCGTGTATCAGCAAACTGATAAAGCCCTGACCTTACCGAATAAACAGTGTTCCACCAGATCCTGTTTGTCAGAAACTATATTTTACTGCTGAGCCACTCATTTCATGATGGTAAAATAACACAGAAATCGAATAATAACACTTCAGTCTCCTGCTGAAGCTCCGACGTCTGCTTTGAGAAACTGTCAATCACAGCTGTCAATCACGATGACACGCCCAGCATTAAATTACTGCTCAAAACATACTGTTTACAAAAATGAAGATCTGCACCTATATCAGCACGATAACAGTGCCTTAACTGACCAGAACCATCTTTCGGAACATTTTATTGCAAGTGTAATTAATTTTTTTATTTGGTCTCATGTCTCCTTTATTAACACGGAGGAGATGGGCTTTATGACTTGTACTGCAGCCAGCCCCCAGGGGGCGATCTAACGGCCGAGACCGTCACTCAAAAGCAGACTTGTGGCACACTTGGTGGTAAATTCATGAATGTATTTAAATGACATCTCATTTATTAATAAAATGCATACGTTGTTATTGTTTTGTGGGATATTTAGTGACTATTTTAGAGGTTACTGTAGGTCAAACTTTACAAATTATGTGTCTAATACTTAAGATGTCTGTCGGTGCTCTAGAACTGCCAGTTTCAGACTGTTCAATCATATTTTTCCTAGAATTGATTGGCGCAATTATGCATTCACAATAGTGTAAACCGGTTGGTGGGGGGTTACACTTTATTTTTTTAAAGGGCTGACCCCCCATCTTGTTTTGATCTCCTTCAGGGGGGGATCAAGCATTAGTTATAATTTGCACCCCGATTAAACTGTGGTGTATTGTAGTATAACACGCTATAGTTGTAGAAAACTACAGTGTTGGGTCATTTGTTTAGTCGTTGTGTTATCATAGCAACTGTAGAATTACCACAACAGATTAATTCAAGTACTTTACTATAGTATGCTTCAAAACACTATTGACTTTCAGATGTTCATGTGGGATAAAGCCATGTTTGGGATAAAAACATTAGATTAAGTGAAGTAAAATCCCGGCTGAAGTCTATATCTGTGTCAGCGCCGGTTTAGTCTGACATGTGATTTTACATGATGCGGTTGTCATGGCAGTGGCCTAGATCACACTACGACAACAGAGCGGAGATGATGGAGGAATAACACGATGAAGAGTAAAGAAACTACAGGCACATTATTATCTCACTGGGTTTGACTTTGACTTTCTTTATTGTCCTCAAGTGGGAATTTATCTTTGGCTTCATCACATAATTACATCAACATCACATATATCACAAAAAAACAAGTAACATTCAATATCATCACATTAAAAATGCAGTTAACCCTATTCACACTTAAAGTACACATGAAATCAAAACTCGCCCTATTGATATTGTCAGCTCACATTGGTAGTTTTGTGCTGAACAATTCATCTGTGCATGTCAATAAGACATTAAGATTTGCTCATTAAAATCTGAAAATGCACGTCCTGTTTGTATTCAGTTAAGCTTAGATTACATCTGTCTGAGGTATTGGGCGGGGCTAGCATACCTAACCACGCCCCTTCAACTGTGCTATGACAACAAACAGAAATGGTGAGGAGGAGGAGTCTGTCAGGTTGTAATA
Source organism: Danio kyathit (assembly GCA_903798195.1). Classification (NCBI taxonomy): domain Eukaryota; kingdom Metazoa; phylum Chordata; class Actinopteri; order Cypriniformes; family Danionidae; genus Danio; species Danio kyathit. Next base: position 56,888,961 of record LR812531.1, read on the forward strand.
ACCCCCCCCAAACCCCTTTTCTGAATGAAATGCCTACTTTACTACATCCAATCAGCTTGCAGTAGAAAAAACAAGCCACGCCCACTGCTTTCTCATTTAATATTCCATTTCTATAGGAACCACCTGTCAATATTGGGATGTGAAAATAAGGGATATGTCCACCATAATACTAATATGTGCATTTGGAGCTCTTTCGTTGTAAATAAACAGTTAAATGCTCAGTAATATGTTTTATTATTATTATTTACAAAAGAAAAAATAAATAGTATACATTAGCAGTAAATACATTAGCAAACAGTTCAGCTTTTTTTTCACTGTATAACTGACACATTCTGATTAAAGAGAAACGAATGAATCTCTTATTTATTTACATTTCTTTCGTTTGATTACATTAAATAACAGGTGTCACTTTAAAAATGCACACGTCTAACATTATAATGAAAGTATTCGATTGGTTTCCTAACTTTTTATGCTCATTTAGGACGAAATTAGTTGTGTTTGAAAAAAAAAACCCACCAAGATCGACATCTTTAAATGTTATTATTATTATTAATTATGTGTATATGACTGTTTAACATGCACGCACCCAAAACCCAGACTTTCGCTCCGCTTTAAATCGCGTGTACAGAATCCGCTTGGGAAACAGCGTAGACCTATTTATCACTATGGAGCGCGTCAGCTGACAGTCACGCACCGCTATATGACTGTTTTGAGGATTGCATAGCAGGGGCGACGGCACCCGTAATGAAAAGGAAAGGGAATCCCGCCATTTTTATATTTATTTCAAAGTGTTTTCATGTCTAAACAAAGCAAAAGCACAGAACAGACTCACATTTAAGAGCATGGGGCAGCTCCTGGTGTTTTGGCGGTATGGGTTGCGTATAGGGAGGCTCGGCTCTTTAAAGGGCCATGAAACCCCCCTGTCTCAGCAGGGTGTTTTCACACCTCTAGTTTGAAGAAAGTCAGGAAAGTTTGGCCGTGTCCAGCTCTGGGAGTGTGGGAGTGTCGGGGGAGGGAAAGAGGGTAGGATTTGCAAAGAAGGGAGTTTCCATTTGGGCACGTGCTGATTACACAGGCAAAACAAACACACAGACGCTGATTTGATACCGCACGGCGAATGAGAGAAAAAAAATCCTCCGCATTTCTCTGTAACTTATGTACTCGGTAGGTAGCGTCAGAAAGCCGTGTGTGTATAGACTATCCTGTCACAAAATGCGGCAAAAATCCTGCACGACGGGAATAGTTTGTGTTAACATGTTTACACTCGGAGAGCAGCATGTACAGCGGATCTTTCAGTCCATACTATAATATTGCAGTGATATTAACATACTGTAAACTTAGTAACTAAATCATTTTGACTATGGTATGTCTTTAAAACTGAAAGAGCACTGCTGACCACTGCACACACTTACCAAATCTGTAGACAGACAATCACACTGGAGCTGTGTCTTTTTATTAAAAGGAGACGAGCGGCAAATCCGGATTTCACCATTTCCAGATGCGAAATGCTCTCGGGTAAAAATGTTCCTTACAAACGTGTTTCTGTCGCGTGCACTGTAATCCACACGTGAGTCCAGCAGCTCTCTCATAGAGGGAAAATGAAGACAAAACCTTCGTTGCAGCACACTAATAAACGCAACACCGACGACTCGTGTCTCCAAATTCTTGTTTATTCACTTGTTTTGGCAACACAACGTGGCGTCTCTCTGAACAGTGTAAACAGTGTAAACAGTCTCCGGAGCTATCATGCATATTAATGAAGTTTCACGTCATACACAATAGAGCGCGCTGATTGGTTTGAAGCATGTCTTTCTCATGAATTAATGCCGCACACTCAGAGACGTCACAATGTACTCAAAAAGACAGCCACTCTCCAGGCTGGATTTACACCTAAGTATCTCATGGCCGTGACGCAGCTTCAAAAATTAGTTTCAAACCGGAAGAACGAATTTGCTCAAAATAACGCAAAAACAACCAATTTTCACTTTTTAGTGCAATATATGTGTCCTAATAGTGTTTATAGCAGCGTGGGACACATATATGACTGTCAACAGCTCAAAAAACGTTTTTTGGTGTTTCGTGACCCTTTAATGTCTGTTGCCACTCTTCAGAAAAATTCGGGTGAAATACAGGAAAATACCTTTATGGGATGATAGCGGGATAGAACTGTAAAATACGGGAGAATCCCGGGAGAAACGGGAGGGTTGACAGGTATGATAAGAACTGCGTTCCTTTACCTGAAGTTGCCCAAAATGTTTTTTTGATGGCAAAAGCCGACAGCTAGCTCGCGGGAACTTGCACATGGTCACCTACTGAAGCTAAGCAGGGCTGCGCCCGGTCAGTACCTGAATAGGTGACAAATATGTATTTGTCAGTGTATGTTTTGATCATTGTATTTTCATTTTAGAAACGGATACTTAAAAACAAAAACCCAAAATTAAAAAAAAAATAAATAAAATTCAAAAACGAAAATCAAAAACGCATTGAATTTCAATTTTCATTTTTGAATTTTAAAATGAAAATCAAAACACGACTCGTTTTTTGTTTTTCAATATACGTTTCTAAAATGAAAATCAAATGACCGAAAGATACACTGACCGTGACCACGCGGGAAAGCTAGGTTGCTGCCGGAGGTGGGAGGCGCTCAACCTGCGGTCTGTGTGGGTCCTAATGCCTATTGATGGGGACTCTATACTGCTTAGTGAGTGCCAGGGGCGATTTTCGGATTTTAATTTTAGGGGGTTCAGCTCCTTATAAGGTAAAAAAAAAAAAAAAAAAAAAAAAAAAAAAATATATATATATATATATATATATATATATATATATATATATATATATATATATATATATATATATATATATAAAGCTGAATATTACATTTATAAGTAGTAATTTAATAGGAATACACTTAAAAATGTTATGTTAAATATGTTAACTATTGGTTGTATTCCACTGTATTGCATAGACAGGCACAGCCGTTTGAGTTCTGAATAAGCCAAATAAACTCAACCCACCTGTTTACTGTAGTAAAAACCACTTTCTATATTAAAGTGCATTTTTTGTTTCCATGTATTAAATAAATAATCTGCCACTTTTCTAATTAATAGACATACATATAAATATATATATTTTTAACTTACAGGCTAATTCACATATTTCACGATCTGAATGATAATAATAAATAAGAAGTATTTTGTTAATACTAGACAACACTTGATGTTTCTATCTCTGTCAGTGACAGTTATAACGAGTCCATTCTCTATGTGGTTCTGTCACTGTGTTTAATCCTTTCTGTGCAAGACTGCATGTTATAGTTAATGCCACACGAACTGTAAAGTGTTTAATATTGGTAGTTTATTTTGAAATAAAAATAGCGAAATGTTTGTTAAGAGTTACATTTTTCGCTGTGAGGTGAACGCCAAGAAAACCCGACTGCTCCTCCGTGACACTGGGATACAGGTGATACAAAGGGCATCTATATCAAAGAACTGCAAATAAGCACATATTATAACAATTTATCAATAAACACACACCTCGTTCTCTCGTTGTCCATGGCTGTGGTTAGCTGATCAAATGAAAAACAAAAGACGGGGAGGAGCCGAATTCTGCCGCCGTTTTCTTATCAAATTTAAAGGGGACCGAGGCGATAATTTAGTGTACAGTTTATGAGCTAATCGCAAAAGTTTTAGGGGGTCTGAGTAGAATTATAGGGGGGCTACAGCCTAAAATAGGCCTAGCAACGCCCATGGTGAGTGCCGTCTTTCGGTCTGGGGTTAAACCGAAATCCTGACTCTCTGTGGTCGTTAAAAATCCCACTGCCCACTGTCCATCATGGCCTTCTAACCATCCCCATATCATAATTGGCTTCATCACTCTGTCTCCTCTCCACCAATCAGCTGGTGTGTTGTGCAGTCTGGCACAATATGGCTGCCGCCACGTCATCCAGGTGGATGCTGCACACTGGTGGTGGATGAGGAGATTCCCCCCAGAAATGTGTGAAGTGATTTGAGTGTGTAGAAAAGCGCTTTATAAATGTATGGAATTATTATTACTATTTTATATTTAAGGAATATAGGAGCAATCTTAAATAATGACATTTAGTTGTCTTTGTGTTTTTATTGCACTGGCGATTTTTACTACAGTTTTTCTTTAACTGGTAATAGTACTCTGGTTGGCCTTTATATAATCTGCAGGACAGGGTGTCGCTATGCGGTTGCTGGGCATTCAGAGATGTTGTTAGAGTTTGCTATGCTGTTGTTAGGTGTAACCAGGGATGACACCGACAACGGAGGTGAGTCTTCAAATGCAGGGTTTTATTAACAGGATGGTCAGGCAAGCAATGATCAATACAGGAGCAAACAGATGTGTAAGGGAAATTCAGAGTCGTAGTCGAAATAACAGGCAGATGGTCACAAGGCAGGCAGAAGACAGGAGTAAAACAAGGCGAGGGTCAAACACGGCAAAAACAAGACAAAGGAAACGCGTTGAAATGTCACTATACAGATAACAAGACTCAGCAGCTTCTGTGTGTTTGTGTGCTGACTTTATAGTCCATGTAATCAGTTCATGAGCGGCTTCAGCTGTGAGTTTGCAATCAGATAGGATTTGGAACCGGTTGTGGCTGTGTGGTGCATGACTGAATATGTAGTCCATAAATGGCGGATTTGTAGTCCATTAGTGAACTGTGTGTTTACCAGCGATCTGCACAGGCTGGATCGCTGCTGATCGTGACTCTAGGGTGGTCTGGATTGTTGCTAGATATAGTTGATTAGTCTGCCAATCTCAAAACAGGCCATATCCATCAATACACAAAATAATTGCAAGAAAGAACAATAATACAACAAATAATAGTTCTATATTTGACAAAATATTAAAATAGGTAAATATGTTTGTTAAACATTTAAATTGAGGGCGACACGGTGGCTCAGTGATTACCACTGTCACCTCACAGCAAGAAGGTTACTGGTGCGAGCCTTGGCTGGGTTTGTTGGCATTTCTGTGTGGAGTTTACATGTTCTCTCTGTGTTGGCGTGGGTTTCCTCCGGGTGCTCCGGTTTCCCCCACAGTCCAAACACATGCGCTATAGGGGAATTGAGTAAGCAGTGGCCGTAGTGTATGAGTGTGTGCGTGTGTGTGTGTGTGAATAAGTGTGTATGGGTGTTTCCCAGTACTGGATTGCGGCTGGAAGGGCATCCACTGTGTAAAACATATGCTGGAATAGTTGGCGGTTCATTCCACTGTGGCGACCCCTGATAAATAAGGGACTAAGCCGCAGGAAAATAAATGAACGAAATAATATTCATTCATTAATTTTCTTTTCGGCTTAGTCCCTTTATTAATCTGGGGTCGCCACAGCGGAATGAACTGCCAACTTATCCAGCATATGTTTTATGCAGCTGATGCCCTTCCAGCTGCAACCCATCTCTGGGAAACATCCATACACACTCATTCACACTCATACACTACGGACAATTTAGCCTACCCAATTCACCTGTACCGCATGTCTTTGGACTGTGGGGGAAACCGGAGCACCCGGAGGAAACCCACGCCAACACAGAGAGAACATGCAAACTCCACACAGAAATGCCAACTGACCCAGCCGAGGCTCGAACCAGCGATGAAATTCATTCACTGCTAATTGAATTTATCTTAAACAGCAAAATCAATATTTATTCTAGACACTCAATTGGTAAAGCCTGTCACAGAAACAGCCCGACAAAAGTGCCTGACGTATGAAATGCAAGCATCATAAAGGTCAGTCAGTCTGTCCAGTGGTGTTGAATGGATCTGAGAGCACTAAACTCACAGTAGGTTTATTCTCGAGATAAGAAATGAGCATCAGAGTCTGAACTTCATAACAAGCACTTTCAGTTCCTTCAACAGCAGCAAAAGAGAACTGAACATCAGCTGAGGAGAAACACACCACATCCTGCTGAACACACACACACACACACACACACACACACACACACACACACACACACACACACGTACAGCTATCTTTATGTGGTCTTCCCATATACATAATGATACCCGTAAACCCAACACTATTAATGATTTTGCACAGTATTTAACTGTAATATGAACTGTATTTTACTGTAGGACATTTATGCAGTATATTACTGTATTTCAAAGTTGCATGGGGAAAATTACTGTATATTTTATAGTACAGGCGACTCGGTGGCGCAGTAGGTAGTGCTGTCGCCTCACAGCAAGAAGGTCGCTGGTTTGAGCCTCAGCTGGGTCAGTTGGCGTTTCTGTGTGGAGTTTGCATGTTCTCCCCGCGTTTGTGTGGGTTTCCTCCGGGTGCTCTGGTTTGCCCCACAGTCCAAAGACATGCAGTACAGGTGAATTAGGTAGGCTAAATTGTCCGTAGTGTATGAGTGTGAATGAGTGTGTATGGATGTTTCCCAGAGATGGGTTGCAGCTGAAAGGGCATCCGCTGCGTAAAACATGTGCTGGATAAGTTGGCGGTTCATTCCGCTGTGGCGACCCCGGATTAATAAAGGGACTAAGCCGAAAAGAAAATGAATGAATTTTACAGTACAGATATACATACAATACTGTAAATACATATACAGCAAGATAAATGGTGCTGTAAATGTAAATACAGTATTTATGCTGTAATTGATTTAGTTGCTGTAGATTTTACAGGAAATTGTTAACAGGGAGCCCTCACAGGAAACAATCTGCATTTTTCATGCATTCATTTTCCTTTGGCTTAGTCCCTTTGTTTATCAGAGGTCGCCACAGCGGAATGAACCGCCAACTTATCCAGCATATGTTTTACACAGCGGATGCCATTCCAGCTGCAACCCAGTACTGGGAAACATCCATACACACTCATTCACACACACTCATACACTATGGCCAATTTAGTTCATCCCCCTATAGCGCATGTGTTTGAACTGTAGGAGAAACCGGAGTGCCTGTAGGAAACCTACACCAACATGGGGGGACCATCCAAACTCCATATAGAAATGCCAACTGACCCAGCCGGGACTCGAACCAGTGACCTTCTTGCTGTGAGGCGACAGTGCTGACCACTGAGCCACCGTGCCACCCATCTGTATTTTTACAATTTCAAAATACTTCATTCTTTGTGATCTTCAGCACAACATCAAAATTTACAGGTATTGCTATACTTGTGGGGACATTCAGTCCTCATGGTGTTAAGAAAAAAATACACACACACACACACACACACACACACACACACACACACACACACACACACACACACACACACACACACACACACACACACACACACACACACACATACACACACACACACAGGTTTATGGGATCTCCAGTATATTCTCTCTCTACATTTCAAAGTATTCTCTTTACATATTCAAAATACTTCATTCTGTGTTATTTATTAGCTGTTTTCCTCATGGGGACCAAAAAAAAATGTCCCCACAAGGTCAAAATCTACTGGTATTTCTATACTTGTGAGGACATTTTGGTCCTCAAAGCATTAGGAATACAAGGTATACACGCACACAGGGATCGTGAGCACAATGCCATCAGTTTACCTTCACACGTCCTTTCTCACACTGAGAGTGTCACACCGCAGCCCACACACACAGAGACGCTCAAGCAGAGAGCATGCTGGGAAACAGAGGCTCTGCTAAACCAGCTTGAGCATCTTCTGTTTCTGCATATGAACAAATGACTAGAGAAGATTTCGTAAAACATTATTGGTGTTGTCTGAAAAAGAATATAATCATCTGAAAACATGACCCCTTTTTATTTTATCTGAATAGGAAACTATAACTTTAGTTTTTTTCTGTAAACTATAATGAATTTCTTCCCATTGTAAAATAAAAATGTTCTTATTTAGCTCTCTTTTTTGTTGCATAAAATAACAAAAAGCAGAAATCTTAGACATATTTAAATTTAATTACAGACAACACAATACCATTGCTTTAATTCTGCAATAGCTTTTAAAGGGCACCTATGGTGAAAAATCTACCTTTCAAGCTGTTTGGACAGACATATGTGTAGGTATAGTGTATATGCTGTCATATTGGGGTGATATAAACACACCCAGTCCTTTTTTTTCAATTTAACAACATAAAAATGGTGGACCAACTGGAGCGGTTTTGAGACCGACTGCAACTTGACGTAGGAGTGCGGTCCCCCCGCCCACTGAATTGATTGACAGCTGCATATTAACATGTCTTCTTAGTAACGTGTATAATCATATCAACAAGACAGGACGTGCGCAAAGCAACCAGGAATAAAAGGTCTGTTCAGTTTGCTAGGATCATCAATCATCATCAAATGTGATCAAGAGTGAGTTTTACAAGTTTAAAATCTTATAAAACAGTGCATGTAATGAATTACAGCGATTTACTTCAGCTTTTCTTCATCAGCACAGCCGCATGTCAGAACAATTATAAAAGACGCTTCAATCCCGGTTTGTGGACGTTAAATCAGGTTTATTTTGTACATTAACATAACAGATATCTATACAGCGGTGGATATTAACCTGTATCCTGTCACATTTGCGTGCAAAAAGAGTGCAAAGCTAAACGCGAGCGCTGTCTGTGTGTGTGTGTCCGCCAGTGTTGCCAACTATTTCCAATGAAAAGTAGCTAAAGCCTGAACGAAATGTAGCTAAATATGTGCCAGATTCTAATTTGCATATCGGTGACGTCATCACGTAGTATCTGACAGGCATAAGCCCGTCATGTCTCTACTCTCTGAGGCGCCGTGTATTATATTCAACCCAGGCTCATTCTGAAAACGTAGTCCCGTGGACGTTTCTGGAGACCGCGAATTATGTAGCTGGAGGTACGTATGGCTGCATTTAATTTTTTAAGCGAACGCTACAGGGCGGTATGACACCGTTCCTTTTGGCGCTTACCGGCTGACCTCCTACCTTCGTGTGGAGGCCTTTCCCGCCTCAACCAGTTTGTCCCGCTAGTTCGTCGTGTACGTCGGCGGACTTGAGACGCAGAGAGGAGTTGACCACGACGACGACCGGGTTCGAGTCCAGGGAAGAGCGGTTCCAGAAATCAGGTAAGACAAAAACAGAATCCAAAAAAATTAAATGAATGAGTTAACAACAGGGTGAGAACGTGGTAAAAATCAGACGAGGGCTTTTCTTTTTCTGGACGGCTTTCATAAACTGTTGGTTGGGTTTAGGTAAGTATGTGGGTGGGCGGGTCAATCGGTAAAATTGGTTGGGTTTAGGGAAGGAGGAGGGTGGGTCAGTCGATTGGCCGGTCGCCCAGTCAATCATTCAGTTAGACAGACAGACAGACGGTAGGTCGACATCGGCCTCTGATGGGTTTACGTGAGAACAGCGCGGGCGTGAACGGCACTTGCGAGAGACGTTTGAGATACAAAAAGGCGCACACAACGGCCTCTCGCGGATTCGCGAAAACAAAAACTGCAAAAATACGTACCTCCCGGGACGTATGTCGCGGTCTCCAGAAACGTCCACGGGACTACATTTTCAGAATGAGCCTGGGTTAATTATATTATATTAAAACACTAAATCCAGATGCACAATAAATAGATTCTTTTTTTTCCAGGTTCTGCAGGTTGCAATGTGCTGAATTTTCATTGCCAGTCTTAAGCCAATTGTAATTGCTTGTTTTTTGGTGCAATTTGAAATTTCTCCAACCAATCCCAGAGCCTGGGGGACCAGAGTGAGTGCTCCGACTTGGCTCCGCCCTGGTCCCAATAAATAGGTTTTTATTAACATATTACTTTGCGTGATGACGTCATTGCATAATCGCAACTCAAAACTACATCTTTATGTAGTATACAAAATAATGAATGTTTTCTCAAATTGACTGGCCATCTCAGCAAAAACATTATCTGAAATATGTCCATTTAGATTTATATGAAAAATAGAGTTGACTATTTGTAAAATACAAACACTTTTTGAAACGATTTTTTTTTATTTTTAAATATAACACTGATATTGAACAGTTACATTCTTTTAAACAATCACAGCTGGTGTACTCTTTTTAACTTGTCACTTTCACAAATGTGATAATTTCACAACAATTATAGCACTATTGGAATTTATTGCTACCTAAATTATCAACAATTATACATGTTAATAAATATCAGTAAATTAAAAAGTTATGAAAAACAATCTGAGCTAGCAATTTACTGTACTGAGTGAAGTATCTGTGTGTGCGTGAACTTTGTAACGACATTGTGTGTGACTCATTGTTGCAGCTCCACAACAAATGCATCAAATACTCATTGATAAAGTTCTTACTGTAGTATTTCTCACAAACGTTACGTGAGATCTTATTCCTTCGTGTCTGTCTGTTGTCTGACACAGCCGTGTCATGTGGAATGTGGAAACGGTGGGCGTGAAGGACTAGCCTTAAAGGCGCAGTACACAAAAACCGCTACCTGATGCTAAGCGCTACAAAATAGAAACTTATGAAAGGTATAATAGAAAATCTGATGGGTGTTTTGAGCTGAAACTTTACAGACACATTCTGGAGACACAAAAGACTTATGATAAATCTGGATAAACGGGTAACCTAGGTGCCCTTTAAAGCAATATTCATGAAACAACCTTTCAAAAAAATAATAAATAACCTCTGAAAAAAGCTCAAAATGACAACATTTGAATTTAATTTTTGGCAAAAATTTTATCAGACCTTTATAGAATAAAATAAATAATACCACATCTAAATTTAATAGGGCAATGCGGTGGCGCAGCGCAGTAGGTAGTGCTGTCGCCTCACAGCAAGAAGGTCGCTGGTTCGAGCCTCGGCTGGATCAGTTGGCGTTTCTGTCTGGAGTTTGCATGTTCTCCCCGCATTTGCGTGGTTTTCCTCCGGGTGCTCCGGTTTCCCCCACAAGTCCAAAGACATGCGCTATAGGTGAATTGGGTGGGCTGAGTTGTTCGTGGTGTATGGGTGTGAATGGGTGTGTATGGATGTTTCTCAGGGATGGGTTGCAGCTGGAAGGGCATCCGCTGTTTAGTACATGCTGGATGAATTGGCGGTTCATTCCGCTGTGGCGACCCCAGATTAATAAAGGGACTAAGCCGAAAAGAAAATGAATGAATGAATGAATAAATTTAATATTTTCAAGTGGTCTCTTAAAAGGCACCTATGATGAAAATGAACTTTTGTAAGTGGTTTGGGCAGAACTGTGTGTGTATCTTAAATGGCATGTGTGTGTGACTCATCGTTTCAGAAAGGCTTGAATAAACTCCACCACAAATACATCAAATAAACTTACTTGTTATTTTTGACTAATAAGCTGTATTTTAGCTTCATCCGTGTCTGTCACTGACGGCTGTTTATCTGCTGTAATGCATGAGAAGCAGACACACACGTGGGAACGGTGGGCGGGGAGAAGTAGCTCATTTGCATTTAAAGCCACAGGCTACAAAAACAACTACACTGTACTCAGACACCAAAATGGGCAGATTCTGGATGTTATAATAAATGATCTGATGGGTGTTTTAAGCTGAAACTACAGACACATTCTGGAAACACCAAAGGCTTATATTAAATCTTGTAAAAGGGTAAAATAGGAGCCCTTTAAAGGCACAGTTCACAAAAAAAGAAATAAAAGAAAATTCTGTAATTTACTCATCCACTTGTCTTAAACCTTTATGAGTTTTCTTGAACACAAGGGAAGATATTTTGAAGAATGTTAGAAAGCAGTAGCCCTTGACTTCCATAGTATATATATATATTTTTTTTTTTTATTTTTTTTTTTTTTCTACAGTGGATGTCAAAGGTGACTGTTCTCTTGCAAAGGATTGGAACCACTTGAGGGTGGGTAAATTTTAATTGTTGGGTGAACTATCCCTTTAATGTTTTCCATAACTTTATATATTACTTATTATCATTCATTCATTCATTCATTCATTCATTCATTTTCCTTTGGCTTAGTCCTTTTATTTATCAGGGGTCACCACAGCGGAATGAACCGCCAACTTATCCAGCTTATGTTTTACGCAGCGAATGCCCTTCCAGCTGCAACCCAGTATTGGAAAACACCCATACACACTCATACACTACAGCCAATTTAGCTTATTCAATTCACTTATAGCGCATGTGTTTGGACTGTGGGAAAAACCGGAGCACCCGGGAGGAAACCCACGCGAACGCGGGGAGAACATGCAAACTCCACACAGAAACGTCAACTGGTCCAGCTTGGACTCGAACCAGCAACCTTCTTGCTTTGAGGCAACAGTGCTAACCACTGAGCCATTGTGTCGACCCATTAACATTCATTCATTCATTCATTCATTCATTTTCTTTTCGGCTTAGTTCCTCTATTAATCAGGGGTCGCCACAGCGGAATGAATCGCTAACTTATCCAGCACGTTTTACGCAGCGGATGCCTTTCCAGCTGCAACCCATCTCTGGGAAACATCCATACGCACTCATACACTATGGCCAATTTAGGTTATCCAATTCACCTGTACCACATGTCTTTGGACTGTGGGGGAAACCGAAGCACCCGGAGGAAACCCACGCGAACGCGGGAAGAACATGCAAACTCCACACAGAAATGCCAACTGACCCAGCCGAGGCTTGAACCAGCGACCTTCTTGCTGTGAGGCGACAGCACTACCTACTGCGCCACCGCGTCGCCCCCATTAATATTATTATAATTAATTTTTATTTGACATACTGACATCTAGGTCAAGAGTTTTGGTCGGTTGTTGCAGTAGTCTTGCTCTTGAGTAGCTAAATTACTCCTTTTCATATCAGGTTATTATGGCTAAAGCACTGTGTGTGTTTTGTCGCAGCCCTGCTCTATTCTTAGTGTTGTCCGGCAGGAGAAGGTGTGAGGATCTGCTGCCAGCTCCGACAGTGCTGAGGCCGTGTGCAGCTGCGGGGCCCATCGGCCATCTGTCCCTCATCAGCAGGACCCGCAAAGAGAAGCGTCTGGCTGCAGATCGGGTGCAGATGCAAGCTGAGCTACAGTACATTCAATGCTTTTATTGCACACACCTAACCCTGCCTCTAACCACACCCCGCTTATATTTTACAGGTGTCCAGGGACAGGCTTTACCATGCTTTAAGTCACACTTAACTGACCATTATCAGTTTGTAAACATAAATGAGCAGCTTTCACAAGGCAGGCCAGTGAATTATAAGATGGCTAAAGGATCTGTTTTAGGCTCTTTGTAGTGTACAATTGAAGTCAAAAGTATTCGCCCACTGATTTTATTTCCCAAATGATGTTTAACAGATTCAGGAATTGTTCACAGTATTTCCTATAATATTTTTTCTTCTGGAGAAAGTCTTATTTGTTTTATTTCAGCGAGAATAAAAGCAGTTTTTCATTTTTTAAACACCATTTTAAGGTCAATATTATTAGTCCCCTTAAGCAAAATTTGTTTTTGATTGTCTCCAGAACAAACCCCTGTTATACAATGACTTGCCTAATTACTTTAACCTAGTTAAGCCTTTAAATGTCACTAAGCTGAATACTTGTCACGAAAAGAGGACTGAGACCAAAACTGTGAGTAAATATAACAGTTTATTTAAAGGATGGCAGATGAAATGGTAATGACAGTGTATTGTTGCAGACGATGAGGAAGATGAAGCCAGGTGTATATGGAGAGATCAGGAGACAGATAAGCAGACGGGAATAGGAGGGAATCACACATAGGAAGGAGAAACATAGATACTGGAGATAACAGGGAAACAATACAGGTAAATATAATTTTTAGACATCGCACAGACTACGGAAGGTGTTTGTCCTTCTGTCTATTGACAAGGCTGGACACTGAGTGAAGTGAGGTGCTGGGATTTAGGGGGCTGATGTGATGACTGGAGATGACGTGCAGGTGTGGGACTAACAGAATGCAGGTGATTGGGATCGGAGTGATGGCGGTGACTGTGAAGCCGCGGTCACACTGGACTTTACTCCCCATAGACTTCCATTCATACGCACGCGAATGCGTCAGACCGGAAACGCAGGGTCATGCGTCGAGTTTCGCAGGTTGCTGCAGTGCAAAGTTCAAGCTTGGTGAACTCTGCCCTGCGAAATCGCATCACTTGACTGCGTGAGACCAATCGAGGATCAAAACATGACCTCTCTGAGCAGAAATTTAAAACATGGAGCAATCGCTCGCTTTTTTTTAATGTCTAATCATCTTGTTTAATCCCGCCCCTTTTCGCAGCGACGTACGTCAGAATTTCGCAAGCTCAAACTCTGGTGTGACTTCGGCTTAAAGCTGTTGTCACACTAGAGTTTGAGCTTGCGAAATTCTGTCATATAGCGCTGTCACAGCTCATGCGTTGTGAAACCGGCGTAACAGTCTTTTATGCGAAGGTGTTGGCACGCAGTGAGTTTTGCAAGTCGACAAAACAAAGTTCAAGTAATATGATGCTGATCTTATTTAGACTAAGCATGGCTCCTGGCAGATTTTTTGTATGAAGCAAAAAGGAGGAGTCAGGGAGGTAAGACTTAATAAACCTAATTCTCAGCCATGAGTCGGGACTAAGACAACACACAACAGATGATTCTATAAAACATCTTTTTATTTAATTGTCTATATAATTTAATTCTAATGAAATTAATATTCATGCAAAAGATTTCCTAAATTATCTTAGCATCACTCCAGTTGTGTCTTAACATTGTTTTCCAGGTACATTTTGGATTAATTTCTGTTGTTTATTTAGAATAATAATTGTATAATAACAACAATACTGTTATTTATTTATAATTATATATATATATATTCTGTATATATTTGTTTTGTTTTATTAATATTATATATATTAAATAATTGAAGCATGCTATATACACTGAAAAAAAAATATTCATTGATTCACTTACCTTAAAAAAATTGAATTAAGTTGAATTTAGTTTTTTTTTTTTTGCTTTTATGACATGCTTTTGATTAAGCTTAACTTTTTATTTTATTTTATTGTAATGCATGCAATAATGTGCAAATTTTGTAAAGCTGCTTTGAAACAATAATTATTGAGAAAAGCACTATACCAATACATTTGAATTGAATTGAGTTGGACCCCTCACAGTGCTCCATTAAGTGCATTGTGTCTGATTGCATGTCTGAGATTGCATATACAAGTCTGCAGTCAGATGCTACTGGCGTCAGAGCTTCAGTGCAACTCAATGGCCGTTTCTGCTTCTCCTAGCAACCGTCCCATCTTTTACATGCTTTATTTTTTTCTGAGGGGGTTCAGTCAGTGTCCTTATGGCGGGTCAGTCGCTTTTGCTGTCCTATTTATGGTAATGAGCCATCTGCCCTTTCTCCAGAGTCTGCTTTAGGGGAGAATATGTGTCGGGACGGGCCAGGGGTGCGGGACAATCCACTGATGATTTAGGCCTGCTAACATTAAGTGGATAGACTTGTTGATTTAAATGGAGGTAAGAATGAGGTAAAGTCTAGAAGGGATACAGCTGTGGATATGCACATCAATATAACAATATTTTTGTGACACTGTCCAAAAATTATTACAAGCTACTTTTTAGGGTTTAGGGTTGGAGTGGGTTTTTTAAATTTAAACTTTTATTACAATCTCAAAGTCCAATTAAAAAACATGCATATTCTATAACATACATTCACTGGCCACTTTATTAGGTACACCTTACTAGTATCGGGTTGCCCCTCCCCCCCTTTTGCCTTCAGAACTGCCTTAATCCTTCATGGCATAAATTCAACAAGGTACTGGAAATATTCCTCAGAGATTTTGCTCCATATTGACATGATAGCATCACGCAGTTGCTGCAGATTTGTCGGCTGCACATCCATGAGGCGAATCTCCCGTTCCGAATCTCCAGGTGCTCTATTTGAGTATTTGAGGAGGCCATTTGAGTACAGTGAACTCATTAAACCACACCATTACACCACCACCACCAGCCTGAACCGTTGATACAAGGCAGGATGGATCATGCTTTCATGTTGTGGACGCCAAATTCTGACCCGACCATCCGAATGTCGCAGCAGAAATCGAGACTCATCAGACCAGGCAACGTTTCTCCAATCTTCTATTATCCAGTTTTGGTGAGCCTGTGTGAATTGTAGCCTCAGTTTCCTGTTCTTAGCTGACAGGAGCGGCACCCGGTGTGGTCTTCTGCTGCTGTAGCCCATTCGCCTCAAGGTTGGAGGTGTTGTGCAGTCAGAGATGCTCTTCTGCAGACCTCCGTTGTAACGAGTGCTTATTTGAGTTACTGTTGCCTTTCTATCAGCTGGAAACAGTCTGGCCATTCTTCTCTGACCTCTGGCATCAACAAGGCATTTGCAACCACAGAACTGCCGCTCACTGGATATTTTCTCTTTTTCAGATCATTCTCTGTAAACCCCAGTGATGGTTGTGCATGAAAATCCCAGTTCTGAAATACTCAGAACAGCTCGTCTGGCATCAACAACCATGCCACGTTCAAACTCACTTAACTCACCTTTCACCGTTCTGATGCTCGGTTTGAACTGCAGCAGATCATCTTGACCATGTCTACATGCCAAAATGCATTGAGTTGCTGCCATGTGATTGGCTGATGATTACAAATTTGCGCTAACGAGCAGTTGGACAGGTGTACCTAATAAAGTGGCCGTTGATTGTATAAGAAACATACATTCAGCTTAAAGTGACTTTAGGCTTAACTAGAGTAATTAAGCAAGTCATTGTATAACAGGGGTTTGCTCTGTAGACAATCCACATATACTGCTTAAGGGGGCTAATAATATTGACCTTAAAATGGTTTTAAAGAAATTTATTCTAGCTGAAATAAAACAAATAAGACTTTCTCCAAAAGAAAAAATATTATAGGAAATACTGTGAAAAATCCCTTGCTCAGTTAAACATCATTTGGGAAATATCTGAATATGAAATCACAGGAGGGCTAATGATTTTGACTTCAACTGTACCAGGAGCAGAAGGATCCATGATACAGCAGACTGGCCATTACTGGGTCACTTCTTGACCTTCTCAGCCTGAAGAAGAGCATTTAGGAGACTCACATATGCTGAGCAAAGCCCAGGAGATGCTGAAGGACTCGAGTGTGAAGTCAAGGCATATGGGAGTCTATGATGAGCGGTAAAAGCACCAGCGGAAGCACTGAATGCAAATGTGCTACGTTTGTCCTGTTATGTAATGCGATATTTGAGGGAACTTAACCCTTGTGTGCTGTTGGGGATGTTTTCATCCACTCCGGGGTGATTTTGAGTCTTAATGTGGCCACAACCTTCTCTGAGTTTCAGCAAATGGGATGATTTTTGGTCACAAATCTTATTTTGACACATATTTTGAGAAAATGCTTTGAAAATTTTCAAAAAGTCAACAATGCACTCTGGGCAAATTGACTCCCCTTTCGTTATGTTCAGGGCTATATAATCACGTATTCTTGATTGTTGCTGGTTTTCCCTGTTGAGAAGAGGTAAAACTTTTAATTTTTACTGTTGATCATCAGTTGGCAGCATTAACTCTTTAGATAGGCCTGTGCAAAAAAAGTTTCCGACTTTTATATGGAGTTCAGTGGAGTAAAACAGCAGATTATAGTGTGTGTGTGCAGAAATACACTTACTATGTTTACAATGTTCTGAGAGCTGAGGGGCTTTTTTTTTCTCTAACATATCAAGGTAAGAGCACAAAGGTCTCTCTCCCGCTCACACACACACAGCAACTGATGATCAAAAGTAAAAATTACACATTGTACCTCTTGTCAACAGGGAAAACCAGCAACAATCAAGAATGCATGATTATATGCTGTCATGGATTTGCAATCAAAAAATGTCAATTTGAACAGTACACAAGGGTTAACCATAGAACATTTGCCTTAAAGAGATAGTATTTACTTCTCATTTATTCTCTCTCTCAAGTGGTTCCAAACCTTTATGAGTTTCTTTATTCTGTTGAATATATACTGAAGAAAGCTGGAAACATGTAGCCATTGACTTGATCAAAACAAATACTGTGGAGGTCAATGGATACAGGTATATTTACAGTTATGTATCAAAAACTTTCCTTCAAATAACATGAGGTTTATACACGAGGTTTATACTGTTCAAATTGACCCCCCTTTCATTATGTTGGTGGCTGTTTTTGCCCCATTGACTTCCATTATGACCACATTGTTTGATTGCAAACCCATAACAGCATCATGTATACTTGATTGTTGGTGGTTTTCCCTGTTGGGAAGAGGTAGAATGTGTAATACTGCTGATCATCAGTTGGCAGCATTACCCTTTAGATAGGCCTGTGCAAAATAAATTCTGTCTTTTATATGGAGTTCAGTGGAGTAAAACAGCAGATTATAGTGTGTGTGCAGAAATACCAACGCAATCTCACGGCAATTCGTAACTTTTTGATTTAGTGGCTAATTCGTATGAATTTGTACGATCTAATTTGTACAAATTAGTACGATTTGCTCATCACCCAATGACTGTTGGGGTTAGGGGTGGGGTTAGGTGCCACGCCTCCTTTTTAAAATCGTCAACTCAACTCGTACGAATTAGCCACTAAACTGACAAAACGTAAAATACTTACGTTTCCTCGTGAGATCAGGCTGGAATTACACTTACCATGTTTACTATGTTCTAAGAGCTGAGGTGATTATTTAGATTTTCTCAGACATATCAAGGTAAGTGCGCAAAGGTCTCTCTCTCTCTCTCTCTCTCTCTCTCTCTCACACACACACACACACACAAACACTATACTCTATATAACTTCATATAAAGGCCAGAAACTAAGCTTTCTTACGCTGAAACTGAAGATCAACAGTTAAAATCTGACCTCTTCTCAACAGGGAAAACCAGCAACAATCAAGAATGCATGATTATATGCTGTCATGGATTTGCAATCAAAAAATGTCAATTTGAACAGTACACAAGGGTTAACCATAGAACATTTGCCTTAAAGAGATAGTATTTACTTCTCATTTATTCTCTCTCTCAAGTGGTTCCAAACCTTTATGAGTTTCTTTATTCTGTTGAATATATACTGAAGAAAGCTGGAAACATGTAGCCATTGACTTGATCAAAACAAATACTGTGGAGGTCAATGGATACAGGTATATTTACAGTTATGTATCAGAAACTTTCCTTCAAATAACATGAGGTTTATACACGAGGTTTATACTGTTCAAATTGACCCCCCTTTCATAATGTTGGTGGCTGTTTTTGCCCCATTGACTTCCATTATAACCACATTGTTTGATTGCAAACCCATAACAGCATCATGTATACTTGATTGTTGGTGGTTTTCCCTGTTGGGAAGAGGTAGAATGTGTAATACTGCTGATCATCAGTTGGCAGCATTACCCTTTAGATAGGCCTGTGCAAAAAAAAATTCTGTCTTTTATATGGAGTTCAGTGGAGTAAAACAGCAGATTATAGTGTGTGTGCAGAAATACCAACGCAATCTCACGGCAATTCGTAACTTTTTGATTTAGTGGCTAATTCGTATGAATTTGTACGATCTAATTTGTACAAATTAGTACGATTTGCTCATCACCCAATGACTGTTGGGGTTAGGTGCCACGCCTACTTTTTAAAATCGTACATTTTCATACGACTCAACTCGTACGAATTCGTACGAATTAGCCACTAAACTGACAAAACGTAAACTACTTACATTTCCTCGTGAGATCAGGCTGGAATTACACTTACTATGTTTACTATGTTCTAAGAGCTGAGGTGATTATTTAGATTCTCTCAGACATATCAAGGTAAGTGCGCAAAGGTCTCTCTCTCTCTCTCTCACACACACACACATACAAACACTATACTCTATATAACTTCATATAAAGGCCAGAAACTAAGCTTTCTTACACTGAAACTGAAGATCAACAGTTAAAATCTGACCTCTTCTCAACAGGGAAAACCAGCAACAATTAAGAATGTCTGATTATATGCTGTCATGGCTTTGCAATCAAAAAAATGTCCTTTTGATGGAAGTCAATGGGGCAAAAAACGCCACCAGCATAACGAAAGGGTGGTCAATTTGCCCAGAGTGAAAATCAAAGCATTTTCCCAAAATATGTGTCAAAATATTCGTCACCAAAAATCATCCCATTTGCTGAAGCTTAGAGACAGTTGTGGCCAAATTAAGACTCAAAATCACCCCAGAGTGGACGAAAACGACCTAACAGCACACAAGGGGTAATTTTTTATTTATTTAGCGTAAACCCCTCGAAAACAGCATGTCTATAACTTAAAATTTCTTTCAGCAAGATGTTTTAAACTCCTGGACTCTGAACTGTTTTGGCTTGATTTAGTTCAAAATGACATCACTCAGCCACAGCCATATCACCCTGCAGCGCAAGATTACTCACTGAAGCTAAGCAGGGTTGAGCCTGGTCAGTACCTTGATGGGAGACCACATGGTAAAACTAGGTTGCTGTGGAAGTGGTGTTAGTGAGGGCAGCAGGGGGCGCTCAAGCCTACAGTCTGTGTGAGTCCTAATGCTCCAGTATAGTGAAGGGGACACTATACCCTCAGTGAGCGCCGTCTTTCGAATGAGACGTTAAAACGAGGTCCTGACTCTCTGTGATCATTAAAAATCCCATGGCACTTCTCATAAAGAGTAGGGGTGTAACCAGGGCTTAATTTGTGCCGATCCCCCTCCTCAACTGCCCTCCTGCCCCGTCCACTGTTCTCTTTCACTTTCTTCTGTGACTCCCCAACCCTCTTCACTTTCGTCCGTGACACCCCCGCCCACTCACTTTCGTCCGCGATACCCATCTGCCATCCACCGCACCACATGCGGTAACATGCCGGATCTGTTATACCAATCTGTTCCAGGACCACGCAATTCACAAATTAAGCATTGGGTGTAACCCCGGTGTCCTGGCCAAATTCCCTCCACCATGGCCTCCCAATCATCTTCATCCACCGAATTGGCTCTATCACTGTCTCTCTACTCCACCTATAGTTGGTGTGTGCTGAGTGCACTGGCACCATTGTCCTGTGACTGCCGTTGCATCATCCAAGTGGATGCTGCACACTGGTGGTGGTGTGGAGAAACCGCCCCTTATGATTGTGAAGCGCTTTGGGTGTGTGGCCATACACGATAAATGCACTATACACATTACATTACTCCAGTTTGGAGTCTTTCGAGAGTTCACACTAAGCTAATGATTGATAATAAAGCGTATTTGGCATGCTGTCCCGGGAGACAGCCCTAAGCTCAGAATATCCTCGAGCCTGGGGCTCCCTCACGTTTAAAGGAGTTTGAGCTCAGGTAGGTCTCGAGAACTCCCCTGCTTGTGAACGTGCTGAGATATATCTGGCTAAGTGTTGTCTTACACTCTCAGAAATAAAGGTACGCGAGCTGTCACTGGGGTGGTATCTTTTCAAAAGGTACACATTTGTACTTAAAGGGTCCATATTGGTACCTCAAAAGTATATATTAGTACCTAAAACATTTTAAGATGAACACTTTTGTACTTTTTAGGTACTAATATGTACCCTTGAGGTATTAATATGGACCTTTTAGGTACAAATTTGTACCTTTTGAAAAGATACCACCCCAGTGACAACTCGCGTACCTTTATTTCTGAGAGTGTAAAGGTGCTTTCACACCTGCCTTATTTAGTTAGGTTGAATCGCACTAGAGTTCGTTTTCCCTCTTGGTGCGGTTCGTTTGGGCAGGTGAGAACGTAGCAATCGCACTCGGGTGCGCACCAAAAGCCCACCAAAAAAGCGTACCGATACCTGCTTGAAGAGGTGGTTTGTTTGTGTTGAGAACATGATCCAAACTAAAACAGACCCAACCGCAAAAAGTACTGCGCCTTTTTGGACTAATCCAGCTGCCGTAGTGCGATGCGCTGTCTGTCTTATGGGGTTTGGAGGAAAAATATTTGTTGACAGCGCTTTACCAACAGTTTTAAACAGAGAAAGGGAGAGAGAGAGAGAGAGAGAGAGGGAGGGAGGGAGAAACATTACCTGATAGATCATTGGTGATATTTCCGAAAGATGACCATGTCGCAGTTTAGCTAAATTATTTCCCGCCTTCTCCTAATGCTTTCGCTGATTGCAATGCATTAAAACATTGTTTTCCAGCCCCAGCCACCCTTCATTCTCGAAATGTATAGTTTGTCTAAAGTGATGCATACAAACTACATAATATACTATGACCAGGGACACTGCATCAGCCAGCGCAGCGACATTGTGTGTCTGCCGGTTTGTTTATTTGCGGTAGTTCCACGTGAATTCTGACCAATTGAAAAGCAGTTTAGGAAATGCGTTCAATAACATCTGGCCAGTGAGTGATGTAGATTTTCTCACATGACTGCA
Organism: Danio kyathit; assembly: GCA_903798195.1. Lineage (NCBI taxonomy): Eukaryota > Metazoa > Chordata > Actinopteri > Cypriniformes > Danionidae > Danio > Danio kyathit. The sequence goes on from LR812531.1 coordinate 56,911,186, forward strand.
TTTGGGTTCGTTTCAACTGGTTCGGACCAAAGCAATCAGTGTGGTGTGAAAGGGACCCAAAACGGCAGAAAAATGCTACAATGTATCATTTGTTGCCTTTGGTCCGGACCAAATGAACCGAATCACATATGTGAAAGCACCCTTAGATGCTATTTTGGAGTAGTCAATTTACTTATGGGGTATGTCTTTGGATGGTTGGAGGAAACCGGGAAACCCAGGGGAAACCCTTGTGAACACAGGTAGAACATGCAAACTCCTCACAGAAATGCAGACCGGCCTGGTGAGGGATCAAACCAGCAGCGTTCTTGCTGTGAGGCAACAGTGCTAACCACTGGGCCGCCGTGCCACCCCATCAAAGAAGGGGAGGAGTAGGGGCGGAAGGGGGAATTCTTCAAGACGAAGATGACTGGAGAGGGAAAACTCTGGTTATTTATGGTGTGTCAGTATTCATCTGATTGGTGCAATATACGGAGCTGATGCGGTACCAGCCGTGTTCAATCAAAAGCACATGATCCTCTCGAAATTAGTTTAGAAATAAACCACACTTAAATCCTTGAAAGTTTTTAATATATTGATGTTTAAAACACATTTGTGTATGTATTATATCATCTTTAGATCAAATTACAAGGAACGAATTACCGCTTATGTGAGGTGTTTGTAATGCAGCGTCTATGGGGGGCAGGTCAGTAAGGGCCAATCCCAATTCTACCCCTTAGTCCCTCCCCCTTGTCCCAATTCTCTTTAGCTTGAAGGCGTAGGGCTAAGGACAAGGAGTGAATAGCCCTTCGAACGAAGATTTTTCAGGACCACGCTCGAAACCAAGGGGCAAGAAAATTTGCCAGAAAACACCAGCTACAGCTGCACCCGGAAGTAAGGAGATCCACAAATTAGTATTCTTTGTCATTACTACAAATTTTTACAACAAACAAGCACATGTTTTAATATATTCATAACCGCATTCATGTTTTACCGTCATGGTTTAAAAAAACGCTAAAATAAAAACTGCTAAACTTGGCGATCTATAATCCCTAATCATAACTCCTGTACAGCAGGCCCACAACATTCTGACACTCGAATACCCTGTCAGAAAAGTCTAGTGGCTGGGAATGAGCTTTTTACAGTGTCTGCTATAATGTTAATGTTGTTTTTGTGTGTTTACATAGATGAATATGGCCACGGTGTAAATACACAGTACAGTTACGATCTTATTGCCACATTATATCGTTATGATAACATAATATATGCCTTCAGTGATTTCCTGAAGATAAATACCAAAAAATAACCCAACTGGAATAACTACAGCAGTCGCCATCGTCTGATCTCATATGAAGCAAGAGATCGCGTTGACGTATGATCAGGGACGTGCAGAGACCTTTTAAAGGGCAGGGGCTCAAGTGGAAAAAAGGGCACTTTTTATTAAAAAAAAATAATAATAATTGTACTTTAATAAATAAAATATTTTAAAGGAGATTTCACCCTAAATTCACCATATACTCACCCTTGAAGTTCATTCAAAACTAATAATTCTGTCACCATTTACTCACCTTTTACTTGTTGCAAACCTATTTGACTTTTTACACAAAGTAATATTTTGAAGAAAGCAGCAAACCTGTAACCATTGACTTTCATGGTATTTGTTTTTCCTACTCCGGAGGTCAATGATTTCCAGTTTATAGCTTTCTTTAAAACATCTTTTTTAATCTTTAATTCCTTAGTGTTCAACAAAATAAAGAGACAAAGATTTGGCACTTGGGTGAGTAAATACATTTTTTGGGGTGAACTCTCCCTTTTCAATCTATTTTTTTTTTGATTATTTTTTTTCTGTTGAACAAAATATTAAAATATGTTGAAGAATGTAGGACACACTGATAGCCACTGACCTCCATAGCTAACCTATATGTACATGTTTTATAGCTTCAATTGACATTATATATTCTGAATAAATGACTGCAAAAACTAGAGGGCAATATTTTCACTATCCAGCTGTTGTTTCTCCATTACATTAGCCTGTTTGCCTATGATATTGCCCTGGCTAAACTTTAGCTAACTTATTAAGGCCGATTTATACTTCTGCGTCAAGCGCACGCGTATGCTACGCGTACGCATGGACGCATAGCCCCTCGCCGTGGCCGTCGGCGTCGTTGACGTGCACCTCTCAAAAAATGTAACGAGTACGCGTAGCGCAAGCTCTGTGATTGGTCGGCTTGGTAGCGCTGACCAGTGTGGGCGGAGGTGAGAGCCGCGCGCCCGATGCAGCGAGTGTTTACAAGTGTGGAGTCCCGTGAAGGAGCTCCGGATGGAGACTGTTGTTTTGTGTTTACCTCATGATTAAAGTTGTTCCACGTCCGACGGTTCCCGCCTCAAAATGAGCTCATTTGAGCCACTTGTACATTAAGGAAGTGTTCAGGAAAAACAAAAAAAAACCAGCGAAGAAACTCGACACAGAGGAGCATAAACACCTACTGCCAGCTAGTGTTTCGGAAGTGTATTGCAGAGAAACAGAAACAGCGCGCAGAAGTATAAATGCACGGCTACGCGTTGAGTCTTGCGCCGTGGGTTACGGCGATCACTTGACGCAGAAGTATAAACCAGGCTTTACATGGCTGTTAATCAGGAGGATGTCAGCAAGACAAAATAGCCTATTTGCTTTTGAACTTTTGGAGAAATAGCTGATGTTAAATTTGAGCCTCAGGTAGTCTTTTGTTAACCGCTACTCGCCTCCACACAATATAGATGAATGACGGACAGTGTTGGGGAGTAACGGAATACATGTACCGGCGGTACGTATTTAGAATACTATTCTTGAGTAACTTTATTCCGTTACAGTTACTATTTTTAAACAGGGTATTTAGAATACAGTTACTTTCCTAATACCATTGGAATACTTCGGGCGATGCGTGTCTGGCCCATAACAATATTACTAAATTGCCGCCGAAACCATAGAAACAGAAGCTACACTCCCGACTGGAGTATGGAGATGGGGGCCCGCGAACTGTAGAGCGGGGAGGTTGCGCGCAAACTTAAGAGCACGAGCACATGCACCAGGTTACAAGCCGGACTGTACCAAAGTGCTGCGAACTGAAGAGCGGGGAGGGGTGAGATGGGGGCGCGCGAACTGTAGATCGGGGAGGTTGCGCGCAAACTGAAGAGCACGCGCACATGCACCAGGTTTCAGGCCAGACTGAACCAAAGTGCTGAGGGGGGTGGAATTCCGGGAGTTTTCTGGGAGACAGAACAATACGGGAGATGGGTCTGAAATACGGGAGACTCCCGGGAAAAACGGTAAATAGGTAGTGTTACGGTCCGTTGCAGGGTTAAGAGGGGGAAAAACAAAGATCGGATCCAAACACAGCATTTAGGATTTAATGAAAAACAAAACAGGAACACTAAAACAGGGCAACACAAACCAGGAACAACGGACATCATATGAGTAACGCAAAATACAACAGACAACGAGAGGGGCACACAAACTGAAATATATAGTCCTGATAATTAGTGTCAAATGAGCTGCAGCTGTGAATGTGTGTGTGTGTGTGTGTGTGTGTGAGAGAGAGAGTGTCTTGATGACGGTCAGCTGGAGCAGGTGAGTGAGTGAGTGTGTGTGTGTGTGTGTGTGTGTGTGTGTGTGTGTGTGTGTGTGTGTGGCATGACTGAATATGTACTCCAATGTGAGGCAGGATTTGTAGTTAAGTGAATGTGAGTCTGTATACCAGCGATCTCTGGTTGAAGCTCGCTGGTGACCGTGATAAGTAGTTAGGTACTGTAGATAGGTGGCTACTGGGTAATATGTTTGACTTAAAACAAAACTTGTTCATTTTGATGTTTACATTTTTGTAAAGCAAACACATTTTGCATTCTTCTAATTTTTGCAATATTGTTCTTAGGTGAGAAGTTTTCATAATAGAAATTAAAATGTTGGCTAGAACCTGTTACATTACCTTGGTTTTACATAAACTATTTTGAAGTTTTTCTTTTCTTATACCTGATATTTTTCTGTGCAGACTGTGAAATACAAAGGGTAAGCAAAATGCATATTAAATACATATACTGTATATTACAGACAGTAATGCTGTCTATGTTCAAGCACTTTTTATCTTTATTACAGAAACAGAAATTGAATTTGTTGACACTTTGATAAATAAACATTATTCAATAAACATATTTATTTTATATTATTTTATATTATTTTTTCCTGTCAGTCAATAATGTTTAGCATTAGAGGCCCTTTTCCTGCAGAAATTGCTACCAACGCATAGTGTGGCATTTAATAGACTTGAAGGCTGTTTTCAAGGGGAAGTATTCCAAGTATTCCAAGTATTTAGAATACAGTACCAGGATTAAGCAAAGTAACGGAATACGTTACAAAATACATTTTAAAGCAGGTATTCTGTATTTTGTAACTAAATACATTTACAAAGTATTCTCCCCAACACTGATGATGGATGAATTTACATCTGCGGTTCTGTCGATCATATCGTGCTGCCGTAACGGAGGTCAGCTGGTAATGTATGTTTTACACACACTCAGTCTGCAGTGTGTATGAGCCAGACTGTAAAGCTATGGCCTGGTTGCAGTGCGGATGCAGGAGTTGGCGTACAGTAAGCGCTGATAGACGTTACTCCACTGTTAACACCTCACTTTTGAAGATAGAATAACAATGTAAATAGAGTCTTCATTAGAGCTTTCGCCTCGCATGTGGTTTTTCTTTCCAAATCGCCTGTTCGAGGCTCGCTTGGAGCGGCTAGACTAAAACCAAGATATACTTTAAAAATTTTTTATTGTTTGACAGGGAAAGCGGTCTTAAAATAGAACATGCATTAACTTATACATATATTATATTATTAGTAGTATTTAAAAAATAATTACTATCCCCAGGAAAAAAGGGCACTTTCTCTCCAGGAGAAAAAGGGGCACGTCATCATACTGCACGTGCCTGCGTATGATGACGTGTGCAGGTGCTGTAGTGCTGTCCCAATTCTTAGAGGTAAATTTTGAAGCCCTTACCTTCACACTCGGTTTTAAGGGCCAAGGGGAAAGGGAAGGGGAAGGGGTACAAAAACAGAATTGGGATTGGGCCTAAATGTAACGTTGTTCTCTCTTCTGGCTGCCGTCATCAGTCTCACA
>LR812531.1:56921309-56938809 GCA_903798195.1 Danio kyathit
TAAGGTGTTGCTATGCTGTTACTAGAGTATTCTGGGTAATTGATATGTGGTTGCTAAGGGTTATGTGATTGCTTAGGTGTTCCCATGCTGTTACTAGGGTATTCTGGATGGTTTTATGGTATTCTGGGTGGTTGCTAAGGTGTTGCTACGTTGTTACTAGGGTATTCTGGGTTATTGTTGTATGGTTGCTAAGGTCTTGCTATGCTGTTACTAGAGTATTCTAGATGGTTGTTAGGTGGTTGAAAACGTGTTGCTATGCTGTAACTTGAGTATGCTGGATAGTTGCTTACTGGCTGCCACAATACAAGTTGGTCGCTAGACAATCTTTATGCAATATTAAGTATTTAAGACTCTCATAACAATGAAGCTGCAGAAACTGTCTTAAAAACACACATCTGAGCTGAGCCCCTCCCCCCGGAGATTCATCATTCTATAGCAGTCAATAGCTATGTTTCCATCCACCTACTTTTATGCGCATTTTGGATTTGAGCATAAAAAAACGGTTGATGGAAACGCCAAGATGCGCATACATTTTGAAAATGCGCTTAAAAAACATGCACATAACTGAGTAGGATAAACTTTTTATTCGATTAGAAAAGATGCGATGGAAACACTTTTACCGCACAAATTCCATTATGCGCATGAAATAAGGTCATGTGATTTTGTTATAAGAGATCATGTGATGATAAAAATGTGTGTAAATGAACAAACCAGCAGGCTGAGCACACATTAAACCATCTGAAATGTTGTTTTGGTCATTCTAAAACTCCTTACCGTTTCAGTATTAGTGTCATTATATTATTAATGACCTCCAGAATCAAGAGCGTCAGTGCTCCGCATCTCACACCTTCAAACGCCACCGCGCATTCACTACTTGTCAGGATTGCCTTCTGAGGTGCAAGTCAATTATTAGATGAAGAAAAGATTGATGCAGCTTCTCCTACTGCAGCAAACTCAGTTTTTACTGTTGATATTTGGTGCCGGTTAATCAGGAAGTGACGATTTTGTTCGCTTTGACTCATTGGATGGATACGCTGCTTATTCGCACGTCATTTATGCGATATTCCAGTTTTGCGCATAAAGTTCATTCGCATTTTTGATGGAAACATAGCTTATGATTGGCTCTTTTGTTTGAAGGCGGGGCTTTCTTTGCCATAAATTAACCCTTACATTTCCCCCATTCAAAACTATGTGAGTGACATGTATTGTGTGGTCTGTTTACTGGATGACAATGCAAGATGATTTTTATGGCATCACTACTGTAGGTGGTCGTTAAAGGTGCTGTATGTAAGTTTTTTACTCTTCTAAAGCATAAAAATACCATAATATGTGTGCAGATATTTAAGAAACATCCCAAGTGAACATACTTGTTTAACTGAAAAACAATGCTGAAGTCAGATATTCTGCTTTGAAAATGTTTTTTTCCGTGCCGGAACGCTGTCTTTGTTTAGGTAATTTTCACATGCACATGCCAGTTTAGCCAATTATAATTCAGCACTCTGGGTTGCCTTGTTGGAAAACAGCGTATTTCATTCATTCATTCAGAAAAGCTCTGAAAGCATGCGTCCGCGACCGAAAAGGACAGTATGGGAGACAGATTCTGTTCCACATGAGGTTATTAATTAGCATATTACATAAATATTACGAACGTAAACATTAAGTGAGCAGGTTACATTGTAACCGCGTGTCCTAACAACACGCTGTGACGAGAGAGGCAGTGATCAGCTATTTGGCTGTTTGCACCAAACGAAACACGACAGAAGTTTAAATACAACCTTTCAGAAGCACAGAATATGCACTCACTCACGAAACGGTAAGGTTTAGAATCTGTTTAATACATGTTAACTCACTTTAGCATCATTAAATGTAAAATGGCATTCAAACTCATATTGTTATCATTTAGCACTGAATAAAGCACACGAGATTTACCTGAGGTGGTCACTGTCATAGGTTTCACATGTTCAGCTGTGAGAAATAGAAGCCGTTTCTAATAATTCAATTCCAGGTGTTGGTTAGGACAAAAACACCCTTTAATATGGAAAACATTCCCTCTATCGCGTGTCGTTGCTTTTATTTAGAACACAGTTTAAATCACTCGCTCCTGTACTCAATCTGGCAACCTCTTGCTTTTGTTTTGATCCAGGAGTGCAACACCTAGTTTAACCACTGGGTGTCAAACTTACATACTTCACCTTTAAGGTATTTAGATTGTTTAGCATGTTGTTATGTGGTGTTTTGGCTGGTTTGTGTGGTTGCTTATATTCCACTAAACAAATATTCTGGTCTATAGATCATAATGCTTAAATAATAATTAATAATTCCTTACATTTATATAGCGCTTTTCTGGACACTCAAAGCGCTTTACACATTGGGTGGAATCTCCTCATCCACCACCAGTGTGCAACACCCCCTGGATGACATGACGACAGCCATATTGCGCCAGACTACACATCACACACCAGCTGATTGGTGGAGAGGTGACAGAGTGATGAAGCCAATTGATGGTTAGGAGGCCATGATGGACAGAGGTCAGAGGGTAAATTTGGCCAGGATGCCAGGGTTAAACCCCTACTCTTTTTTTTTTTTGAAGGACATCCTTGGATTTTTAACTATCACAGAGAGTCGGGACCTCAGTTTAACGGCGTTCACTGAGCAGTATAGAGTATACTGGGGTGTTAAGACCCACACAGACCACAGGTTGAGCGCCCCCTAACACCACGTCCGGCAGCAACGTAGCTTTCCCATGTGTCTCCCATCCAGGTACTGACCGGGCACAGCCCTGCTTAGCTTCAGTGGGCGACCATGCCAAAGTTGCAGAGAGCTAACTGCTGGCGAAATATGATATTGTTCATATTATGTTCAACAATATTACAGCTGTACTTGTAATGATAGTGAAATAAGATGAAAAATGACTCGAGGAAATAATCACAGCGTGTAATATCACATTCATTCATGTGTCAGTGTTCAAATGTCAGAGTTGATCTTTTGTTTCGGTGTCTCGGCTCGAACAGCAGCCACTTCATCTAACAAAAGCCCTTCTAAACAAGCCTGAAACACAATACACTATTTGGAGGTGCAAATCAGATTAGCCTATTGATCTCGCGTCGTTTTATTGCCTCCGTAAATTCTGTTTTACTTCAGTAACGGTGGTTTCATACAGACCAATGAACACCTTTGGAAGTTAATTAAGTGAAAAGTGAACGAGTTTGAGTCACCTTAAAGAAACAGTATTCAATCAAATCAAATCAAATCACTTTTATTGTCACATCATCAGCAGCACGTGTGCTATAATTAGTGAAAAGCTTAGGTGCTGGCTCCAGACAGTGCAAAATACAGACAGTGCAATATACAACAACATACTCACAAAAAAACAAGACAATGTAAAATTGGCAATGTTGACAGCGATACGTACGATGGATAGCTGTACACATAGTTGTAGGCAGTATTGTTTTTGAGTATGGATTTGTTAAAGTGCAGTGCATGCTACATCTTGATGGTGTGCAGTGCGGGGTATCGAAGAGTTTGTGTGGGGGTGTGTTAAGTGTTCATCAGCCTGATAGTCTGAGGGAAGAAACTTTCCTTCAGTCGGCTGGTGCGTGACCGGATGCTGCGGAACCGTCTGCCTGAGGGTAGCAGAGAGAAAAGTCTATGACTTGGGTGGCTGGAATCGCTGATGATTCTCTTGGCTTTCCTCATGCACCTCCTGGTATAGATGTCCTGGAGGGAGGGAAGCTCACCTCCTACTATGCGTCCAGCAGTTCGCACAATCCTATGTAGACCGTTGCGATTGCTGCTGGTGCTGTTTCCGTACCAGGTGGTGATGCAGCCAGTCAGGATGCTCTCCACAGTGCAGGTGTAGAACGAGCGGAGGATGTGGGGGCTCATTCCAAACCTCCTGAGACGCCTGAGGAAGAAGAGGCGTTGTTGTGCCTTCCTCAGCACTGCGTCTGTGTGGGCGGTCCATGTCAGATCCTCAGCGATGTGTACTCCAAGAAACTTGAAAGTGCTGACTCTCTGCACTGGTGTCCCGTTGATGGTGATGGGAGTGTGTTCAGTCAAGTCACAATGTGAGGGAAGCATTTATTATATTATCCAGAAGGCTTACTTACCCCTATAGAATATTGATCTATGGAGAAGATATGCAAACTATACATACAGTTAAGGTCAAAGTTATTAGCCCTCTTGTGAATTTAGTTTTCCAAATATTTCCCAAATTATGTTTAACAGATTCAGGAATTTTTCACAGTATTTCCTATAATATTTTGTCTTCTGGAGGAAGTCTGATTTGTTTTCATTTGGCTAGAATAAAAGCAGTCTTAAATTTTTTTTAAAACCATTTTAAGGTCATAATTATTAGCCCCCTTAAGCAATATTTGTTTTCGATCATCTACAGAACAAACCAATGTTATTCAATCACTTGCCTAATTACCCTAACTTGCCTAATTAACCTAGTTAAGCCTTTAAATGTCACTTTAACCTGAATACTAGTGTCTTGAAAAATATTATGTTGTCACAGAAGGTGTCAGAGCAGAGACGTTAAGGATCAACAAAGTTTAAGGATGGCAGTGAATAGTGAAGGCAGATAGGGATCAGGCTGTGGGAGATAGAGGGGAGCTCAGACTCACACACAGGGACCAGACGAAGACCAGATGGGGAAACCAGGAACGATGGATTAACATGGAGAATACTGGAGGTAGGATTGAGGGTCTTGAGATGGGCCGGAGACTGGGAGTAGAATTGCCACACACACACTGAGGAAAGGATGAGGACCAGATGTGAAACCGGGAGATGACAACACTAGGAGGGATACAGGAGGTAACAGAGGTGGTAAATAATTTTAGAACTGAGGTAAATACTGCAAAAAAATGCTTTTCTTACTTACATTTGTCTTGTTTCTAGTCCAGATATCTAAAAATTCTTATTTCAAGAAGCATTTTCAAGACAAGCAAAACATTGTCCTGTTTTCAGAAATAATATGCCAAAATTAAGTGAATTTTTCCTGAAAACAATCAAAATAATCTGTCAATGGGGTAAGCAAAATAATCTTGTTTTTCCTTTTGACATAAGATTATTTTGCTTACCCCATTGACAGATTATTTTGTGTGTATGAATGTTTCCCAGTACTGGGTTGCAGCTGGAAGGGCATCCACTGTGTAAAACATGTGCTGGATAAGTTGGCGGTTCATTCCGCTGTGGCGAGCCCTGATGAATAAAGGAACTAAGCCGAAGGAAAATGAATGAATGAATTATTGGCTATATTCTCTGCAAGTGACTACAGAACATATATATGAACACATATATGAAATTATAGCTAATATATTTAAACATATACAGTATGCAAGATTTTTAAATCTTTAATGGTTGAAAAAATATTTGTGATCTGCCATTTTTGCAATATTTTCAAATATATGTTGCATATATGACATATATTTACATATGTGACATCTAAATATGAACTTGTGTGTCATACAGTTGAAACCAGAAGTTTACATACACTCTAAAAAAAGGAACATAACCATTTTTTTAAATGTCTGATGGTAAATCATACTAAACGTTTACTATTTTAGGTCTGTTAGGATTACCTAAATCATTTACATTTGCTAAATGCCAGAATAACGAGAGAAATTTTTATTAATTTCTAGACAGTCAAACGTTTACACACATTTCCTTGGTATTTTTTTAGCTTTGCTTTTAAACTGTATAACTTTGGTCAAATGTTTTGGGTATCCATTGGGCCCATTTCCTCCTGACAGAATTGGTGTAACTGAGTCAGATTTGTTGGCTGTCTTGCTCGCACAAGCTTTTTCAACTCTGCCCACAAATATTCTATAGGATTGAGCTCAGGGCTTTGTGATGGCCACTCCAAAACATTCATTCTGTTGTCCTTAAAGCACATTTGAACTAATTTGGCAGCATGCTTAGGGTCATGGTCTGTTTGGAAGACCCGTTTGTGGCCAAGTTTTTATTTCCTGGCTGATGTCTTGAGATGTTGCTTCTGTATTTCTACATAATGTTCTTTCTTCATGATGCCATCTATGCTGTGAAGTGGACCAGTCCCTCCTGCAGCAAATCAGCCCCACAACATGATGCTGCCGCCCCCATACTTCACAGTTGGGATGGTGTTCCTAAGCTTGTAAGCTTTCCCCTTTGTCCTTCCAAATGTAACACTGGTCATTATGGCCAAACAGTTCAATCTTAGTTCCATCGGACCACAGGACATCTCGGTGTTATGTTTGATGAAAACTTAAAAATTTGACAAACAGATCAGTACTGTCGTAAAATCCTGCTTTTACCACCTCAGACAACTGTCTAAAGTCAAGCCATTTCTATCCCAGAGAAATTTTGAAACTGTGATTCATGCCTTCATAACAACACGTCTAGATTACTGTAACTCTCTCTATTTTGGTATTTTTCAGTCTTCCCTCTCTCGTCTGCAGCTGGTACAAAATGCGGCTGCTAGACTACTTTCTGGCACCCGCAAGTATGAGTCGGTAACTTCGATTTTATCTGCACTTCACTGGTTACCCATTAAATACAGAATTGATTTTAAAATTTTATTATTCGTTTACAAAGCAGTCAATAACCTTGCTCCTCAGTATCTTACAGACTTGCTTTGTCCGTATACCCCCTCCCGATCATTGAGATCTTATGATCTCAACTTACTCACCGTGCCCAGAACACGCCTTAAAAAACGAGGTGATCGAGCGTTTGCTGTTGCTGGTCCTAAACTCTGGAACAGTCTACCAATTCACATTAGACTTTCCCCCTCCATTTCTGTGTTTAAGTCTGTTTTAAAGACCTATCTATTTTCTCTCACTTTTAATACTCCTTGATTACTGTTTTATTGCTTTATTTGTTAAAGGTTTCTTTTATATTCTGCTTCTCTCTCTTTAGTACTCCTATGTACAGCACTTTGGTCAACCTTGGTTGCTTTTAAATGTGCTTTATAAATAAATATTGTATTGTATTGTATTGTAATTTAGCAAATTGTAATCTGGCTTTTTTGTTGGATCTGGCTTGTTGATTTTCCCATGTTGTCACACAAGGAAGCAGTGTGTTTGAGGTTTTCCTTAAATACTATTCTACAGTTGTGCCTCCAATTAACTCAAATGTTGTCAATTAGTCAATCAGAAACTTCCAAAACATTGACACCATCATCTGAGCTTTTTCAGAGGCATAATAATCTTATTGTATGTAAACTTGACTTTCAAGAAAAGTTATAACAATTTCTCCAAAAATCTCTCTCTCATTATTCTGCTATTAAGCAGAACAGAAGCAAATGTGATAATCCAAACTTACCGAAAAGTGAAAAAGTTTAGTCACATTAACATCTGACTCTTTTTTAAATGGTTATGTGCCTTTTTATACAGTGTATGTAAACTTCTGGTTTCAACTGTATGTCATTTGCATATTGCCATACACAGTAAAAAATGCAGAGTTCCACACAATTCATTCATGTTGTCCCAACACAAATCAATTAAGTTCATTCATTCATTTTCCTTAGTCTCTGATTTATCAGAGGTTGCCACCGCGGAATGAACCGCCAACTATTCTGGCATGTGTTTTACTCAGCGGATGGCTTTCCAGCCGCAACCCAGTACTGAGAAACACCCATACACGCTCGCATTCACACATACTCATACACTATGGCCAATTTAGTAAATCAATTCACCAATAGCGCATGTGTTTGGACTGTGGGGGAAACCGGAGCACCTGGAGGAAACCCACGCCAACACAGGGAGAACATGCAAACTCCACACAGAAATGCCAGCTGACCCAGCTGGGACTTGAACCAGCGACCTTCTTGCTGTGAGGCGACAGTGCTAACCACTGAGCCACCGTGCCGCCCTATTGATTAAGGTAATCTCAAGAATTGTGTTTCAGCTCATTTTAAATAAGTAGTTTAGATAAGCAGCAAAATTATATATATTTTTGAGTGTAGATCAGATTCCTATGCACTTCCTTTTACATATTTAATATTTGTTTACTTATTACACTGCTTTGCTGATATCCTCAAAGAGCCAGTCCGTCAGTAAACAGCTTCAGTGCGACAAAACTATTTATGCTGTATATCTAGGCCACATGAAAACCAAGACTGAGGGCTAATTGCACCACAGCGACACTGCATGTCAAGTGTTTTATTACCGTCATGTGTCTATCAGCACTGATAAGAGTCAAGCAGGAGCTGTTGACACATTTCATAAAGGCCCGACACACACAAAGGGCTGTCAAACACGGGGCTTCTGTAAGCAAACACACTCCACTGTCACAGTGTTTAATAAGGCGCTCCATGTCAGGCAAACACCACCCGTGGAGATCCATCCACACTTCACATCTGGAGGAACACAGGGTCTGCGCTGCACAAAAACAAACAAACATCTAAATACAAGAGATAAATAAACGATTTAAAGAAGTATACAGACTAGAAACAAGACAAATGATCTGCTAGTGCAGTAAGATAATTATACTTGAAATAAAAAACGTATTTCTCCGGGTGCTTCGGTTTCCCCCACAAGTCACAAGAATTGAATTGAAGTCCAAAGACATGTGGAATAGGTGAATTGGGTAGACTAAATTGTCCGTAGTGTTTGTGTGTGAATGAATGTGCATGGATGTTTCCCAGTGATGGGTTGCGGCCGGAAGGGCATCCGCTGTGTAAAACATATGCTGGATAAATTGGCGGTTCATTCCGCTGTGGTGACCCCAGATTAATAAAGAGACTGGTTTATACTTCTGCGTCAAGTGATCGACGTGACCCACGGCGCAAGCCTTGCGCGTAGTCGTGCATTTACGCCCCATTCACATGGGGCTTCAGCGTCAATGCTTGACAGAGGGCGTGTCTGAATTTGGGGCTGACGCAATCATCATAGCAGCGTCAGCCAATGAAATTAGTCAGCAATAGGCCACTGTCTGAGCTGGTGTATTTGCATACATCGATCTGATTGGCTGACGCTTCCATCGGCGCTTGAACAGTTGAGCAAGTCCCAACTTCTGCAGCGAGCAACGCCTCTGAAGCGGCGCCGACGGATCCACAATGCAGTTCGGCAACACCTGACGTCACCCATTCAAAGTGAATGGGAATCGTTGAAGCTGACCCGTGTGAATGGGGCGTTATGATTCTGCGCTCTGTTACTGTTGCTTTGCAATAACACTACTGAAACACTAGCTGGCAGTAGGTGTTTATGTTTCTCTGTGTCGAGTTTCTTCGCTGGTGTTTTGCTTTTTCTGAACACTTCCTTAATTTACAAATGGCTCAAATTCTCTCATTTTGAGGCGGGAACTGACAGACGTGCAATAACTTTCATCATAAGGTAAACCATACAACAGTCTCCATCCGGAGCTCCTTTACGGGACTCCACACTTGTAAAGAGTCGCTGCATCACGCTCACGCGGCTCTCACTTCCGCCCACACTCGTCAGAGCTACCAAGCCAACCAATCCCAGAGCTTGCGCTACGCGTACACGTTACATTTTTTGAGAGGTGCGTGTCAACGTCGCCGACGGCCACGGCGAGGGCTATGCGTCGCAGCATACGCGTGCGCTTGACTCAGAAGTAGAAATCAGCCTTAAGCCGAAAAGAAAATGAATGAATGAATGAGTAAAAAACTTAGCTAAGCTTTAATTAAGAAAAAAGGGCTTTATAGCAGTTATTCACTGCAAAAAGGCTTTTTTATGGAATAAAATATTAAGTGTTGAATTTAAATTACACGTCGTAAAACAGACACATCTCGATTTATTGAAGATAACGATTTATTATATTTTTTTGTGCCCAGTGCCCGGCCATTTTGCTCGGCGAGCTTCCCTCAGTCAGGAATTAGGATCTCATCACGCAAGGTGCACTGTTTTCTCGCTTGTTTATTAATGCCTGTGACAGCGGTGATGTAATTGTGACAGTGGAGTGTCGCTTTTTGATTCGTACTCATAATTAGGTCGTCGTGTCCGTGGTGAAACTCTATTTCCTGTTTGTAAAGTACACCCATTGTAAATTAATAAGTCGAATACAAACAGACAAAGAAAATGTCGTATCTGTGTCTGTTCTAATCGCAGATTTTGGAATTGTACCCCCGTAAAATTACGAGTACGTTCCGTTTTTCTTTACATTTTAATAATTAGAGATGCGTGAATTTTATTTACGCATGAAATATTTATGACAGTGATTTTATTTCATATTTTCTTCGATTTTTTTTGTCTTATCATTCATTCATTCATTCATTTTCTTTTCGGCTTAGTCCCTTTATTAATCTGGGGTCACCACAGTGGAATGAACCGCCAACTTATCCAGCATATGTTTTACACAGCAGATGCCCTTCCAGCCGCAACCTATCTCTGGGAAACATCCATACACTCTCATCCACACACATACATACACTACGGACAATTTTTAGCCTACCAAATTCACCAATAGTGCATGTCTTTGGACTGTGGGGGAAACCGGAGCACCCGGAGGAAACCCACGTGAACGCGGGGAGAACGTGCAAACTCCACACAGAAATGCCAACTGACCCAGCCGAGGCTCGAACCAGCGACCTTCTTGCTGTGAGGCGACAGCACTACCTACTGCGCCACTGCGTTGCCCTTTTGTCTGATCATTTCATTTAATTCCAAACTTTGCTGTTTTGGTGACTGTCGCTTTAAATTCAAATGAGATCAATCTCTATTCAAAAGAGGGCGGAGCTACAAACACCTATGCAACATTTCCTTTGTGAAAAACTGAAAATGTCAAAAGAAGTGTTTCGGAAGAAGGCAGTCTATGGAGACTATAGTGTTAGATTGTCAATCCTTGAACTGTTCATCATAATGAGGGAAAGATGGTCACTAGTGGGCGGGGCTTTCCCCCTCTGGTGACACGTACAAAGGGAGAATGTCAATCAAAGTGTTTCTGCAGACTGTTTTTATTAAAAGTGATTATAACAAATGCAATTAATACATTTTTACTATTAGAAGCTGCTTATATTCACACACTGCTGACACACAACTGTGTTTAAACTTTTTTTTACATGTGATTTTTGCATAATAGCTCCCCTTTAAAGTCCGGAATCACTATTTATATTTTTATATCACACACTATTTCAAAGAATAACCTTGAGACAAAAATATAAAAACTGACTATTTTTCTAAAGAAAAGACAGCAGATGGCTGATGGGAGTGCCACAGTTAGTCTGCACTTGCCCTCAGGTGAATGCAAATAGTTCTTGTTTACCCGGTTTGGCCACCCTTACACCTTTATCTATGTAAATGCTCTTAAACTGCCAGACAGTGAAGGCGGCGGCTTGTGTGCTTTGGCTGCCATCATATTTGAGTGAGACATACACTGTTTTGACATGTAGTCTTTTACAAATATTGAATCTCAAATAGATGACACAGTGGCGCAGTGGGTAGCAATGTTGCTTCTCAGCAAGAAGGTCACTGCTTCGAGCCCCGGTTGGGTCAGTTGGCATTTCTGTGTGGAGTTTGCATGTTCTCTGTTGGCGTGGGTTTCCTCCGGGTGCTCCGGTTTCCTCCACCAGTCCAAAGCATTGCTTTGGACTTGTGGATTGCATAACAATCTTGCAACTACCCAAAATACCATACCAACTGCATAGTAACATGTTAGTAAACACGTAAAAGACCCAAGCCACTAACACTCAGGCAACCAGTGTTGGGTAAGTTACTTTTAAAAAGTAGTAGATTACAAATTACTGATTACTACTGGAAAATTGTAATCCGATTACATTACTGATTACTTCATGTAAAAAGTAATCAGATTACTAATTACTTTACTTTGGAGTTACTTTTAAAACATACAAAACCTATGAAAAATACTAAATAAACTGCAGCTCTTTCAGTAATTTAATATTCACTGAAAAACACTGGGGTGATGCAGTGGCGCAGTAGGTAGTGCTGTCACCTCACAGCAAGAAGGTCGCTGGTTTGAGCCTCGACTGGGTCAGTTGCCGTTTCTGTGTGGAGTTTGCATGTTCTCCTCGCGTTCGGGTGGGTTTCCTCCGGGTGCTCCGGTTTCCCCCACAGTCCAAAGACATGCGGTATAGGTGAATTGGATAAGCTAAATTGTCCATAGTGTATGGATGTTTTCCAGAGATGGGTTGCACCTGGAAGGGCATCCGCTGCGTAAAACATGTGCTGGATAAGTTGGCGGTTCATTCCGCTGTGGCGACCCCGATTAATAAAGGGACTAAGCCGAAAAGAAAATGAATGAATGAATGAAAAACATTACAATGGGTAGATCACAGCAGCTTGACATGTTCAAAAGACTTAAAAAACCTTTATTATACATTAAATAGGGTCATATTTTGGTTGTAAGTGTCTCCAACAACAGTCTAATATGCATGCAAGGTCAAAAAACACTTTCATGATCTTATAATATGCATTTATTTTTACCTAATTATCCCAGCGACTCCCATATGAATCGTTCAGTGATTCATTTGTTCCCAAACCCCTCCTTAGCGCGAAGCTAATCTGCGCTGATTGGACCGATGACAGCCTGTAGCGATTGGTCGACACTGACAGCCTTCAGCTAGAGACAGAGTGAAATGGCACAGCTTATCAACAATATGGAAGTAGTCAGAGTGCATACAGGCTTCATATTAGTGTAAGGCCTGGATTTTGGCTGCCAGTGGTGAGTGTAAATACAGACAATGGACTTGAAAATACAGACGACTAACTATTTTATTGAGCAAAAAGTCCAAGAACTGGGGAGGAGATTGACATGAGTCTCCTAGCCCGTCACACTCTACCTGCTTTTTTTTTCACACACACACATTACCCTCCTCCTCAGAGGACACAACACCAAAATAAAAGTCCTTAACAGAAACATTCAAAAACAGAATATGTAGAATGTACATTAAAGAAACAACTTCACATTAGTTACTGACACCACAGTACACAGTACCCAGTTCTCACCAGAGTTATCAGGGCCGGCGCGTCCATAGAATAGTGAAGGCGGCGTCCGCAAACCCCCCGGTCCTCACTTTCATCTACGACACCCAGCCCCTCCCTCCCGGTCCTCGCTTTAAACCGCAAACCGGTCACTTTCTTTTTCACTTTCAGGTTGAGGGCGGCGTGATCGCCTTTCATCTAGAGCGCCAGTTTAGCTTGCTCCAGCCCTGAGTGTTATTCAGACACCTCACCCCGAACCTAAACCTAAACGCAACAAAACACAATAAATACATAATTTGCAAGCTAGAAAAAACAAGGAGGCAGCCATTTTAATCACACTTACTTACACTTGTGAAATGGAGGAAGAAACTGATCCACGATGCACTGCTCCATGTTCTGAATTAGTCCCTTACATCAATAGTCTTTTCTGATCCTTCCTTTAACAAACGGCCGATAAATTGTCCATTGTAAGCGTGTAGATTCCAGAAGCACTCGAACAGCACAAGGCTGGGCTATAATGCTGAGGTATTTTTGCAAAAATAAACCTCAACCCCTGACTCTTCACAGTCTCATCTTTGGGTAGAGAAAATAGCACTAACTTTCCCCTCACACTTCCAGTAATATCCAGCTGAGCACAGCGTGACTTGATTCAACCGGCGTCTGCTACAGTGTGTGTCTAGCCTCTTTCTCTTTGTGTACTGTGCTTGTGGGCGGGGCCGCAGGTTTCAATTTTCCCGGGTTTGTGCACGCAACAATTGGGCGGGGCTTAAGTTTCATATTGACGTCACGCCGAAACAGCTAAAGACTCATTATCAAGACTATTCATTCGAGCCACTATGAGTCGACTCTTTTATAGATGAATCAATAGTTTTAAACACTGCGCACTTTCAGATTTAAGCCTTAGCTGCACTGTAAAAAAAAAACCTAATTTTACAGAAAATATCTCTAAATTTTTTACAGTAATTTTTTGTCATTTCAAATTATATTCAAAACTTAGTAAAATGACAAACAATCTCTCTAAATTAACAGTTTGACTTTCATTTTAGGTACTTTATCATTAAAGACAAATTACTGACATTTGTGTTTTTTATACAGGGAAATTACACTATTATTTATACAGTATTTTTTCTGTTATTTTAAATTATATTCAAAAGTCCGTAAAAATTACAAACAATATCTGTAAATTAACAGCTTGACTGTTATTTTATGTACTATACAATTAATGACAAATTACAGCAATTTGTCTGTTTTATACAATTAAATTGCCGTATTATTTACACACAGTTTTTTCCCGTTTTTTTGAAGTACATTTAAAATTACATAAAATTAAAGTAATAAATTGTAATTGTAAAAAAAAAAAGAAATCGTAAAAAAAAGGTAAATGACTGGCAGCTACGGCTGCCAAACAAAAACCATAAAATTACGGTAAAATTTCTTTTGTTGAAATAAAGTGCAAAAATAATAAATCTACAGCTATTTTCATTAAAATGTTTACAGAGAAACACTGTTATTTTACAAACTTCTTCTAGATTATTATGATCAAATACGTTCAATAAAGTTACAAAATAAGAGTTTTACAGAGAAACACTGTTATTTTACAAACTTTTCCTAGATTATTATGATCAAATACGTTTAATAAAGTTACACAATAAAAGTTTTACAAAGAACCACTGTTATTTTACAAACTTCTCCTAGATTATTATGATCAAATCCGTTTAATAAAGTTACACAATAAGAGTTTTACAGAGAAACACTGTTATTTTACAAACTTTTCATAGATTATTATGATTGAACACCATCAATAAAGTGACTGCACTAAAAGTTTAAGAGAAAACAATGTTATTTAAAAGAATTTTCCCTAAATCATTACGATTAAACACCTTTAATAAAATGCCAAGACATGCGCAAGGTCATAATTTAACAGTTTTATTTTGGATCAAAAAAGTCTGAAAAAAACAAGATACAACTGGTTAAAATTCTCACAACTTTAAAATTACAGTGGTTACATTTTATTGAATAGTATTTATGTAAAACATGTTGGTTTAAGTTATATGGAATGACTTCCAAATCTTAAATGAAACTGTAATGTGAATGGGACACTGACAAAGGAGTGCGGATCCAAATGTAAGTTTATTACACAGAGATGGTCATGCAAGCAACAGTCAACAGAGGAGCAAACAGATGTATGCAGGGAATCCAGAGTCATGGTCAAATAACAGGCAAATGGTCAGTCCCAGCAGCAACAACAACATAAACAATTAACAAACAAAGCAAAGCAAGATAAACGCGTCATAATGTTCACAGTAACAGTATAACAAGCCTTAGCAATTGGTGCGTGCGTCTGTGCTGCTTTTAAAGTCCATGTAATCAGTTCATAACGATCCTCCGACTGTGTGTGTGTGTGTGTGTGTGTGTGTGTGTGTGTGTGTGCATATAGTGGGTGTGAAATCAAGTAGCTGTATACGTTTTCAGTATATCTTAAGTTTATCATAATCCTATAGTCTGAGAATTTCATGAAACTGTTGTGCTGTTACTGTAGTAGTATAAATGTTCCTGTCACAATCATCAGCAATTTAATCCTTGTAGATCGCTGGTAAACACGCAGATCACCATAGAACTACAAATCCGCCATTATATGGACTACAGATCCAGTCATGCAATGCTCACATGCACCTGTTCCAGATTCCACTAATTGGGCACACACACACACAGTCGGAGGATCGTTATGAACTGATTACATGGACTTTAAAAGCAGCACAGACGCACGCACTAATTGCTAAGGCTTGTTATACTGTTACTGTGAACATTATGACGCGTTTCTCTTGCTTTGCTTGTTAATTGTTTATGTTGTTGTAACTACTGGGACTGACCATTTGCCTGTTATTTGACCATGACTCTGGATTCCCTGCATACATCTGTTTGCTCCTCTGTTGACTGTTGCTTGCGTGACCATCTCTGTGTAATAAACTTGCATTTGGATCCGCACTCCTTTGTCAGTGTCCCATTCACATTATGGTTTCATTTAAGATTTGGAACTGAATCATTCCATAACTTAAACCTCAACATGTTTTACATAAATACTATTCAATAAAATGTAACCACTGTCATTTTAAAGTTGTGAGAATTTTAACCAGTTGTATCTTGTTTTTTCCAGACTTTTTTGATCCAAAATAAAACTGTTAAATTATGACCTTGTGCATGTCTTGGCATTTTATTAAAGGTGTTTAATCGTAATGATTTAGAGAAAATGCTTTTAAATAACATTGTTTTCTCTTAAACTTTTAGTGCAGTCACTTTATTGATGGTGTTCAATCATAAAAATCTATGAAAAGTTTGTAAAATAATAGTGTTTCTCTGTAAATCTCTTATTGTGTAATTTTATTAAATGGATTTGATCATAATAATCTATGAAAAGTTTGTAAAATAACAGTGTTTCTCTTTAAAACTCTTATTGTGTAACTTTATTAAATAGATTTGATCATAATAATCTATGAAAAGTTTGTAAAATAATAGTGTTTCTCTGTAAAACTCTTATTGTGTAACTTTATTAAATAGATTTGATCATAAAAATCTATGAAAAGTTTGTAAAATAACAGTGTTTCTCTGTAAAACTCTTATTGTGTAACTTTATTAAATAGATTTGATCATAAAAATCTATGAAAAGTTTGTAAAATAACAGTGTTTCTCTTTAAAACTCTTATTGTGTAACTTTATTAAATAGATTTGATCATAAAAATCTATGAAAAGTTTGTAAAATAACAGTGTTTCTCTGTAAAACTCTTATTGTGTAACTTTATTAAATAGATTTGATCGTAATAATCTAGGAAAAGTTTGTAAAATAATAGTGTTTCTCTGTAAAACTCTTATTTTGTAACTTTATTAAACGCATTTGATCATAATAATCTAGAAGAAGTTTGTAAAATAACAGTGTTTCTCTGTAAACATTTTAATGAAAATATCTGTAGATTTATTATTTTTGCACTTTATTTCAACAAAAGAAATTTTACCGTAATTTTATGGTTTTTGTTTGGCAGCCGTAGCTGCCAGTCATTTACCTTTTTTTTACGATTTTTTTTTTTACAGTGTGGATATTTCACTTCACTTAGAGCTGCGTTACACACTACATGGAAGGTCATTCTCAAAAACCCATAATAGGGGCTCTTTAAAGAGATAGATCAGCCAAAACTTAAAAACTTGAAGCAGAAAGAGGAAAGGCATAAATGTTGGTATATTTATCTCGGATGGCCTGTAGGTCAAGCAAGTTTGCATGTGAGATGATAGAATTACAGAACGGAGTCTCGTCTTAATGTGATATTGAAGACTGCAGAGATGGGTTTGCAGACTGGAGTACATTAAAGAGCTGCCTTAATTCAATAACCCCCCCAATGCCAGATCCAGTGTCACAGCTCGTTTTGATGAAGTACAGCAACATTGCATGCGTGCACAAGAGCTAGAAAGTCTATCACGGGAACCGAGATGGATTGCACAGTGGAGTATCTCCTGAACAAACCCAGCTCACCATTAATGGAGTGTTTTATTAGCCACCTGGAATGGAGTGGAGTGCTTATGTATTGGCCGAGCAGACATGCAGTGGGGGTGTGAGTGTGTGTGTGTGTGTGTGTGTG